>CM042684.1:382315620-382694578 GCA_023614405.1 Avena insularis
CGGGACTTGGAGATCCATACTGACTCCCACACATTCTACGATGACTTATGTGATCGTGAGAACCTTTAACGCTAGCAACTTAATCCCTTTGTCTTGCGATATATTACATGTCCGAGATTCGATCATCGGTATCTCAATACCTAGTTTGATCTCGTTACTGACATGCACTCTTTTCTTGTTCCCGTGATATAACATTCTAGTGATCAAATCACTTGCTTGCAAGCTATTCTTAATGTGATACCATCGAGAGGGCCCAGAGTATATATATCCGTCATCGAGATGGACAAATCCCACTCTTGATCCATGAGCCTCTACATAACACCTTCATAGCACTGAACCCACCTTTATAGTCACCCTTTCACGGTGTGACATTTGATGTTGTCAAGATACTCCTTCCGGTGTCAGTGAATAACATGATCTTATGGTCTAAGGACTAGGATTACTTCATATGATGTTATAGAAATATAAACACATTGACTTTGATCATAATGCTATACTTCAGATGAATGTTCATCACATCATTTCACAAATGTTGTCACCTCGTTATTAATGACATCCAATGTCCATGATCAGGAAACTTTGATCATCCTATTAATCAACCAACTAGTTCAAGAGAGGCATAACTAGGAACTTTCTATTTGTTTATCAAACACACATCTATTAATGTTTCTGTATTATCTATCATATACTTGGAATACATATAATAACAACTTTATTATTGCCTCTCAAGGCATATTCCCCTTCAGTCTCCCACTTGCACTAGAGACAATAATCTAGTTACATAGTGATAAATCTAACACCCATGGAGTTCTGGTGTTGATCATGTTTTTCCCTAGGGAGAACTTTAGTCAATGGATCTGCTACATTGAGATCCGTGTGTACTTTACAAATCTTTATATATCCATCCTTGACATGTTCGTGGATGGAGTGAAACCGACGCTTAATATGCTTGGAATTCTCGTGAGACCTTGGTTCCTTGGCTTTGGATATGGCTCCATTGTTGTCACAATAGATCACCATTGGGTCCAATGCACTAGGAACCACACCTAGTTCGGTTATGAACTCCTTCATCCAAACCACTTCTTGTGTTGCTTCCGAAGCAGCAATATATTCCGCCTCCGTTGTTGATCTTGTCACCACAGGTTGTTTGGAGCTCCTCCAACTAACTGCTGCTCCGTTCATGAGAAATACGTATCCGGATTGAGACTTAGAGTCATTTGGATCAGTGTCAAAGCTAGCATCGACATAACAATTAGCGATCAACTCTTCTTCACCTCCGAATACAAGAAACATTTCCTTAGTTCTTCTTAAGTACTTAAGGATATTCTTCACCGCTATCTAGTGTTTTGTACCTGGATCAGATTGGTACATACTAGTCAAACTAATAGCATGTGCCACATACGGTCTTGTACATAGAATGACGTACATTATAGAGCCTATGGCTGAAGCATAGGGGATATTATCCATTATCTCTCTTTCTTCCGCCATAGCCGGACTTTGAGTCTTACTCAATGTCTTGCCTTTCAACATAGGTAAGAACCCCTTCGTACTTCCATCCATTTTAAACATCTTTAAAATCTTATCAAGGTATGTACACTGTGATAGCCCTATTAGGCTCCTTGATCTATATCTATAGATCTTTATGCCTAATATGTATGACGCTTCACCTAGGTCCTTCATCGAAAATTTGCTGTTTAGATAACTTTTAACACTGTTTGAAAGATCTACATCATTACCAATCAGTAATATGTCATCCACATATAATATCAGAAATGCCACATTGCTCTCACTCACTTTCTTGTATATACAAGCCTCTCCATAAGTTTGTACAAATCCAAACTCTTTGATCACCTCATCAAAGCGGAGATTCCAACTTCGGGATGCTTGCTTCAGTCCATAAATGGATCACTGAAGCTTGCATACCTTGTCAACATCCTTAGGATCGACAAAACCCTTTGGTTGTATCATATACAAGTCTTCTTCAATGTTACCATTGAGGAACACAGTCATCCATCTGCCATATCTCATTATCGAAATATGTAGCAATCGCTAACATAATCCTAACTGACTTAACCATCGCTACAGGAGAGAATGTCTCATCATAGTCAACTCCTTGAATTTTTCGAAACCCCTTTGCGACAAGTCAAGCTTTATAGATGGTCACATTACCATAAGCATCAGTTTTTCTTTCGAAAATTCATTTATTCTCAACGGCCTTTCGGTCATGAGGTAAGTCCACCAAGGTCCAAACCTGGTTTTCGTACATGGATTCCATCTCGGATTTCATGGCTTCTAGCCATTTGTTGGAATCCTGGCTCATCATCGCTTCTTCATACGTCACAGGGTCATGTATTTCATCAACCATGAAATTCATAACAGGATTTCCGTACAATTTAGGAGTTGCACGTGTCCTTGACCTGCGAGGTTCGGTAGTATCCTATTTCGGAGTTTCATGATCATTATCATTAGTTCCCTCTTAATTCGATGAAGTCAACTCTAGAAAAATTTCCAGCGCTGCGCCACTCGCTGTTTCCTGAAGAGAAGGTTCAATAATCTCTTCGAATTCTACCTTCCGACTACACACACCTTTTGCGAGAAACTCTTTCTCTAGAAAGGATCCATTCTTGGCAACGAAAAACTTGCCCTCTGGTCGGTGATAGAAGGAATACCCAGTAGTTTCCTTAGGGTATCCTATGAAGACACATTTTTCCGCTTTGGGTTCGAGTTTATCAGGCTGAAGTTTCTTCACATAAACATCGCAACCCCAAACTTTAAGAAATGATAGCTTAGGTTTGTGTCCAAACCACAATCAAACAGTGTCATTTCAATGGATTTAGATGGTGCCAGATTAAAAGTGAATGCAACAGTTTCCAGTGCATAACCCCAAAATGACAGTGGCAAGTCAGTCAGAGACATCATAGATTGAAGCATATCTAATAAAGTACGATTACGATGTTCCGACACACCATTACATTGTCGTGTTCCGGCAGGTGTGAGTTGTGAAACTATTCCACACTATTTCATATGTGTGCTAAACTTGTAACTTAGATACTCACCTCCACGGTCAGACCACAGAAATTTGATCTTTCTATTATGATGATTTTCCACTTCACTCTGAAATTTCTTGAACTTTTCAAAGGTTTTAGACTTGTGTTTCATCAAATAGATATACCCATATATACTCAAATCATCCGTGAAAGTAACAAAATAACGATATCCACCTCGCGTCGACACACTCATTGGACCACCTACATCAGTATGTATGATTTCCAATAAATCTGTCGCCCATTCCATTGAACCAGAAAACGGTGTTCTAGTCATCTTGCACATAAGGCATGGCTCACATGTATCAAATGATTCGAAATCAAGTGATTCCAAAAGTCCATCAGAATGGAGTTTCTTCATTCGTTTAACACCAATATGACCTAGACGGCAGTACCACATATATCCAGATATATCATCATCAAGTTTAATCATTTTAGCATCAACATTATGAACATGTGTAACACTATTATCGAGATCCAACAGAAATAAACCATTCATCATAGGTGCATGACCATAAAAGATACCATTCATATAAATCGAACAATCATTGTTTTTAGACTTAAATGAATAACCACTTGATGACCCATAAGTATAGGGGGTGTATCGTAGTATTTTCAAGGAAGTGAAACCCAATTTATTGATTCAACACAAGGGGAGCCAAAGAATATTTATAAGCCTTAACAACTGAGTTGTCAATTCAGCTGCACCTGGAAACAATCTTGCTCACAGCAGTTTATCAGTAGCAACAGTTTTGTAGTAGCAATAGCAAAGTAACAGAAGTAGTAAAGTAAAGACAGCAGTAACAATAGCAGTAAACAGTAGGATTCGAGTGCGGCAGGCATAGGGATGGATGGACGGGCGTTGCATGGACAAGACAATTCACATAGCAATCAAAACAAAGGGCAATTGCAGATAAATAAGATAAAGCATCCAAGTACTAGACAATCATAGGCATGTGTTCCATATATAGTCATACGTGCTCGTAATGAGAACTTGCACAACATCTTTTGTCCTGCCAGCCCGTTTGTAGCGGGGCCTCTAGGGAACTACTGGCAATTAAGGTGCTCCTTTTAATAGAGCACCAGAGCAAAGCATTAACACTCCGTGAACACATGTGATCCTCACATCAAAGCCATTCCCTTCCGGTTATCCCGATTTCTGTCACTTCGGGGCCATAGGTTCCGGACAACAACGTGTGTATACAACTTGCAGATAAAACCAAAAACAATACTATCATAATGAATCAATAACATGTTCAGATCTGAAATCATGGCACTCGGGCCCTAGTGACAAGCATTAAGCACAACAAGTCGCAACAAAGTCATAAAGCACTAATAAAAGATACTAGGCACCATGCCCTAACAATCTGATGACATTACATGAACAATCTCATCCAATCCCTAGCATCCCCATAGCCTACAACGTGGGATTACTCAGTCATAGATGGGGGAAACATGGATGGTCGATGGAGAAGCGATGGTGATGATGATGGCGATGATCTCCTCCAATTCCATGTCCTGACAGGGTGCCAGAACGGAGTTTGTGGTGCTGTTTCGTGGAATCTGGTGGTGGCGGCGGAGCGGAACTCCTTCTGGAAAAACGTCGAACCCCTAGAGTTTTTAGGTCAGAAGGCTTCTTATAGGCGAAGAGGGAGACCAAGGGAGTGCCTGGAGGGCCCACACCACCCCCTGGCACGGCCTGGCCTGGCCCGCGCCACCAGGTGGTGTGGCCACCCCCTGGCTCTTCTCCGTCTCGTATTCTGGCTCCTGGAGTCTTCTGGAAAAATAGGCACTTTGGCTTTTGTCCCGTCCAACTCCGAGAATATTCATTTTCTAACTTTCCTGGAACCAAAAATAGCAGAAAATAGGCAGCTGGCACTGTGGCTCTTGTTAATAGGTTAGTCCAAGAAATCATATGAAAAGTACTCCAAAGTGTGGACAAAACACAAGAAAGTGGATAAAACCAAGCATGGAACATCAAAAATTATAGATACATTTGCAATGTATCAACATCCCCAAGCTTAACTCCTGCTCGTCCTCGAGTAGGTAAGTGATAAAAAGAAAGAATAATTTTTGAGGTGACATGCACCATCAAAGACTTGATCAAAGTATTCATAAAACATTCAAAGCTGGGATCATAGTACTTCAATCATAACATGAAAGACAAAGTTCAAGCAATAAGACAAAGAAACTATGATGCAACATGAAAAGGCACAAACAAAAGATTCATGAATAACAATGTTTTGCAAGACGTTTGTTTGTTTCACATAAAGAAAACATAGCATAGTAGTAATCAGCTTGTCCCTCATAGAGTAGCAAATGTAAATGCATAGGACACCTTCAAAGTTCATAAGAGTGACTAGATACAAAAGTTTAAAACAAGCAATATCAAGTTATGCATCAATCAACTAGTCTTGGGACAATGCACATAGAACTAAGAATGGCCACTATGCTCTCAAAGTAGGTGCATAAAGATAGAAGGTGGAGACTCAATATAATGGTGGAAGAAAGGCCTTTATAAAAGGAAGTAGGGATTCAAGTCTCATAAAGAGCTTCCAAAAATTATGGTACTTATAGATTTTAGCTCTCATTGCCCCTATCATAAGCATCTTTAAGGTGATTAAGGATAAAGTGACACAACTAAGAGGATATGCTTCACAAGTTATAAACCGAAATCTCATGCCCCTTACTTACAAAGATCGATCCTCATGCTACTCAACTTTAGTCACGAGTAAGATCTTGTCATTGTAAGTACATGTGTATCATAAAGAACCGCCAACGGGGTACCCCTTGCACATGATACAGGAGCTATCCCATAATCAAAATGACAAGGCAAGCAGACAATGAGCATCTCAGCGATCTTTTTATTTGCTATTTGCATAGGTTTTTATTGAGGATGCTTCATAGAGTGCTCATTATGGTGATGCTGCAAGTTTCCACCATGATTAGGCATGGCTTAGGCTAGCGGCCTAGGTGTTTCTCTAACACACATACAAACTCCATGATCTTACAAGTTCCACTTTTATTTCACAATACCGTTATCCGTAAGCAAAAGAACATGATATCAACGGGGTACAAAGTACAAGTGCAATGTTGAAAGCGTTCCCCATGATACATGGTTCTGCTAATTTCAACTTATAAAGCGCAAGCATATACGCAACAAAGAAGGACCCAATGGTTCAAGTTTATTAGATGCAAAAAAGTAAAGTGTGCCATCAAGTTCGTGAGAGCTTTAATCACTAGTTTTCTCATAACAAGTTTAATTTGGAAGGTAAAGAAAAGCATGAATATACTTGGAATAGCATAAGATAGTAGGTAGTTATGGTGGACTCTTTGGAATAACTTGGTTTAGGGAGTTGGATGCATGAGTGGAACTCATACTTTGTTGTGGAGGCTAGCAAAAGACTGGGAGCGACAAACTAAGAGAGCAATAATGGCCATAATCATGCAGAGCGACAAAACATCATTGATCAAAGCATAAAGTGATACTACAAGTTGAAAACTAAAGGATCATAAATGCTATGGTGACTTGAGATAGTCATAACATGGTGTGAGCATGCGCCAAGTCAACCCAAATAAAGCATCAAAGGAGTATACCACTATATTATGCTTTAATATGCTAAAACAACGCATGATTCATCCAAGGCACATTAAGCAATCTCAATTGTTTATAACAAGTCATGCTACAACAAAGAATACTAAGCATAAAGCCAAAACAATATCGAGCATGGCATGACAAAGCATCGGCCATAGTCAAAAACAAGCTCTCTTTACCACTTAAGCATGAACTTTCCTACTCCTTTCCAAGCCAAACCAAACTATTTGAAAGCCAATGTATGAAAGAAGGGGTCCAACCAATTTATTCAGCAAACTAAGGAAACCACGCAAACTAAAAACCAAAACGAAAACGAAAAATAAGACGCTCCAAGAACAACACAAGTGTGCATGAAACAATAAAAATAAAGTGTTTGGAAGAAACCTGGGATTTTTATTGATGAAGAAGGGGATGCCTTGGGCATCCCCAAGCTTTGAAGCTTGTACTTCTTGGATATTTCTTGGGGTGACAAGCGTGGCATCCCCAAGCTTGAGCTTTAGTCCATCCTTCATCTCATTACTCATTCCTTCCATACACCTGAAATTTTTCCTTCATACAAAACTTCACACAATGTTTATTAGCAACATTAGTGCACTCAAGATAAATAATACTTAAGGTTCAGTTCTAACACCAAATAAACTTCCATTCAAACACTAGCTACTATAGCACTTCCCTCAAAAAGCTCAATTCCCCAAAAGAACTCAAAAAGGAACAAACAAGAAGCAAATGCAGAAAATGGCAGAAATCTGTCAAAACAGACCAGCAGGTAAAGACGAATTTTTTCGAAGACCTTATGTTGCTCAAATCAAAAGGTTTTGAACTGACGAAAGTTATATAACAACCTGGGGCATAAGCACAAAAATTCACGCCTCAAAAAAACGTTCAGAGATTTTACACGAATTTTTACGGTGAAGCACAGAAATCTGTTTCGGGACAGCAACTTTCCCAATCATTACTTCTCTCTCATTAGAGGTTATTCTTGGCACAAAAAGCAAATAAAAGTATAAGGAGCGGTTATTACTGAAGTAATAACTTTCAAGACTCATCTAAAACTTTTGGGTTATCTCCCAATAAGTACTTTTCTTTAATGCCTTTAAGTTAGGCATAAGCAAAAACTAAAATGGATAGAATAGAAGTAAGCGGAGATAATCATGGTGAGAACATTGTTTTGTTCAATGAATTCCTTTTGTTAACAAGGTTGATCAAGTCTTTCTACCAAAACAATTCCATATGAGACAAAACTTTGTATTTCACTAATGATTATGTTACCTCAACCTTGATAGCAATGGTCCCAATCATAATAGTTTCAAATTTTTCTCTTGGTATGGGACAATATATTTCTCCAACTTGAATGCCTTCAACATGTTCAATTGAGTTCAAACCACAAGTACTTTCAATCTTCTTGGGGAAATAGACAGTATGTTCCTTGTCATTAACATTGAAGGTCACCTTTCCTTGATTACAATTTATAACCGCTCCTGCAGTATTAAGAAAAGGTCTCCCAAGAATAATAGACATATTATCATCTTCAGGCATTTCAAGCACAACAAAATCAGTTAATATCAAGCAATTCTGAGCCACTTGAATAGGTGCATCCTCACATATACCAATAGGAATAGTGGTAGATTTATCAGCCATTTGTAAAGATATATCAGTTGGTATCAATTTTTCAAGTTGAAGCCTCTTATAGAGAGAGAAAGGCATAACACTAACTCCAGCTCCCAAATCACACAAAGCAGTTCTGACATAACTGTTCTTAATAGAGCAAGGGATAGTTGGAATCCCTGGGTCTCCAAGTTTCTTAGGAACCTTACCATTAAAGGAATAATTAGCAAGCAAAGTAGAAATTTCTTCATTAGGGATCTTCCTTTTATTCGAGACAATATCCTTCATATACTTTGAGTAAGGAGGCAGTTTAATAGCATCAGTCAAAGGAATTTGCAAGAATAAAGGTTTCATCCACTCACAAAACTTATTATAATGTTCATCTTCCTTTGACTTGTGTTTCTTATTAGGGAAAGGCATAGGTTTTTGGACCCAAGGTTCTCTTTCACTACCATGTTTCTTAGCAATAAAATCCTCTTTGGTGTATTTAGTATTCTTAGTGTGGTTTTCAGGTTCTTCTTCAACTTTTTCTTCATTAGGAACTTCATTTTCTCCATTACCATTTTCAGTTTCAGCATCAGAGATAGATATACTATTAGGATCTATAGCAGGTTCAGAGGGTTCTACAACAGTTTTATGTTTCTTTTTCCTTTTTTTACTAGTAGAACCACTATTTTCATCTCGTTGAGAATCCTGCTCAATTATTTTGGGATGCCCCTCAGGATATAGAGGATCCTGGGTAGCAGCTCCACTTCTAGTTCTAATTTCATAAGCATGTTTTTCTTTAGCAGCATTAACTAGCAAGTCGTTTTGCACGTTAACGAGTTGATCTATTTGAGTTTGAACCATTTGAAAGTGTTTAACAATCATTTTAACATCATTAGAGGTTCTTTCCACAATATCTTTCAACTCAACAATAACTCTAGTGTTTTCCATTAGATGATTTTGCACCCTTTTATTAAAGTTATCTTGCTTAACAATAAAGATATTGAATTCTTCTAACCATTGATCAGGAGGTTTAGAGTAAGGGATATCACCTTCATCAAAGTGTTGGAGAGAGTGTACCTCAATAGTGGATGAGTAGGAAATAGGCTTACATAATTCTTCAATAGGAGGTAAATTCTTGACATCTGCAGCTTTAATTCCCTTCTCCTTAAGACATTTCTTAGCTTCCTTCATCACTTCATCATTTAATTCAATAACTCCCCTCTTCTTTGCTGTTGGAATAGGCACCGGGATAGTAGGCTCAGGTACAATTACTTTAGCTATAGCTTGTTTAGGAGGAGTCCAATCTTCATAATTCTTACTTATTTTAGCCATTAATTCATCAGCTTCCTTAGGAGTCCTATTCCTGAAAACACAATCAGCACAACTATCTAGGTATGTCCTAGATTCCTCAGTTAGTCCATTATAAAATATATCAAGAAGCTCATTCTTAGGTAATGGATTTCCAGCCTGTGCATGAATCAAAGCACAAAACCTTGCCCAAGATTCAGGCAATACCTCTTTTTCTCCCTATTTAAAATCAAAACGTTCGTGCAAAATAGCATGTCTAGCACTAGGAGGAAAATATTTCTGCAGGAAAGTACTAATCAAGCACTCAGGGCTATCAATAGATCCAGGATGTAAATTACTAAACCAAGTTTTAGCTTCTCCTTTCAGTGAAAAGGGGAAATCTTAGCAACAAAGTAAGTATGCATCTTAATATCATCAGAAAACAAGCCACTCATGGTAGAAAGTTCATTCATATGTGCTACCGCACTTTCATTCTTAGTCCCACAAAAAGGTTCTTTCTCAATAATAGCTATGTAAGATAGATCGAGAGAGAAATCATAATCTTTATCTATAATGTTTATGGTAGAAGAAGCAAACTTAGCATCAGGAGACAATTTGGGTCTAATAGTACGCCTCTCAAGGAGACTCTTAGCAGCGCTCCTATCATGGGTGTTTTTACATTCTTTAATAAATTCATCGGTCATCTCAACATAACCATCTTCAATATCATAACTCTCCTTTGGACTCGTGTGAGCTAACAGTGTGGTAGTGTCTTCATTAGGAGTTTTGGTATTTCCAACTATAGTTCTAGCAATCGTAGCATCTAGGAAAGGACCTAATGAACCACTCTTATCAAGCACACTAGAAGCAGCATCATAAGCATCAGAAGTTTCAGATTCAGCAGTAGTAGCAGTGTGTGTAGCATGTGTATATGGTGGTGTAAGGAACTTACTCAAAACAGACGGTGAATCAAGAGTAGCAGAGGTGTTTAGAACCGTACCTCTTCTTGTAGTGGATGGTAAAATAGGAACCTTGCCATCACGAGACTTACCCATGATGGATGGATAGCAGCGAACAATAGAGAATCCAAGTGAATTTGATAAATAAAGCTATGCTCCCCGGCAACGGCGCCAGAAAATAGTCTTGATGACTTACAAGTATAGGGGGTGTATCGCAGTATTTTCGAGGGAAGTGAAACCCAATTTATTGATTCGACACAAGGGGAGCCAAAGAATATTTATAAGCCTTAACAATTGAGTTGTCAATTCAGCTGCACCTGGAAACAATCTTGCTCACAAAGTTTATCAAGAGCAGTTTTGTAGTAGGAATAGCAAAGTAACAGCAGTAATAAAGTAAAGACAGCAGTAACAATAGCAGTAAACAGTAGGATTCGAGTGCGGTAGGCATAGGGATGGATGGACGGGCGTTGCATGGACCAGACAATTCACATAGCAATCAAAACAAAGGGCAATTGCAGATAAATAAGATAAAGCATCCAAGTACTAGAAATCCTAGGCATGTGTTCCATATATAGTCATACGTGCTCGCAATGAGAACTTGCACAACATCTTTTGTCCTGCCAGCCCGTTTGCAGCGGGGCCTCTAGGGAACTACTAGCAATTAAGGTGCTCATTTTAATAGAGCACCGGAGCAAAGCATTAACACTCCATGAACACATGTGATCCTCACATCAAAGCCATTCCCTTTCGGTTATCCCGATTTCTGTCACTTCGGGGCCATAGGTTCCGGACAACAACGTGTGTATACAACTTGCAGATAAGACCAAAAACAATACTATCATAATGAATCAATAACATGTTCAGATTTGAAATCATGGCACTCTGGCCCTAGTGACAAGTATTAAGCACAACAAGTCGCAACAAAGTCATAAAACACTAATAAAAGATACTAGGCACCATGCCCTAACAATTTGATGCTATTACATGAACAATCTCATCCAATCCCTACCATCCCCATAGCCTACAGCGGGGGATTACTCACTCATAGATGGGGGAAACATGGATGGTCGATGGAGAAGCGATGGTGATGATGATGGCGATGATCTCCTCCAATTCCCCGTCTCGGCAGGGTGCCAGAACAGAGTTTCTGGTGCTGTTTCGTGGAATCTGGTGGTGGCGGCGGAGCAGAACTCCTTCTGGAAAAACGTTGAACCCCCAGAGTTTTTAGGTCAGAAGGCTTCTTATAGGCGAAGAGGGAGACCAAGGGGGTGCCTAGGGGTCCCACACCACCCCCTGGCGCGGCCTGGCCTTGCCCGCGCCACCAGGTGGTGTGGCCACCCCTGGATCTTCTCCGTCTCGTATTCTGGCTCCTGGAGTCTTCTGGAAAAATAGGCACTTTGGCTTTTGTCCCGTCCAATTCCGAGAATATTCATTTTTTGACTTTCCTGGAACCAAAAACAGCAGAAAACAGGCACCTGGCATTGTGGCTCTTGTTAATAGGTTAGTCCAAGAAATCATATGAAAAGTACTCCAAAGTGTGGACAAAACACAAGAAAGTGGATAAAACCAAGCATGGAACATCAAAAATTATAGATGCATTTGCAATGTATCACCACTTCGCATCAAACATGATCCAGATATAATGTTCATGCATAGTGCAGGCACCAAATAACAATTATTCAGATTTATCACTAATCCCGACGGTAGGTGGAGAGGCAGCGTTCCAACGGCGATCACATCAACTCTTGATACATTGCCGACCCGCATCGTGACCTCATCCCTTGCTAGTTGTCGCTTGTTCCGCAGCCCATGAATCGAGTTACTATATTAGCAACCGATCCCATATCAAATACCCAGGTGCTACTGCGAGTACTAGTCAAGTACACATCAATAACATGTATATCATATATACCTTTGTTTGCCTTGCCGGCCTTCTTGTCCGCCAAATACTTAGGGCAGTTGCGCTTCCAATGGCCAGTCCCCTTGCAATAGTAGCACTCGGTATCAGACTTAGGGCCAACTCGGGATTTCTTTTCAGGCACGGCAATAGATTTTCCGCCTTTTTCCCCTTCTGTTTACCCTTATTGCCTTTCTTGAAACCGGTGGTCTTATTGATCATCAACACTTGTTGTTCTTTCTCGATCTCCACCTCTGCAGTTTTAAGCATTGACAGAAGCTCGAGGAGAGACTGCTTCATGCTCTACATGTTATAGTTCATCACGAAGCTCTTGTATCTAGGTGGTAGATATTGGAGAACATGATGTATGCCTAAGTCAATGGGAATCGTTATTCCCAAGGACACAAGCCTATCGGTGTACCCAGACATTTTGAGTACATGCTCACTAACGGAGATGTTTTCTTCCATCATGCAGCTAAAGAACTTTTCAGAAGCATTATAACTCTCTATGAAAGCATGAGTATCGAAAATCATTTTCAATTCACCCATGGTATCAAAGGCATTGCCATTTTTGAAACACTTTCGAAGTTCCGGCTCTAGCCCATACATTATGCCGCAATGAACTAAGTTGTGGTCCTCCTGACGAGTCAAATAGACACTCTTTTCCTCGTCAGGGGCATCAGGAGCTGGTGGGGGGCCTAGCGGAGCTTCTAGCTCATATAGCTTGTGTGCAACATTGAGGAGAATCGTCAAATTCATGGCCCAGTCGGTAAAGTTTCTACCATTCATAGCAAGTTTCTCTTTCTCCATGAACACATTGAAATTAAAAGCAGGTCGTACCATCTACAACAGAATTTGTAAAGTTTAGACTAAGTTTATGATAGATCGAGTTCAACTAATCCAAATTACAAATAAACTCCCACTCAAAAACAATACCCCTCGTGTCTTTTTGGTGATTACATGAACCAAATCCACTATAGCAAGTCCGATCATCACGTGAGTTGGTGTAGCCTCAAAGGCGAGCATATATATGGGCATCATATCAACTATATGACTCATGCTTAACCTTTTGGTCCGTGTTCCGAGGCCATGTCTGTACATGCTAGGCTCACCAAGTAAGAACCTTAGTACTCGTGTGTGTAAAACTGTCTTACACCCGTTGTATGAAAGCGCATAGTCGAGTACACCCAATCATCATGTGATGTCTCGAAACACGATCCATAGGACGATGCATACTTAAGGAATAACACATTTTTATCTTGATATTTAAATGAGGGATCATCTTATAATGCTACTAAAATGCCAAACAAGCAATATAGATGCAAACATCATATGTGTAAAGTGAAATGACATGGTTCTTGTATTTAATCACTATCAAGTGCATCGTGGTATGATCTTTATCATTCCTTTGTGTGTAAGGCCAAGGTTTACGGAACTTACATGTTAGGTGTGTTGTAATAGTATCAACTATACATCAACTTACAACATTACCATATCATGACACTAGCCCAGCAAAAATCTAAACTAGACGCTTCTAATTTATCCATTGCAAATTTTGATGTGGCTTAGGGATTTCGAAGATAGAACCGGTCTTACCTACGAACATAGAACCACAACGATGATAAGTAAATTATTAGAAACTCATTGTAAATCAGATATTGACTATAGTAGGAGAGACAGACACCCGCTAGCCACTTATGCAAAACTAGTTGCATGTCAAGCGTGGAACTGGTCTCATGTGCAAGGACATGTAAAGTTAGTCCGGGCCACTTCATCCCACTATGCCACCAATATCTAAAATACATGAAAGAAGCAATAACATGATCATCATCGCCCACATACTCATATGTGTACTACCTGTGCAAAGCATCTACGCATAGATCAGGCTCTGATACCACTGTTGGGTTTGCAGCATAGAAAACAAATGATTCCTACGATGGGAACTATTATACGCCAAGATATATCTACTAGATACAACCAACATGTGGATATACATCCATAGAGAACATACCCTCGAAGACTGACAAAGTGTAACAAGATTGAACTCGTGGATGATATAGTCGAACACTTGCTGATCTCAAGATCGTGTGGAAGTTCTAGCACCGCAAATCAGCAGTGCATCCGTCCTCACACACACGTTCAGGCCACCGAACAACCTCCACAAGCAACCATCACATAAGCAAACACACACACAAACCAGGAGTTTAAACTTAGCAGTATATAACTACAAAACACTTTAAAAACATTGGTAACAATATTAAGATAAAATAGAGCAATATATAAGCAATAAACCGTCTGATAGAGAAGATCAAGCGCACAGAAGGTAAAGCATTTTCATGTCTGCCTTAGGTTTGCAGTTTCTCTTTGTTGCACTGTTCACTGAATCTTTTTTTATTGCTTAGCCCAAGCTTTGAAGGACAATGAAATCTGCGAGAAGATGGCCAACGCGATCGTTCTAGAAACCGAAAGCGAGACGCTAAGGCAACAAATGACATAGCTATCAAGCATGCATCTTCAACTCACAGAATATCTTTGGTAAGTTTTCTTCCCAATTTTGTTGCTTTTGTGCCAATCACATGAACCTACTGATTCCGTTCTTTTTTCAGGTCTGCTTGGTCGTCTGGAATCGCGCAAGGTGGATTGTCGAATGACGAAATATATGTACGTGGGAAACACTACCCGTGAGATGATTGATACTTGTCGCAATATCGTCAAGGACTTGATGGTTGGGGAGGGTGACACTTGCTCGGCCAAGGACCTGGCGACGAAGATGTATCTCGTCCCCGCCTAAATTTCCGATTGGAAAAACTCTTTAGCCCGAGGCAAAGCAATAGCAGCTTTGACGATTATCAAGGCCCGTCACTCTTGAGGTGGAGATTTCCTACATCTCGGAGTTCATGCTAGAGGAGGAGGATAACGACAAGCCCATCGATGCCAAGGCGGTCCAACATAGCGTGCTAGGCTATGATAACCGTGTCACCGAGACCGTTGACGCGTGCAAGTGCTACAAGGTGTATTCTATTCCGACTAGCCCCTGACTCCCGAAGAAGATGATGCCGGCTCGAAGGATCAATCTCCAGAGTGGAGGGTACGCAAACTTTTCTATGATTTTCACAATAGTTCTAATATCAAATCTTGTCCTTGATAACCACACAGTGGAGTTGGGATACATGGCAAATTATTTTTGTCAGGAGGTTGCTAGAAGAGGATAGGAAAAAGTTTCTATGATTTCCACAATAATTTCGACATTAAACATAGAAAAATATGAAAATAGATAGTACATTTTAGTTCTTCTATCTGTTTCTGTTTCTTCTACCTTTATCTTTTCCGTTACGTTCTTTTTTATTAAATATGAAGAAATTTCGAATTTGAACTTTTTAAATTTTGAACATTGTTAAAAATCGTTTTTAAACCTAAAATATTTTTTAATCATAACATTTTTCAAATTCGGACTGAAAGCTGAAAATTTTAAGTTTCGTACATTTTTCAAGTTTAACTCCTGATCCTTGTAGTTTCGTACATTTTTCAAAAGGTACTCCCGATCCTTCTCAAAAGGTAGATTTGAAAATTTGAAAAAAATTCGAGTACATCTCCTAGGGATGCGCTAGGCCGCTAGGGAGCCCAACCAAGCGCTTGTAGCAGCACCTTTGGGAAATTGTATCAACGCCGTCAGGCACTTGTAGTAGGGCCGGCTGGCGCTTGTAGCAGCGGTGTTGGGAGATTGTAGCGACGCTGTCCGGCGCTTATAGCAGGACTGTCTGGCGTTGTAGAAATGTCGTCCAGTGCTTCTAGCAGGCCGCTTCCCGCCGCGATTGTAGCACCGATTTCGGGCCCTTGTTGCTGCGCCATCGGGCAATCGAAGCAGGGCCGCCTGGCGCTTGTAGTAGGGCTGCCCGGCAACTGCCGCACGTAGCACCGTGCTGCTCCGGCCAGTCTTCACTAATTAACTATGTCACTTAGTGATTAGCAACTAAATTTACTGAGGCAAACATGAGCTAACGTCATAGTCAACAGGCCTTGCCCCGACTCCTTTAGCTGGCTGGCTTCGCCACTGTTAGCACCCTTGTAGCAAAGCCATCCTCCGGGGGAGCTAGAACTATTCATGGATATCCCATGAATACCTAATATTTTTGGCAAAAAAAAGTTCAGTATATAATCCCCTACATGCATATACATGAGGGTTCTTTTGCACGGACGAAAACGGCGAACCGCTCCTCTTCCTCAACTCGATTGACCTCGGCGACTCAGCCGCCGCCCGCCGGCCAGTATCTGCCGCGGTTCGCACTTCGCAGATAATTCCCCTTGTCTCCCTGCTTGCTTGTCGCCTCTCGCCCCACTGAAGGCAGTGCGTCTAAATTCTGGCATCCTGGGATTCATTGTTGAGGTATAATTCTGTATTTTTTTACCTTGAACTGAGAATCAGAAGCGATCAGTCTGTGACTTTGAATTCAGAACCAGAAGGGACCAATTGACAATTGGTACGAATTCTACCTTGATTCAGAATCAGATTATCAGAAGTGTTCAGATCAGTTCACTCACGGTAAGAGGTGCTTCGCTTGTAATTTCTGCTTTAATTTTCTCCAAAGGGAGACCGTAGAGTTAAATAATATTTTTCTTTGTTCTTACAATATATAGTTTAATTATTGGAGACGTTGTAACTACTATGAACAACTTGTGGTTCCTCTCTTGCTATTCTGAACTTATATCTATTATATTGAACTTATATCTGTTATATTGGTGTGCTGAAATCTTTTTTGACCCCGAATACCCAATATAAAAATCCTTGCTCCGGCACGGTAGCATCGTTCGCTGCTGTCGGTAGCAACTCCACGCGCCGCAAGTAGCATCTGTGGGTAGCAACACCGCTCGCCGCAGGGAGCAAGGCTGGCCGCCGTAGGGAGCAAATCCGCTCACAGAGCAGCAGCTTCTGCAGCGGTGGTGGCGTCAAGTTGAATGGGAGCGGGAGAAGGCGACAGGATCCCGCAGCATAGGCTTTCCCCCTCCTCCCTTGCAACGCCGATGGTGGTGGCATCCGAGAAGAGCATGCAGGAGAGGGAGAGATCTGGTTATCTGGCCGTTGTGAGAGCTTGGAGAAGTAGAGGAAGAAGGATGTGAGGAGAAAGAAGCTCTCTGCGCATGGAGTTGGACAGCGGCCTGAGCTTGCTCGTCGAGATCGCGGGAGAAAAAAGGAATTGGGGAAAGAAAGAGATAAGGAAGTGGAATAGCGGCAGCGGTAGGCCCCACCATACATGACATCCTCGCTGTGACCTCACCCGGACGATGGATCCCCGGGGGAGTCCTACCATTTTCCTTTCCCCCGGGCCTTCTTCCAGGTCTTTCAATGTTTATTCGTCGACTCATAGTTCTCTTCCTCTCCTATATGGACTTGTCTGCTTAGATTCGATTCGGTTAGATCGCTCCAAGAGTTTTTCGGTTCAGGAGTTTCTCGTTTTTGATTGCTATATCTTTCCATTGATGCGAAACCCGATGCCCTGCTAAATGCTAATTTTCTTTTCGATTTTTGTTTCCACAATAGTGCTAGGTCAATTTTCTTACAAGCATACTATTCTTGCTACTATAGTACTTATGAATCACCAGTGCTCGGTATTTAGATAACTCGATTTTTTCCCCAGGAGTAGTATGCCACAACGTATTAAGAAGCGCAAGAGGCGCAGCTTCAAGAAACAGCAAGATACCACGCAGAGTAAAGATCTCACGTCCCATACCACTTCTTCTTCCTCCTTTTCCTCTTCTTTTTCCCCCCGAATGCAATGTCATTTTTTATTTCACTTAACTTGGACCGTTGCACTTGGAAGTGGGCTGTGGCAGGTGCGGTGGATCCATTCGAGTTGCCCCGAGAAAACTGAGTCGCAAAGTCTCTTCCAAATTGGCTGCGAGTCTTGTCTCGGTTGCTTCATTCAATGGTGACTATAATGTTCTCTGCACATTTTTCTTGCTTTTAATCATGGCT
Source organism: Avena insularis (assembly GCA_023614405.1). Classification (NCBI taxonomy): domain Eukaryota; kingdom Viridiplantae; phylum Streptophyta; class Magnoliopsida; order Poales; family Poaceae; genus Avena; species Avena insularis. The sequence continues at coordinate 382,333,967 of CM042684.1, forward strand.
GGTTATTAATAAATAAATAGTGGAATTGAATTGAAGCCTTGTTATTTCAATTCATTGTAGGAGACAAGATGTTACATGAATGCACAGGCATATTCGTCAAAAGCTTAAATGCTAATACGCTGAGTGTTCTGACTTCATTCACTTTGGTTGGGTATGATGAGGGTCTTAATTACATGAAGTATGGATACCGTGATATTTCCAGGGTTGGTGCTGCCCTCATTTTTTCTTCCTCCTTGCCTTGCTTATTACTCAATAATCATGCCATATCGATACCTGTCTTTGCAGATTGAAGTGAAACTTCCAAATCATCAAGTTGTTAATGCGGAACTAGTGCATGCTCACGATTATTATGGTCTTGCCATTCTCAACATCGACAACATGCCACCTGGTTTTCAGCCAGAATACCTCAGTCTTGATCATGATGTAGAATTCAAGCCTTATGTTGACGTGGTAGCTGCATGGCGCTCTCACGAGACTGGAGAATTTAAGACCACAACGGGGACACTGGATGACATACCTGAAAGTGGTCAGCATTATTGGTCCAGCACATGTAAACTCAAGACGGTGAGCTGTTAAGTTCTCTCTGTTTTCTACTTGGTTCAAACAAATAAATGACCATCATTATATATTTTCACGTGCTGAATGTCATATTCTTTGAGGCATCCATCATGGGTTGCGTGTATATATCCTGTCTAACTTTCTTCATTGTCACTTCAATATGTGCTAGGCTGGGCTTGGAGGTGCGCTTATTGATTACCATGGGAATTTTATTGGAATGAGCAGCTTCCATGGCACAAATACTGAATACCTCACTACCTGCGTACCGCTGCATCAAATCCTTGATTGTTTTCAGTATTTCGGGATGCTGCCCGAGTATGTATTTCGAGTCTTTCTATATCTACGATGCACAACTTTTCATGTAGTTTTCCTTGTATGTTATTGTGTCCGACATCCCTATTCTATTGCAGCTTGAAAGGGCGTAACATTTCGTTAACATGATGTTAGTCAAATGTTTTGTGTTGGAACCGTCCTCAGATGTACAACCTAATGTGCTTAACCTTGTTACATAGTAGATTTATGTGCTGAATTAGTGAATAAGTTACATGATCGAACATAAAAGAAAAACTGAACTCAATCAATGACCAAAAGATACAAAAACATGACTCCTCCGTTTCATTACACGTGACCTCAGCCTGCCATGTGCCCAGAAAAAGGTGTATGACCGACACTTGGTTATATCCAGTGAACTTTCTGCAAGGCAACTGAAAAAGGTGTACAAAGTGAAAATAGTAGAAATAACTACACTCCTGGTTTCTTCAAAATGACAGATATTTTAGAATGGAGCTTCCGAGTTTGGGGTTACATACAGTGAAACAGATGGGATTATCTAGCTCGGGAACAATTGCTTGTCTTTTGAGCCCTTGCGTAGCTTCAAATTGCAAGGGACTGTTACATCCCTGAGTTTGGAATAATATTTCTTAATTCTGTCATTTTGCTATGAAATATTTGTAACTAATTGTATCTGATTCCTCATTTAATGCCTCAGTTCATATTATTGTCTTTGGTTTGTTGGTTTATTAGTGAGAGTTTTTTGGATTGCGATGCAGAACTGGACTTCCGCCAACGGGTGGTTATGGTACAAGAAAGGGTAGCACATGTGAGACAAGCGAGACACAAAGATATTCCGCAACTGACATAGAATGTATGTATCGCCTGGGAGGTCAAGGTGAGCATAACACTAACTGATTAGAACTGTTATATTTTTTATTACCACACTAATGTGTGGTTTGTGCTAATTATTTCATGCTGTGATGGATGCACTATATAAAATCTACTGTTCGTGCTAACATATACTTTGTTGCAACAGATTTCGCTGATTATTTATACGAGTTGGCGACGACCCTGGGTTATCCCTTACCAGACCCGCATCAAGCTTGTCGTGAGCCATTGCTGTCGTTATCTTGTTTGTCCCCTTATTCTGATAGCTTTATACAAACATTTGAAACTTGTATACCATTTTGATTGAACAGGTGGCATGTATCTGAAATATTCTTTTGAAGATGAATTTGGACAAAATATCTCAAGTATTCTAAGCAAAAGAGTTGCTTTTAAAGTGTCTCAGAGTGTTGTCTCGCTTGCTTCATTCAATGGTGATTGTACTGTTATATAGTCATATCTTCACATATAGCTTTTCAGTTGGTACTAATAATTTAAATTGTGATCTATGTAGGAAAGACGAGGTTTTTTGCTTGCACAGGAGTATTTATAGGCCACGATGCACGCTCAAAAATTCTGACTTCAGCAAGTTTGGTTAGAGATTCTAGTGATGATATTCATCAAAAGATTAATCATAACCTGAGGGTTGTTACTATTACCACTATTTAATCCTTATCTTTTTTCATTTAAGAATACTGACCTTAGCCTTTTCATTGCAGATTGAAGTGCGCCTTCCAAATGATCATCGAGTCAAAGGGATATTGACATATTGTAATCTATATTACAATATTGCTATTGTTGACATCATGGAGCCCTGGCCTCCTTATGGAATAAGACTCCATGGGCATAAGCCTGTTAGCAATGGAACAGATATAGTGGCAGTAGGTTGTCTCTTCAAGAATCGCATATTAATGGGCACAAAGGGCAGTTTAATTGATAAAAACCCTGGTTGGCAGCACCCACAGAGTTGCACTGAACTTAGCTTCTCCACTTGTAAAATCACTAAGGTATTCTTGTTGTCAACTTACTAGACGTATCGTAGTACTAACTCTGCACGTTATTACAAATATCTTGATTCACGAAACTCTTTTCTTGTGTCACCCTTTTGTTTGCTAGGCTGGAATCGGGGGCCCTCTTATTGACATGCGTGGGAATATTGTCGGTATGAACTTCTATCATGAGGAATGTACTCCGTTTCTTTCGAGCAGTATCATTCTGAATCTCCTCAAGAATGATTTCTGGAAGGATATTTGTGCGAAATGGTACGCTGGCCGTATGTATGTTTATTTTATATTGTTGCACAACTGCTTTCATGTCATCATAATAACCAGGCTTTAGGGCAGTACTATTGCCTACTGGCACTTGTCTTTTCTAATCAACCTGTTGGGACACCGTGGCAATCTCTAATAGTTGTGTTTGCACTAGTTTAACATCATACAGCCTCAGTCTTGTTCGGACATATATATGACTGGTAACAGTGTGTAAAATAAGAGTACATGCACTGATGTTGTATGATTGTGATCATCTTCCTCCGTGTTTGGCTTGTGTTATTTATTTATTTTTGATTTAGCTAATTCAGTCTTTCAAATATTTTGTAGTCTAAAGGATGGGCCTGTTGTTATTGCTGATACAAACAGGTAGTTCTTTTCTTTTTGCACCTGTTGTTTGTATTCATATATTTATTGCTGCAGATAAACTTACATTATATTTTTTAAATAACAATTGCTCAATAACAGATGGCCTTTGACCGAGCCAAGTTGGTGTTATCCACCGATTAATCGCAAGAAGTTGTTATTCTTATCCGCCAGCTTTTCGTTGAGGTCAACTCTTGGAGACTCATGACCGTCAATTCTTGCGCTACTTGAAACGAATTTGCAGGAGCGAAATACTGTTGTGTAACCAATGAGTGAACTTGAGATCTTGGCAGGATGAAGTTGTAATTGTTCGGTGGTAGAAACAGGTAGATGGAGGATGGATTTGGTCAGAGTTGGGGACAGGCATTAGACTCGGTGGATAATCCGTTCTCTAGCTAGAGGATTTGCAACCCCTGAGCGTGATGTACACAGTGTATAAAAATGATGTTTTGCGTCGTGGATTAATGGCGGTCAAGGCAAGGTGATCGATCGGATGGATACCCGCCCGTGCGTGTCAGTGAGGATTCAAATTATTTGGTACTGCCGACACGTATGCGTCCGAATCTAGATCGTGTATTGTAGTACTGGCAACCATTCAGCCCTGCCGCCGACGAGGGGTGGTCGACATATATACACGACCTTCCCTCCCCGCGCCCCACCATGTAGCCTCTGCTCCGCTCCGCTGCCATGGCCACGATTAGCGACACCGAACACGTTATCCATGGCACGCGCACTGTTCAGTTCCAATCGAAGGGGATGAAGTTGCTACATACCGCCGGTAGATACGAGGTGGTGATGGCATGCAGTGTTGGAAATATAGGCAATAATAAGATTGTTATTAATTATATTTCCTTGTTCATGTTAAATATTTATTCTATATGCTATAATTGTATTGACTGGAATCATAATACATATGTGAGTTTATAAACAACACCGTGTCCCTAGTAAGCCTCTATTTAACTAGCTCATTGATTAAACGATGGTTAAAGATTCCTAACCATGAACATGTGATGTTGATTAATAATGAGGTCACTAAGTTCCAATTGCCAATCATCAAATTATCTAGTATCCAATTCCTAAGACCACGAGGTCAAGAATACTTCGGAAACATCAAACGTCGCTTCGTGACTGGGTGATTATAAATGTGTCTTTCATGTATCTCAGAATGTGCTTGTTAGTTGCATGGATCTATACTGGGATTTTTCACTCCATGTGACGGAGAGATATCTCTAGGCCCTCTTGGTAATAATATATCCAAAGTAGCTTGCAAGCATATGACTAAGGAAGTTAGTCATGTGATATAACATTATAGAAGGAGTAAAGAGACTTTCCAGTAATGATATTAAACTACGTATGGAGATACGGACGATCAAATCTCTGGCGAGTAAAATATCGCAAGACAAAAGGAATAGAATACCAGATAGATCTTCGTAGAATTCGTGGGAGCCATTATGGACACCCATGGTCCCGCTATTTATTATTGGTTGGAGAGGGGTCTTGACCATGTCCACTTATTTACGAACCTGTCGGGTCACACACTTAACGTTCGACGTTGCTAGGATTTAGTGAGATAAATAGATGGTGATATCGAATTTCGACTTGGAGTCTCGGATGAGATCCCAAACACCACGAGGAGCTTCGGAATGGTCTAGGGTTTAGGGAATTATATATGGGAAAGTATATTTGGGGTTACCGGAAAAGTTCAGGATCTTTTGGTATTGTACCGGAGGTTCTAGAAGGTGACGTCCCACATGGACCGAGGGGTGGTGCACAGGCCCACACGGGCCAGACAAGCCAGCCCCCCAAGGCCCATGCGCATTGGATAAAGGATAAGGTCGAATCTCTGTAGGCATGTTAGGTGGATGGGGATTGGATGAGATTTATCATGTAATCATGCATATATGTCGAGATTTGAGGTGTTCATCTTGAGGATATTCTTCTATGAGTGTTGATGCACTCTTGCTATGTTTAATTCTTGTTACTAGGGCCTGAGTGACATGATTTCAGTACTGAACTTTTATTTTCCTATCATATATATGAGTTTATTATTTATCTATAAAGTGTATTACCTATTATTATGTTGATCATGTGAACCCTAAAGTGATAGTTAGGGGAGAACAAGGGGATATGTGATAGTTTGTGGATTATGTGTGTTCATGGAGTGTTAATGCATTGTTCCAGACTATTCAAAAGAGTAGACTTTAATTACCTTTAGTTCTAAGTTGGCCCCTGTGAAACGGGTAGGTAGGAAAATAGATGTTGTCCAAATTCTCTTGGTTAGTGCACATAACTATATTTGAAACACACACCTACATATAACGGAATTGGAGATGAACACCATGTTATTTGTATTTATATTGTATGATCAATCTTATTCATGCAATACCCTTCTATCACCTCATGCCTACGCTTTTAGCCACTGAAAGTTACAAGTTTACTACTTTGGTGAAAAATGGGAATTTATTATTACTATTTACTATTTTTCTTTATTGTTTTATTTTAGCTGTTACAATCACCACTTGTCTCTTGAGAATATTGATACATAGGTGTGGTTGAGAGTGACGTCTCAATTTCTAAAGTCTTATTGGTATTCTTGTGCTCCCCTTGTGTCGAACTATAAATTTGGGTAATACTTTCTATCGAAGATTTCAGCGATCCCCTATACTTGTGGGCATCATCGCCCCAACCCTCCTTGGCCACCGACCATAGGAGGTTGCGCCTCCCCTCTCTATGGCAGGTGCACAATCCTCTCTTGATGCATAGAATCATCCCCTTCCCTAGTTTAGATAAATTCCAACTTAACAATCAAGTAAAATCATCTCCTTCCTAGAATAGAATATTGAATCGGAACCTTCCATATATGGAGATATGGTATGATTTTTGCCATATATGAATACATGCAAATAAGGAAAGTGGGGGAGGGGATCCCTTGGCCCATGCGCTAGTCATGCGGGGGTTTGGCGTCATCCAAGGGCGGCCCCTGGTGGCCCTGGCGCCACCCTTCTGGGTGGGCCTGCCCCTCTCTTGCACTTCCTCCCCAGAGCTCTTCTGGTGACCATTCTCCCTCAGGTTTCTTCTCTGATGAAACTAGTGCATCATCCTATATACATTTTGAAGCTATTTTGGAAGCTCTTCCATAATATGACCATCACGGGATCATTACGAGTTACCTCGAAACCTTTTTCGATGACACTGGAACTACGTTCCAGTTTTAGGTCAAACCACAAAAACTATTCCGATCTTTCTCCGAAGTGTCATAGTAGTCATGGAACTATTCCGGTATGTATGGAAACTATTCCAGAAAACTCACTCACTTACTCATCATACTTATGGTAAGCACAACTTGATCGGTCAACCTTAAGTGTGTGACCCGTTCGGGTTCGGTAGTAAGTAGGTATAAATCCGAAGACCTTCGGATCGTTAAACAACAACGGAATCTGGAAACGTCCATGTTGGTTACACTTCACTACAAGAAGATCACATCGAGTGAACCCGTTCATTATACAAATACTAATCCCTTTGCTTTTTAAGATATACGAGACATACCAAGGTGAGACATCGGTATCCTCGTGATGCAATCACTTGATCACTATACCCGTTAACCTTGTCATGTCCATACTCTCTTTACTCATATCCATACCGATGTCATGTATGATCTTACCATAATTGTGTGCAGACGATAGCGACATCGTAATACCGAGTGGACCTAGAGTATATATCTCCCTCGTTAGGAGGAGCAAGATCCCACTTATTGAACTATCAAGTTCCCACCATGCTTTCGTAATGTAACCCGATATCACCTGTATAACCACCCTCGCAGGTGGTGTTCGGATAACCTCAAAGATAAGTCATCGGGCATGTGGCCACTTGATATTCTCATGGTCTTAAGGATTCATGTATAAGAGAATGCTCTGATGGTTTAACTATTAACTTCACAAGGTAATCTCACAGTAAAATATCCTTTGGATCTATTCGGTACATGTCATCTTGACGATAATACTCTCATAGTTGTTGGTATTCTCAGTTCCATTAACTTCAATACCATGGTCTGGAAACTTGATCATTCCACAACCTATGAGCTAGTCCTAGAGGCTGGACTAGGAATATCTTGGTTTTCTCAGAGGCTTCCGTTGATTCTCAAAATCAATACTCACAATAGTTAGCATAACATTACGATCCCATATATCAAACAAGGGATTGTATATAATAACCATTATTATTATCGCCTCTAGAGCATTAACCCCATCAAAAGGAGGCTCGAGACAATTTGGTACTGAGGAATCCTCGGTGGCATGTGTTTGGCTGCCGACTCAAAGTGCTGGCCGACTGTAGCTCCACGCCTTAATGATGGCGACGTGTGAGGTTATGTTATGGGTCTCCTTGTGGATTTACCCTTGGAGTGGCCCGATCTTCACGGATTTGAGGCGGGAAGTGAGGGAACACATGATGAACATGATGGACACAGCTCTAATGCAAGGTAAAGATACAAACACACGCCAAATCACACCCAATTCGATTTGCTCCCATTGGTTCGAACAACCAATCTAATAGAATCCTTGGCGAGAGACCTTGCGGTAGAATCACCAAAGGAGAGATCGGCAAGCGTATGATAGAATCCAAACCAAGGAAAGAGTAGCAACCAAGTAGAATCCCAAAGGGGAGAGACCAAGTACTACTAGAATCCTTGATAGGGAGAGACCAAACACTTGAGGAGGGTCTTGACGACTTGGAGAAGGGCGCCGGACTGCACGTTTGTATGGCGTTTTGGTGCGCGCCAGTTTGCTTCGGTGGTGACCGGAAGTTCCGGCGTGGGCTCCGGTCGACCGGTCCTGGCGCCGGAAGTTCCGGCGGGAATTCCGGCAGGCGCCGGGCCTGGCGCCGGAATCCTTCTTCCGTCTTCTTTTCCATGCTTCTTGCTTGGGGGTCTTGGCTCCAGGTCCATCCTTGTCGCTTCCTCTTGGCATCATGGTCATGGGCCTGGTCATATCATATGCATTTGTCTCAAGTAGGATCTCATTCGTGAAATAACCAAAGGGAGGCGAGGTGTGGAAGGAGTCCACCTTTGAAGTGATGGTTAGCGTGGCATGATGTGGACCAATGGTGAATGCCCTATGTTGGGCTACATCAGGTTATGCAACTACCTCCATCGGTGGCCCCATGGAGGACTCACGGTGGCATCCCACTTCCTCCCTGCACCCCAGCTTTGGAAGACCCTTTTTCTTCGAAGCGTTTGCTATGGCATGCTGGAATATTTGGAAACTTAGAAATGCTCTAGTTTTTTATAATGTAACACCTTCGATTAGAGCTTGGTCTTTCTCTTTTAAGAGGGACCTCTTCCTTCTTTGCTATAGGATGAAGGATGATCTGAAATCCTCCCCCGTTGCCTGGCTAGATGCTCTGTAGTTTCTTTGGGATACACCCTGGGCTATGCCCTTTTGTATATTCCCTTTTCACATCTTGTATACTCTTTCCTTTTTTTATAAAATTTACTGTCGTCAGCTCAAAAAAGGAAAGATGCAATTCCGATTGAGACTTGTAGGAATTAATATGGTGGCTAGAAATCACTTATACTTAGGATGCATGACTGGAGAAGTTAATAAGTTTCCTGCTGGCAAATATAATACCAAGTTGCACTTCCACCAATATTCTTACTGAATTTTACTGGTCCCTAATGTTTTCCCGGGTAGTGCTAAATAGATGAAAGGCCTGTCACAAAAAGGAAGACTCACACAGGTTCACAATACCTGAAAAGGCATGTCTGTACAGAAGCAAGACTGTCTGATGTTAGGTGATAACTGATTAGTGCCATGCACTTTGTTTTTTTCACTGCATCACACATGATTTTAGCTTCACTGTAGGGTACGGCATGGCACCAAGACTAAATTGCATGTACTAGTGTTTTGGGCCCTCTAAAAGGACCGATGTTCTGTCTGTTCGTAACAAGTGAACTGCGGGTGACATTTCTTCAGTTCTGTGCTGCAATATCTTGTACGTAAGGTGCTGTTTTGCACAGTATTAACCGCATAATACTTGCTGAGTGCAGGCAACGGATCGGGTACTGACGAACACAGATTGAACCTGATGACGTAATTAAGTCGTGTCCGACTTACTGTGTCTGTTGCTCCTGTCTGTGTGAAGAATATTCGATAAGCTCCTGGTGTTGCAGATTAGGTTGATTTGGTGCTATCTGCGGTATTTTATGTATGAGCTTGAGGATTCATGATGTGCTTACTACTGTATGTCTCAAGTGCCAAGTAAATCAGACCAACTAAAATCGTGGATTGATCTGGTTGGTTTGGTCAGTTCCCATGTATTGCCAGTAAGTTTATTTGTATCATCGCAGTTGTGAAATCTATGAATCAGCCCCTGCCAGTAAGTTTCCATGTCATCCAAGAATAGTTGAACTGCTCTGAGTACAGCAATATGATTTTTCAGTTGTTTGCACTTGCAAATTGTTGTATTTTGTTAAATTCTTGTCGCAGAAATACAAGATTTAGTGTGGTTTTTTAGACTGAAACAAGAGACGCTCGGTTCGAGTGAGCCTGACTCGATTCCCCATGTCCATGCGAGCTGCCCCAATGCCACAGTGCCGCAGTTCTAGAATCCACGCCCTGTTCAAGGTGCCCGTCGTTCCAGCCCATGTTCTCGGGCTAGAGTTTCGCCTCTCTCAAAACTCAATTGTATGTTCTTTGGTGGCTCAATCCGACTTGGTATTCCCCTGTCCTTGCCACCTTGCAAGGCCTTTTTATTTTGTCGCAGCAGATGTAGGATCCATTCAGGATGATATATATGTTTTACAGGCAATAGCACTAATTGAAATCCATTTATGGAATAATACTAATAGTCATATGTCCCTGCAGCTTAAATTACATAGCACACGGCTGATTTAGAATACTAGCATAGTAGAAACAAGGTTGCAAAGTTGTATGCGAGCATAACATCACTCGAGCTCCTAGCCACCTGGCTTGGAGTCAATTGCACACCATAGCTCCAATAGCACTAAAACATTCTAATAAATACTACTACTACATTCTCTAAGACCAGGAGCGCTCGGATCACTCCCTTCACAAAGACAGGAACACCGGCACTAAGACGGTCACCAGTCAGCAAACCGATCTTCTGTTCACCACCCGTTCTTCAGCCGGCTTCAGACTCATACACCCAGGATCTTAGCAAGCTGCAAGATAAGAGCACCAGTGGACAGTTCAACAGTTAGAAATGATTCATGTAGCCCCCTGACTAATTGGTCATTTGAAAAAGGCACAAAATGATTTCACCTGAAATTTGTGCCGATGCGACCCCGGAGTTTTTAGCCTGGTCTGTGAAGGTACCAGACATGATCAGTGATGATGGAGTAGCACCTGAAACGAATTTTGCGGTTAGAACTACTCCTAAGTAGCAAATTGCCAAGTTTTTAGCCATTTTACCTGCGTTTTGCACTGCTGGGATCCTAGAGTTGGTCTGAGAAACTGGAGCACCAGGAGGGCTTAGGAATAGCATCGGGTAGCCAGGCACTAACAAAATTAAATAGACAATGTCAAGCTTCATGAGGCTGATGATTGGTTGGAGTACAAAAAAACCAGAGTATTATAAGCACACAGAGACAACTGCAAGTTGCTAAGCTAAATAATAAACAAGTATAGATTAATTACCTCGCCCAAAAGACTTAAGTGGGGTCCCTTGATGAAGCTTCTGACGCTTACCAGCTTTCAGACATTCATCTGTATCAATTATCGCGTACATAAATTAACCAGCACATAGGAAAAAGGATTTCCTAGACAAAGGACTAATATAAATAAAAACACAGGTATGTTGTAATTCTGCTGGTAACTGGAGCAATCAGAACCTAAATCCTACGAACGGAAAGTTCAGAGATGGATATGTACACAAGAATTATATGAAATGCTACTTTACTTACCGACAAGACCCGCCACCTGATCCAGTGACTCATCCATGAATGCTGCCAGTACAAAACATACACAAATATATCATTAACTATGGCATGTATATGTTGAGGTTAAGAGGTGCGTTTCTTTCATAGAAACATGAGATGCTTGTTAAGAGAGAAGGATATCATACCAGGAGTATGTGGGCTTGAAGAATGCAGACTGCAAGAGGCAACAAATCAGTATGAGTACATGTGAAAATGTCTTTACAACTTTCATAGATTCAATTGTTCAGTCCATGGTAATTGATCAAGTATGCATATGATCATCTTTCCTTTCCCTTTCTACTTCAGTAGTCCGGCATGGCATGTGGTTAAGGTACTTTGTACTGTGGCTTAATTATAAGCCTGTGATACTTCAGATGGTACATTATGTGTGTAAATGTGATGTCGAAGTTTCAGAATTACTTTGTTTCGTCCGATGCATGATGGTTAATCAAGTATGCATATGTTGTCAATTAATTATGTACCTTCTCCTCTTAATGAGGTAGAGCCTGGCGATGGCAGGTCCCCGTCCTGGTGGGCGGCGCCCAGGTGGCCGTTTCAGGTGTCGTGGCCTTCGACGAGGACTGGCAACAGCAAATTGAATAAGATCATGTGTGCCCCTATACTATACTACCGAATCAAATCGTACGAATGAATGAGCAGACAAACGAAACCCACCTGATGGGGAGCAGATGGTGTGGGAGCATTTGGCCGTCACCCGGCAGCTGCATCAGGCGATTCAACTCGGGATCCTCGCGAGCCAATCTAGATGCAATTATCGCTGCACTGATCCTCATCGGCTTCCAGTCCAGGGAGACACTGATTAAGCAGGTTCAGTTACACATGGACCAATGCAAGTTGGTCAGAAAAATGCAGAGACTTGATCACACTATCGATCATACTATATAGGGACGATTTGATATGCAGGAGGAGATGATGAACTAATTAAGTAGACTATAAGTCTTACCGTTGTTGTGGTGCGTCGACCATGCCCTTGAGGAGGGAGCCGAGCTTGGCGCAGCGGCTTATAACCATGGACAAGGTCATGCCGTGGCGGTGCGCGGTGGATTTGACGGATCCTTCACTCGCGCCGGCGGCAACATTTTCCAGAGCCCAGATCGTGTGGAGGAAGAGGTAGAGAGCGTTCGACGTGACGCTCCTGCGCGAGTTGAAGCGGTGGAGGTAGTTCACTGCCTCAACCCACTGCCCCCCGGACACCAGCCGCCGCAGATGGTCCCCGCACATGTGCGCGTCCGTCTGCTGGACCATCCTGCACAGCAGCAACCACGTACGCCAGGGATGGAAAGGCAGATTAGCAGCAAGCAAGCAAGCAATCGAGTCGGGCCGGACGAGACGAGGGAGCGGGATCACTTACGATTGGAAGGCGGGGTCGAGGCGCTGCTGGGAGAGGTAGGAGAGGATCAGCTTGTGGCGGCGCCGCCTCACGCCGGCCAACTCGGCGGGGCCGGAGGAGAGTATGCTCGTCGCCGTCATGTCTCGCCGACTGTGGTCGCTCGGGAGTCGGGAGTTGGGCTCGGTGTCTGATTTGGGGGAGAAGAAGGCGAGGATTTGGGGGGCTATTTATCAAGGGGAGTGGGTCGATCGGCCGAGAGCGGGACCCACGGCCTTCACTTCCTTCCGTTATCTTTTTTTTTTCTTTGAGCGGGACCTTCCTTCTCTTATCTCACACGGCTTCCTTTAGCTAGAACTAGTAAAAGGGTCCATGCGATTGCGTTATACTGGAAGAAACATTATTTCACACACTCTTTCTAAAAAAAATTATGGTCAATGCTAATGTGTGTTTCGAGGCGTATGCGCGATATTAACATAAAAGAGATGTTAACATGTGATTTTCCGAGTATTAATCAGTAATACATATATCAAAAGGTAGGAAAGAGTGCAACCAATGCAAATTACAAAAAATTATTAATAGCATGGACCCACAAAGTAAGGACTGCCTGTGCGTTGCTACAATTATTAAATATTTTTCAGTCCACGGACAATTTGGTATAAGTGTAGTTTTCATTTTGGTATGGTCAGCTCATTTAGAGTTCTCGTTACATGAATATCAGTTGTAAAAATAAAGTTCCTTTTTTAAAAAAGTATAGACCGTCCAACAGTGACATATCCATTATATAAGAGTGTTGATTTTAATACTCCCTCCGATCCATATTAGTTGACTTGAATTTTTCTAGATTCGGATGTATCTAGTACTAAAACATGTCTAGATACATCCGAATCTAGAGAAACTCGAGTCAACTAATATGGGTCGGAGGGAGTAATAAAAAGGAGAGCCATCTGAATTATAACTACATAAGGTATATGAGCCATTCTTCACACGTTTCCAGTAAACATGGCAAACTATGACACTATTTATGTCAACTTATATCAAAAGTTTCTAAGATATCAAGAAAAACGGCTCACCTGAAGAAGTACTGGATATAAATTATCCTCGGAGCCATTCGTACACCACATTTTCGTAGACCAAGACGCTGTGACATAACTAACATGTTTAGAGAAAACCGATTAATTGACATGATGAACATCTTTTGGCTTTACTTGGTATATATACATGCATGATGCATATTAGTAACCAGAAAAAATTAAACATGTCGAGAAAACTAAACAAAACAACCAACTAATCAGTACTCCTGTTAAACAAGCCAAAGAGAAATCTTTTTATCACATTCAACATATAGTACCCAAAAAGATAGAAGATCGAAGCATAAAATTGAAACAACCTGAAACCTGCAAGTTAGTTTTTCCTTCTTAGTTTTAGTTCAGTGGCTTTATTTTGTTCCGGTGTGTACGTCCCCACCATTCACATCGCTAGGTTCTCCTTCGTTTTCGGTGAAAGCAGCAGCATCTGAATCACAGCCATAGGCTTCGCACATATAGTTCGATTGTAGTGCTGGCGAGGACAACAACGTTGCAAGCGAGCCGGCTTCCTTTAGGTAGAATTTAGTTGGACCAAAAAAGCTCGGGAGGCAAAATACTCCCTCTGGTTAGAGCATTTCCACTCGCATTTTCAGGAGGGCGTCACAGGACGATTTTTACATTTGGACGGCGAAATTTCGTCATTCGCATTCTTAGGACGTCGATTTAGCCCGGTTTTGGCTCAACTTTTATTCGGCGTTCTCAGGCCAGACCCAGGGCGCTGGGAACCGCGTGGTAACGCTGGACGCAGCAGAAATACAGCTGGGCCAACCCTGTCGGTGACTCAAGGCCGAGTTCCCGCTTTTCTTCTCCCTCCTCCCGCCTTTCTTCTCCATACCCCACCACATCTCCCGCCGGTTCCCCGATCTCCCGTCCACCATGCCACCCAAGGGTTTCGTGAAACCCCGATCCACCGTCGGCGTGCCAAAGGAGAAGAAGCCGAGGCAGCCGAGGAAGCCGGCACCGAGGCCGTACGGCTACACGGACGCTGAGTGGGTGAAGGAGTGCCGACGGAAGAAGATCGAGACAGAGAGCCGGAAGGATCGGACGGCGAGGGCGGAGATGAAGGAAGCGCGGGAGGCATCAGAGCGCACCTCGCGCACAGCACCGACGCCGATGTACCGCCTGACGATGATGCCCGCCTCGCAGTACGTCGCTCACCAGTGGAGCCAGCCGAGCGTCGGGTCTCCGGCCGGGTTCTCGCCGATCTCGCCCGCCATGTTCCAGGAGAGCCAGGCAAACCCGTGGCTGAGGTTCTGGTCCTCCCCTCGAGTTCGACGGCGGGTTCAACCCGAATGTGCTCTTCCCCTGCCCCGTAGCTCGTCCTCTGGCTTTCAACGTCGACATCAACATCCCCAACGGCAGCTCTCCGGCATACAACTCATCGTCATCCATGCGCCGAGGTCCGCTTCCGTTCGCCGGTGGCAGATCCTCTTGCCCAACAACTTCGGTGAAAATGATGCCCGCAACGTGTTCGACGTAATGGCCGGCGAGGTCTTCATGTCAGACATGATCGCCTTCGGTTCCACAGCGACCGGCTTCTTCAGCGAAGAGCAGTCATGGACCGCTGCCAAACATGGCCTCGAATCCCAGGACTTCGGCAAAGAGAATGGCGTAGACCGGATGTAGGCCGAGGATGGCGCCGGCCAGACGCAGGCCATAGAGGTCGCATTGGTTGCGGCGAAGGGCAAGGGCAAAAAGAAGTCGAAGACAGCGGAGCCCCGCATCAAGTGGACGACGCTCGAGGACGTTTGCCTCGCCGAGGCATGGATGTTGGTGAGCATGGACCCCATCACGGGTGCAAACCAAAACTCGGATAATTACTAGAGGTGTGTGAAGTTGGCGTTCGATGAGCGCAGCCTCATGAACCCGAAGTTCAACAAGATCCACATGGAGCGCGGCGAGAAGGCCATGACCAATCAATGGGGACTGGTGCAGCAGGCTTGCAGCAAGTGGCACGAAATTATGGAAGAGATCATGCGGACACCAATCAGCGGCGAAAGCATGGATAGCAAGGTAGGTCACCGACTTCAAGTTTAAATCTATGCCGACGTGATGCTTGTCCTGACATATTTCATGTTCTCCATGTAGCTCCTCCGTGCGCTCGGCATGTACAAGGACGACACCGATACGGAGTTCAAGTTCCACCACGTGTTCGATAAGATTCAGAGCTGCCCGAAATGGGCGGACACTCACGTGAGCCTGGCCAAGAACAAGGACGGTGTGTAGAACCCGGAGGCTCCCCCCAGCTGCCGGCGAAGGGAGGCCGGAAATCGTCCAGAAGATGACGAAGATGTTGAAAGCTACATGACCTTCCGCCGAACGCCTCCACACGTCGATCGAGAAGTGCATAGCCGACTCCAAGGCCCATGCCGTGAAGAGGGAGGAGAGGGCCGAGGAGAGGTGAACGCAGCAGCTGCAGAACCAAGACAGGAAGCTCGACCTCCTCAAAGCAAACTTCGCTGCAAAGAAGAGGAACAGAGACCTCCAGTTCCTCTTGGGAGGCGAAGACACCTCGGCGATGAGCACCCAGGTCAAGGCCTGGTACATGGCACGCTGCACCGCCATTCTCAATGAGGACGTCCGTGCCAGCACGCTGAGACCTGCGCCTACCATTTCGGCCACCACTCCTTCGCTGAGGTAAAGCTTCATAATAATATCTCATAGTAAATCATTCATTGGATCGGTTCCATACCCTTGTTCCTCTTAACAAGGAACTCCCATTGTTGGTGGTATCATCAGTTATAATAACTTCCATACCATGATCAGGAAAATTGATCATCACATAACACATGGACTAGTCCTAGAGGCTAGACTAGGAACATCTTGGTCAGCTCATCTACTACACATGTGTGTGAGTCTTCCTTTGATTCTCATAATCAATATTCACAGTAGTTATAGCATAGTTCAATGAACATATATATTGAACATGAAATTATATAATAATCATTATTGTTGGGGATATAATTTCCGGGTATCCTCACAGTTCCTCACTGACCAGGGTGGCCCACTTCGGGTTAGAGCATTGCTTCACGGGCGGCCCAGTCAGGGAGAAAGACAGAGTCCAATCCGGCTACGGGGAGGCCCAGAAGACTTACTGACTTAGGCCCATAATGTTACTTGTAGTTCAAGATGTACTCAGAATCGACTCTCGATCGTGGCGGATAGATCTCTCCTGTAAACCCTAGGCCGGATATCTATATAAGCCGTCTTAGGAAGAGCCTTTAGGGCACACCTCAATAGTCTACAATCTCAACTCGCACAGGCGAAACCCTTGTAACCCATATTCTGGCTCTGCCATATTACTAGATTGCTAGCAGGAGTAGGATCCGTCCAAAGCCGGCAGATTCGAACCTGGGTAAACTTGTGTGCTCACCGTCCCAAAACACCGTACGTCTCACACCCCTCTCTTCCGCATGCCTCGAGGACCCCCTCATGGCGTACTTGTCATCAATCCGACGACAGTTGGCGACCACCGTGGGGCAAGTGAGCTTCAGATCTGCGTTCCGAGCGGAATCTGCAAGAATCAGAATCGACGAGACTATCGGCGTCGGTCGCATCCTCTACGCCAGCGACGTCCCTCTCATCGTTCTCGACGAGACTTGGATTCTGGCTAAGGAGGCCGTGACTGCCTACACAATCATGTCTTTTGACAAGATCGATGTTTACATCGGTTTCGCTGAACCTGCCCAACCCACCCTAGCGGTGATGATAGAGGCAGAAGAAACTTCTGGGTCCCCTTTGTCCGTGGAGGCGGCAGAGTTCCGGATCTCAGAAAACCCTAATCCCACCCAGCCCGCACCAGTTGCGGATATAGTGGAGAAATCCGAGCCTAAAGAAGACCTAGCGGTCCACGTCGAATCTGGAGTGGATCTCCCTGGAGGAGCCGGATCCAGATCAACCCACCCGCGGAAGTCGAAATCCAGGAGGAGCACATCAGTGACATTGATTCCGGCTCTGATAATGTCGGGACAAACAGACCTTTCCTAAGGTACGCATTACGACGTATGATACTGCAAGGCGAAAGCGCAGATGCAATTCTCGAAACCATCAAAAGTTTCGACATGGTTGATCGTGAAAGCCACAGGTACCTCAGGAAGCATGCATCGCACTTTGTCAGATACGTGGGATCCGGATCCAGCTCTGCCGATGCTGGAGAAAACACCGAGTCGGTGCTGGAGGCAATTGGAACAAACACCGACGTACCCGCATCCTTGGATGAATCGATGACGTCAGCAGATTTCTGAAAGTTCTCCGCGGAATATGAAGAGGAGTATAACTCCAAAGCTGTAGAAGAAGGAGAAGCCATGGATGAAGGATCCGGGGAACACTCTCCCAAAGCGCAGGATGACATGGACGTCGGAGATAATCCCGAAGTCCAGATGTTCGAAAGTACCGAACAGAGCTTGACTCCGGGAAACGGACTCAAAGCCGTCTTTGCTACCGGCGCTGCCAAGAAGGCAAAGAAGAAGAACAAGACCCCGACAAAAGACCCTCTGGCTGAGGAGGTGATTGCCGAGGAATACGAATAAGACTCGGATGGAGCTCTTATCCCAGACGAGCAGAAAAAAGAAGAATCAGTGGATGGACACGTGATCACCGAAGGTGCGCGTAAACTCATCGATGCTGCATTAACCACACCTATCCCTACAGCTGCAGAACTTACTGCTGAAGAGCTAGACGAAAGGACACAAGCCCTAGAAGCGCGTCGTCAACGACTCCTCGATGAAGCCAAAAACATCGAGGTGGAGAAGAAACGCATGGCAACCAAGGACTACATGTCTCAGTTGCATCAGAAAACACGGAAGCGTCACACAGATGACAACCAGTTTCCAACTGTCCGTGCCGTCCTTTTCGGAGATGAGATGGGGAAGCCACGGAAATATAGCAAAGGAGATTGGATATATCCAACCCAGTACAAAATACCGTGGCGGTCTGACAAATTCTATCGGCTAATCTAGGACCAGAGGAGATCCGTTTGGGTATCAAGCTACTCAACAAGGGACTGGAGCAGCAAAAGGTCGCCCTGTCTGGAAGTCAAAAACTGGTCTCAGATTCTGACCAATGTCGCACAGATCCGACATGGGCTGACGTAAGACCCCATTATGTTCCGGAGCAGCATTATCGCCCTGAACAACGGGAAGACAATTATTCGAGAACCGGATCGTCAGGACAGCATCGCAGGACTACACGCGGTTGGAGCAACGTCGCACCAGCGGCCGAGAAATACGCCATCGCTACAATGAATCCGAAGAACCCTCCCCGACGAGAATCTAACGATCGAAGGGGAGAAGATAAAGAGAAACGACGGGAGGAGGATCGTCAAAAAATGCCACCTCCTAAATATACGAGCCGTCCGGCTGATCCTCACTGTGGTGGGAACGACAGACGAAGGAACGACGGAAACCATGCTAGGACAAGCCGGCAGGGGGCTCGTCATAGTCAAGACCCTCCCCAGAATCGGAATAATGACGTTCCGGACACCGCCGGCGATCAGCCGGAAACTATCAAGCTGCTCCACCCTCTCCACCACACAGTCATCACAGCGGCTCCCATGGAGGGCAAGGAGGACGACATGGTGGAGGAGGTGGTGGCAGAAGCCGAAGTCCGGCTCCACGGCACCGCAGCCACAGCCGGCATTCGGGACGATCTCTATCCCCGAACGACGCAAGGCACAGGATCAATTCCAACATAGAGGCTCGGCGCTATGACAACAATGATTTCTACGTGGGCCCAAAGTGCTTCGGACCACGCATCAGAGCTACAAAATTCCCGGAAGGATTTGCTATCTCAAGACATATCCAAGCCTATGATGGCATTGCTCGCCAGACACTGCTACAGTGACTTCTTCCAAGTTGTCAGACGCCAAAGGCGAAAACAGTCTGGTCGCAACCCCATATCTCCCACTTATGTTGCGGAAGACAGCGCGATCATGGCTGAATGAACTTCCGGAGAACACCATCCATAACTGGTATGACA
The DNA here is from genome assembly GCA_023614405.1 of Avena insularis. Classification (NCBI taxonomy): domain Eukaryota; kingdom Viridiplantae; phylum Streptophyta; class Magnoliopsida; order Poales; family Poaceae; genus Avena; species Avena insularis. The sequence goes on from CM042684.1 coordinate 382,353,662, forward strand.
TGCAAAGTGCATTCTTTCGTAATTTCGAAGGCACATATCGGAGACCCTGTTCGGTCAGAGACCTACAGCGTTGCACCCAGAAAGCCGGAGAAACTTGCCGGGACTACCTCAAACAATGGATCGACACCAAGAACTCATGTGAAGGAGTAAATGATCAAACTGCGATTGAAGCTTTCATTGAAGGTATCCCAATTGGTCTACTGCGTCATCGCTTGAAGTGTGACGAGGTCACTGATTTGGGAGAGATGATAGAAACAGCGAGCAAATATGCAGATGCTGACGACGATGCAGAGGGATTGCTCAACGTCCTGGCTATACCTCAGTCAGCAAAAACAAAGCAACAAGCTCAGAAGCGTAAAAACACCTCGGAGGAAAATCCCAACACGGAAACAGTAGTGGTTACTACTGTTTCTGGGTCTGGAGGACGAGGAGGACATGGTGGAGGCCGCGGGCGTGGCCGTGGGACTTCAAGGGTCCAAGGTAGAGGAGAACAGCAACCAGGCAAAACCTACTCTTGGGCCGATATTGCTAATAACCCATGTGTGCACCACCTAGACGCCAATGGGGGCTCGTCCCACACCAACGCTGAATGTCGTTTCAATGACGACATCAAAAGAGATGACACCGCGGGCTACAAAGCTAAGCGGAAGAAGGGAAATAGAAATCCCGAAAAGGACAAAGAGACCAAGGAAGATTTCGACATGGAGGAAGCCGATGCTTCAAATCCCAAGTCAGAAGGGAAGAAGACTTTTCCCACCAAAAAGGACACTTATGTCACTTTCCTCGGATCTCAACCAGCAAAGGTTAAGAAAGCAGTTCTACACGAGCTCAATGCAACAGTTTCGGTTGTCCCACAGTATCTGGAATGGTCGGAAGTGGCAATCACATTTGACCGCGATGATCATCCGCCTAAGTTACACAGGCGAGGAAAATACGCCTTAATCGTCAACCCACTTATTGACGGTTATGGTGTCTCCAAGACCCTCATGGACGGTGGTAGCAGCATCAATATTCTCTATGTTGAAACGCTACGCCGGATGAAGATCTCTGATACATTGCAAATGTATCTATAATTTTTGATGTTCCATGCTTGGTTTTATCCACTTTATTGTGTTTTGTTCCAACTTTGGAGTACTTTTATTATGATTTCTTGGACTAACCTATTAACAAGAGCCATAGTGCCAGCTACCTGTTTTCTGTTGTTTTTGGTTCCAGGAAAGTCAGAAAATGAATATTCTCGGAATTGGACGGGACAAAAGCCAAAGTGCCTATTTTTCCGAAAGTCGTCAAGTGCCAGAATACGAGACGGAGAAGGGATAGGGTCCGGCCACACCACATGGCCGCGCGACCAGGCCTGGCCCGCGCCAGGGGGTGGTCTGGCCGCCCCCAGCACCCCCTTGGCCTCTCCTTCCGCCTATAAGTTGCCCTCGGGACGAAAACCCTAGGGACCCGATCAAAAATCCACGAAAGAGTCTGCAGCCGCCGTCATCTCTGTCCCTAGATTGGGGGGATCTGAAGCTCTTCCCGGCACCCTACTGGAGAGGGGCATTCACCCTGGAGGCCTTCTTCATCACCATGCAAGCCTCCGGTGTGATGCGTGAGTAGTTCATCCTTGGACTACGGATCCATGTAGTAGCTAGATGGCTGGTTTCTCCTCCTTTGTGCTTTCATGTTTAGATCTTGTGAGCTCTGTTCATGATCAAGAACATCTATTTGTAATCCATACATGTTGTGTTTGCGGGGATCCGATGGATATTGAGATGCTATTTCAGATTGATTATTGATTCTATCATGTCTTTGTTATTTGAGATCTTGCATGCTTTCCGTTGTTAGTAGCTATCTTGGCCAAGTAGATGCTAGCAACTCCAAGAGTTAGTATTTATGCTCGATAGTGGGTTCATGCCTCGTAACTGGGAAGTGATGAAATCTCTAAGGTACTAGATGTGTCAATTGTTACTAGGGAGAAAACAACAATCCTTTGTTTCATAGAACAATCGTATTGTTTACTTTACACGCAGTTCATAAAGCAATAACTGTTGCTTGCAACTTAATCCGGAGGGTTCGGATGATAACCTGAAGGTGGATTATTAGTCATAGATGCAGTTGGATGGCGGTCTATGTATTATGTTGTAATGCCCAATCAAGTCTCAAAGGAGTCAAGATGTTTAGTATATGCATGTATTGCTTTCTCGGTGTTTGTCAATTGCCCCACTGTAATTTGTTCACCCAGCATGTTATCTATCTAAGGAGAGCCACCTCTAGTGAACTATGGATCCCGGTCCTTGTCTTTTACATACAATCTACAATCTTTTACTGCTTTGTGTTTACTTTCTGTAAACTTTTACTTCTTTCTATTCGATACGTTTAATCCTTTGTTTTCCACAAAACACGGTGAGATTGACAACCTAATCGCAAGTTGAGGACAAAGTGCTGTGGTTGTGTTGTGCAGGTCTCCACGTTGCTACTAGCACCGGTGCATACGCCTGCCAAAGCTTCAGCTAGTAACACCTTTGAGGTGTTTCCTTGCTCCCTCTTGGTTCGATTAAACCTTGGTTTCATAACTGAGGGAAACTTGCTGTTGTGCTCATCATACCTTCCTCTTGGGGTTCCCAACGAGCTCTACATCAACCACGAGCCATCAACACTTTTCTGGGCGCCGTGCATTGAGCCATTAAGCATTTTTCTGGCGCCGTTGCCGGGGAGTCAAGGACATCTTCACAAGGGGAGTCCCTCATAACCAATCTCTTTACTTTGTTGTTTTTGTTTTGCTTAGTTTTCTTTTTGCTTTGTTTGCTTGTTTTGTTCTTCAAAAACAAAAAAAATTAGTTTTGCTTATTTGCTTTCTTATTTGAAAATCCAAAAAAAATTAAGTCTCCTTTAGTTGTCACCTTTTCCTTAGCTCACCATGTTGATCCCCAAGTTCACCCTGAAAGACCTTCCAATTGGCAGTGGTTCTATAATTGGGAAAGATAACATTGAAGAATTCTTTAATCATGTTAGCAAACATGAAGATACTAAGGATAGATCCCTTGTAGAACTTGCTCGAAATTTTGAGATTGCTGTAGCTTCTTTAATTCACATGTTAGAAGCTAGGTTTGTTAACCTCAACCCGTTAATGCAAGTAATGTTTCTTAAGCTTAAAGAAATTGAGGACCCTGAAAAGAGGAATTTTATTCTAGAAACTTTGTTTAAGGAGTTCTATGATGTTGCCAAGGAAGCTAGAAAAGTCTTTAAACGTTTCAATATGCTAGGCTCATGTGTAGATGTTGTTGGTACATGAGAAAAGATGAACAAAACCGAACCTAATGGGGAGGAATCTAAGATACCAATACCCTTTAAACTAGTAGCAATACATGATGCCATAGAAAAGAATCTTGATTGGATTGTTCCTGCAAACCCTTTTGATGAGAATAGTGAACCTAAGAGCATTGAGAGAGGATCCTCTCGAACTTATTTGGATGATATACATTTCCTTGTTGAAAATATTTCTGGTATTGATCTTAATGCTTCTTCATTTGAGAATACTTGATTCTTTCTTTGGTTCTTATGCCTAACTTAAAGGCGTTAAAGAAAAGTACTTGTTGGGAGATAACCCAAGAGTTTTAGATGAGTCTTGAAAGTTATTACCTCTGTAATAACCTGTCTTTATCCTTTTTATTTGCTTTTTGTGCCAAGAGTAACCTCTAATGAGAGTGAAGTAATGATTGGGAAAGTTGCTGTCCCGAAACAGATATCTGTGCTTCACCGTAAAAATTCTTGAGAGAGTTATCTACGTCGGATTGAGCTGTAATTGTTTGTGCTTCTTCCCCAGGTTGTTATCTAACTTTCGTTAGTTGAACACTTTTTGATTTGAGCAACAGAAGGTCTTCGAAAAAATTCGTCTTTACCTGCTGGTCTGCTTTGACAGATTTCTGCCATTTTCTGCATTTGCTTCTTGTTAGTTCCTTCTTGAGTTCTTTTGGGGAATTGAGCTTTTTGAGGGAAGTGCTACAGTAGCTAGTGTTCTAATGGAAGTTTATTTGGTGTTAGAACTAAACCTTGAGACTTATTTATCTTAAGTGCGCTAATGTTGCTAATTAGATTGTGTGAAGTTTTGTATGAAGGAAAATTTTCAGGTGTATGGAAGGAATGAGTAATGAGATGAAGGATGGACTAAAGCTCAAGCTTGGGGATGCCACGCGTGTCACCCCAAGAAATATCCAATAAGTACAAGCGTCAAAGCTTGTGGATGCCCAAGGCATCCCTTTCTTCATCAATAAAAATTCCAGGTTTCTTCCAAACGCTTCATTTTTATTGTTTCGTGCACAGTTGTGTTTCTCTTGGAGCGTCTTCTTTTTCGTTTTTGTTTTGGTTTTTAGTTTGCTTGGTTTGCTTAGTTTTCTGAATAAGTTGGTTGGACCCCCTCTTTCACACGGAAATGCCGCCTTTGCCGAAGCCGTGCTGCACGCCTAGGAGTACCAGGAGATCAAGAAGAGCATAGATCCGTCCGAGATGCCCGCAATGAAGAAGGAGGTGACCAAGCCAAATCCGGAGTTCAAGGCATCAGAAGAGACGAAGAAAGCGTCGTTGAAGGATGATGACCCCTCCAAGGTGACCCAGATAGGCGTAGGCCTAGATAGCGCATAGGAAAGCACGCTCGTCAAGTTCCTCCAAGCAAATCAAGATATCTTCGCATGACAGTCGTCTGACATGATCGGAGTATCTAGGGAACTTGCCGAGCACTCTCTAAATGTAAACCCGAACGCTAAACCCGTCAAACAGCCCTTACGATGGTTTGGCGATGAAAAGCGTAAGGCAATAGCTAAGTAACTAGCGCGGCTCGAGTTAGCCGGATTCATAGAAAAGGTCATCCACACTGAGTGGTCGGCCAATCCTGTAATGGTCCCTAAAAAGGACACCACTGATTTAAGGATGTGTGTTGATTATACTGCCTTGAACAAGGCTTGTTCAAAAGATCCGTTCGCTCTGCCTAGAATTGATCAAGTTATCGATTCTACGGCAGGCTCGGAACTCCTCTGTTTTCTCGACGCATATTCCGGTTATCACCAAATCCGGATGAAGGAATCTGACAAAGTCAAAACTTCATTCATAACCCCTTTCGGGACCTTCTGTTTTGTTACAATGCCCTTTGGGCTGAAGAATGCAGGAGCTACGTACCAGCGCACGATGCAGCGTTGCCTCCACGATCAACTCAGACGCAATGTACATGCATACGTGGATGATATTGCGGTGATGTCCAAAAAGAAGGAAACACTGATTTCCGACTTGGAGAAAACATTCGTCAATCTACGAAAATACAACATCATGCTTAACCCGAAGAAATTGTTAATAGAAAATATGCAACAACACCAAAGATCAACAAAGTCAAATCAACATGCTGAGTGTGTTGTACATATCTAGATATACCTGAAGAAATCTAGACAAAGTCAAGTCACTTATTTTAGGACGGAGGGAGTATTTTATCCATCCAAAAATAAGTGACTTAGATTTGTTTAGATACACATGTATATATACACTAAAATATTTCTAGATACATGTTAATTAAGATAAATGCAACTCATTTATTTCTAGACAAAGGGAGTAGATGAACTTAAAATAAGAGTAGGAGTTGCATCAAAATCAGATTTCGTAACTTTCTTTTGGATCAGAAATAGATCAAAATATCACTCCCATCCCATCCTCTCAAACATATTGTATGACGATTTTTCATTATTTATTTTGTTAATTTTTCTATACGTGGAGAAAATATATAAACCAACCAGCACCGAGCGTGCAAACCCACCACATATACCCCAGGGTGCCAAAATGTATTGTTGTCGCTGCGGGCGAAGCGCACATTTTCGTCTAGTAATAATAATGAGTAATCTTTCTAGATATAATTTGAAGTTTAAGGATGTGATAGAAATTACTATGTCAGACTAGGAGTAATCTTTATCTAGTGATACCCAAGACGCAACGCTTAGTATGGATTGGAGATATTTTGCGTGTCCACTAACGCATTAAGATAAGGCCACTTTCGGTCATCCTAGTTTTGGTTCAGTAGGGTCTCTGTTTTGGTGTGTACTATTTGACGGAACTTCAGTCGGAAATTCAGGCGGTAGTACCGCTAGGGCATTTTTGTCGTCGGTAGTACTGGTGTAAATTCCGGCCCAACTTTCGGTCACCCTGATTTCGGTTCAGTACTCTCTCTATTTGGTCTCTCTGTATTTGTCGGAACTTCAATCGGAACTTCAGCGGTAGTACCGCTCGGGCACTTTGCCGCCGGTAATACCAATGGAAGTTCCGGCTAGGTTCGTGTTTTCCTCTTTCGCGCCATTGTTTTTGACTGTTGGCTGGGTGCCAGCGGTAGTACCGCCCACCCAGCGGTACTACTAGTCGTGCTCGATTCTATGTGTAACGGGCAGATCGGGGATCCCTTTAAAAGGGGTTCCTCTTCCTCTTCGTGTTCTACTTGCTTTTCTTGGTTCTTGGCTTTCTCTCGCTCCTCCATTGTTGACCTTGAAGAGCTTTCCCTCTCTCATTCCCCCTCCTATGATTCTTGCATCTTTTTGAGGGTTTTGATAGAGAAGATCTAGATCTACAACCCCACCAAACCAAATCCCTTCTCTGTGAAGGAATCCTTGGGATCTAGATTTTGGAGAGTTTTGTGTTTTCCTCTTGTGTTCTCCCTCTCTTATTATCCCAATAGCTTTTGTAGCTTTGGTGGAATTTGAGATAAAAGTACTCGCCTCTTGCATTTGGTGCATAGGTTTGAGTTCTCTTTAGAATTTCGGCGAGTTCAAGCTCTTGGGCTTGTTTCTTTTGGGTTCTTGGAACCCTAGATGGTTGTGTGGAATTGTGGTGTGTTCCTGAGGCCTCCAATTAAGTTGTGGAGATTCCTCAAGCTTGTGGCCTGTTTTTGGCATAGTGGAGCCTTTGTAGCGTTTCTTGGGAGCCCTCCAATTGAGTTGTGGAGATTGCCCAAGCCTTGTACAGGTTCGGTGACCGCCATCAAGTGTCCCATAGTGAAACATGAGTAGTCCTTTGTGGCGAGCTCACGGGAGAATATGGTGAGCCTTTTGTGGCGTCGGTGAGTTGTCTGCCTTCACATCTTGAGGTGAGGCCTTGTGTGGTGTTGCGTGAGCATCGAGCCACCACACCGCAAGGTGGGCCATTTGTGGCGTTCAGAGAGCATAGCACCATCGCACCTCTTCAACAGAGAGGTAGTTTCTTTGGAAATGAACTTCGGGATAACAAATCATCGTCTCCGTGTCTATCGATTATCTCTCAACCAAGCCCTTATGTAATTTACATTGTGATAGCCATCGTGCTTGAAGTATTATATCATTTATCACCTTGTTGCTTATCTTGCTTAGCATAAGTTGTTGGTGCACTTAGTTAAACCTAGTGTATATAGGTTTTGGCTTGATAAATTGATAAATTAAATGTTAGTTTTATTCCGTATTTTTTAGAGCTTAAACCGTAATAATTTTAAAACGTCTATTCACCAACCCCCCTAGGCGACGTTTCTTTCCTTTTCAGTGTGCTTCTGCCCGTTTTATTCCCGTAGTATCTTACACGTGCAAGGTCAAGGTTTGTTCATCATTAGGGCTCGTTTAGCTAAAAGTGGATGTTGCCACTTTTCATGGAGAATAGTGAGTGGACTGCTGTGTTGTGATCTTGCGATAGTAATTTTAAAGTCTAACTTATATTGTTGTGCTATTGTTTGTCTCCATCAGAAATCTCTTGAAGAAAGAAAGGGTCAAGCTTCGAAACTTGTAGGAAGAGAAACAAATATCAGACGGGACCGAAGTTTTGACTAACGGACATTACCATGTTGCTATCTCCAAATGCTCTCCTGAAAAACCCACCGAAGCTGTTGTTGAAAGAGTCGTACAAGAAATTACACCAATATAAGATGGAAATTGTGTTGGATAGGTTCATTCTAATGCGGTGGATGTTTCACGAGATGCCAACGATGGTAGTATGGCTAAGTGCAGAATGTCACACAAAAAGTGATATTTTCGATTGGAGACATTTTATCTTCATAGAAGGGTAAATTAATATCAAATGGGAATGCTATCCTGACCGGTGGCAATGTCTTGATGTTTCGATAAAGCCTATTTTCTCCATCCGAAAATAAGTGACTTCGATTTATCGTCGGAAAATGGAGATCAATTCAAAGGTTCAATAGCGATGACTTCCGCTATGAGGTGCTAGTCCTTAGAGGTGCACGTACACTTCCAGGGCTATCATCAACAAGTCGACTCCGATAATGATAATGAGTAATTTTTCTGGATATAATTTGAAGTTTAAGGATGCGGCTGGAAATCTGAAATTACTATGTCAGACGAGGAGTAATTATCTAGTGATACCCTAGACGCGGCGCTTATTATGGATTGGAGATATTTTGTGTGTCCACTAACCCATTAAGATAAGGCCCGCTTGGCCTAATTATATTCTACCCGAAAGGAGGCCGTGTCAGATAAGGGAAGGAAGTAATTCTAAAAATAAAAAAGGTACTCCCTCCGATCCATATTACTTGTCACTCAAATGAATGTATTTGGATATGTTTTAATATTAGATACGTCCAATTTAGTGACAAGTAATATGAATTGGAGGGAGTAATAAGGGAAGGAAGGGAAGACGGAAGACCGTGGGTCCCGCTCGCGGACGCTCAACCCGTTTCTCTATATAAATAGTCCCCAGATCCTCGCCTTCTTCTCCCCCAAATCAAACACCGAGCCCAACTCCCGAGCGACCACAGTCGGCGAGACATGACGGCGACGAGAGGCATGCTCTCCTCCGGCCCCGCGGAGTTGCCCGGCGTGAGGCGGCGCCGCCACAAGCTGATCCTTTCCTACCTCTCCCAGCAGCGCCTGTTCCCCACCTTCCAATCGTAAGTGATTCCGTTCCCTCGTCTCGCCCGGCCCGGCTCGATTGCTCGCTGTTAATCCGGCTTCCGCTCCCTGGTTGCTGCAGGATGGTCCAGAAGACGGACGCCCACATGTGCGGGGATCACCTTCGGCGGCTGGTGGTCCGGGGGCGGTGGGTCGAGGCCCTGGACTACCTGAGCCGCTTCAACTCGCGCAAGAGCGTCGCGTCCAACGCCCTCCACTTCTTCCTCCACACGATCTGGGCCCTGGCCAACATCGCCGACGGCGCGAGGGACGGATCCGTCAAACCCAGCGCGCACCAGCACGGCATGGCATTGTACACGATGATATGCCGCTGCGCCAAGCTCTGCTCCATCGTCAAGGCCATGCTCGACTCACCACGGCAATGGTATGTACTACACATCTACTTCATCAATTCCTGTACAGTATGTCAAATCGCCCCTAAGATCAGTGTCAAGTCTCTGCATTTTTGTGCCGGAATAACTTGGTCCGTGCGTGCCTAATAACTGAACCTACTACTTAATCAGTGTCTCCCTGGACTGGGAACTGACGAGGACCAGAGCAGCCAACTTTGCATATTTCTTGGCTCGTGAGGATCCGGACTTGTATCGCCTGATGCAGCTGCCTGACCATGGCCGAATCCTCCCACACCAAGTGCTCCCCATCAGGTGGGCTTCGTTTGTCCGTATGTTCCTTCTATCATTCGTCCAATTTGATTCGCTAGTATAAACTGCATACACCAGTGCTGATACATATATTGCCCCAGCCATAATCATCTTAAATTTGCTTTTGCTAGTCATCGGGGTCCAAGGCGTCACGTGAAACGACCCCCCGGACGCCTCCCACCAGGACGGGGACCTGCCATCGCCAGGCTCTATCTCAGCAAGAGGAGAAGGTACAGAATTGACAAAATATGCGAACGAACGCAACAAAGTAATTCTGAAATTTCGATCGTCACACTTCCACATGTAACTCATGCTTATTTTCTTGCTTTTTGCAGTATGCATTCTTCAAGCCCGCATACTCCTGGTATGGTCATATCCTTCTATCTTAACAAACATCTCATGTTTCTATCAAACAAATGCACCTTGTACATACATATACACTTCACAGTTAATGATCCTTGTATATGTTTTCTAATGGCAGCATTCATGGATGAGTCACTGGATCGGGTAGCGACTCTTGTCGGTAAGTAAACTAGTGTGTCATCGTAGCATTCTGTAGCTCGAGAGCACATTTATAGTTGATAATGCCTCCAATTACCTGCAGAATTACAACATACCTGTACCTGTGTTTTTATATCTATCACTCCTTTGTATGTGAAATCCCTTTTATTTGTGTGACTTGTTCCTACCTCCTGAGTAACTTATATATTTGAGAATTATTGATACAGGCGAATGTCTAAAAGCTGATAAGCATCAGAAGCAACCTGGATCCGCTCCTGGCTGGTTTCCTCTATCCTCTCCTGGTGCTCCAGCTTTGCAAACCAACTCTAGGACCTCATCAGTGCCAAATGCAGGTAAATTTTGGACGAGAACTTAGCTCTTAGCTACTTAGACTTATTTCTCACTGCAAAATTCGTTTCAGGTGCTCCTGCCTCATCACAGATCATGTCCGGTACCTTCACAAACCAGGCTAAAAACTATGGAGTCTCACCGGCACAAATTTCAGGTGAATCATTTTGTGCCTTTTTCAAACCTAGATGAATTGATTTCTATGTACTCCTGCATGATTAGTGCTTGGAAAGCTGGAATTCTTACGTTTGTTAAAGACATCAAATGACCACTAGTCAAGGGGTAATATGAATCATTTCTAAACTCTCCACTGGTGCTCTAGTCTTGCAGCTTGCTAAGATCCATGATGTACGAGTTTGAAACCGGCTGAAGAACGCGTGGTGAACAGAAGATCGGTTTGCTGACTGGTGACTGTCTTAGTGCTCGTCTTTGTGAAGAGAGTGCTCCCAACGCTCCTTGTCTTAGAGAATACTAGTATTTATTAGAATGTTTTGGTGGTACCCGAGCTATTGAGTGCAAGTCAGGTAGCTAGGAACTTGGGTGATCATCATCATGTATCTGAACGAGACATATGCTATATGTATGTAAGCTGCAGTGGGTGTGAATTTCGTCATGCTGTTGTTATGGTCAGCTTTTCATTTGCTGAATGTTTGTGATATATGACAACTTGCATTATTTGCATAAATGGATTTCAATTAGTGCTATTGCGAAAATGTATTTGTCTTAAGTTTACCTGTGTGTAAATATATACGGGTGTAAATTTCTTCTTGCTGTTGTTATGGTCACTTTTTAATGTGCGGAATGTTTGTGATATATGACAATTAGTATTATTGCATAAATGGCTTTCAGTTAGTGCTATTGCATAAATGGATTTGTCCTAACTAGTAGTGTTCTTGGATCCTGATGTAGTTTTGCACTTCCAGAGATCTGCTTGCAAATTTCTCAGTGTAAAATGGCTCTCCTCATGTGCCACGATAAGTGTTACAAGATGGAGTTTCAAGGCCTAACCATATTCATCCTATCCGAAAACTAAAAAACTAGTTTCATTTTGTCGTAGTATTTTGCTTATATGATATCTCCCACCTCCTTCGTTCTGATCATTGGGATGATGCTAAAAACAATTACAGTGCTTTCTTAATCATTGGGATCAATATGTAGTTATGGACTTCCAGAACTCTGCTTGCAAAATACTCAGAGGCTTAATAAAATGGGTCCTCATGTGAAACGGCAAGTGTTAGAAGATGAAATTTTAAGGCCTAACTTTATTTGTACTATCTGAAAGCAAAAGACCAGTTTAAATCTGTCAGGGTGTCAGTTCTACAGTTATTTTAGATGCTACGAGATACTTATGCATTTTAGAAGTTCAGCATTTGTCTTGGAAGATACTGTATATCTCTTCTACTTTGTTAGTTATGATCCTCGATGCAAAATGAAATGTAGAGTGCTTTCTTCGTCAGTGATACTCTGTAACTAGTAGTGTGCTGGGATCAAAAGCTAGTTTTGCACTTTCAGATCTCTTCATGCAAATTGCTCAGCGTATCAATAAAACGGCTCTCCTTATGTGCCAAGGCAAGCGTTAGAAACTGAAATTTCAAGGCATAATCTGTATTTTTTTTTTTGGATGATTTCATACTGTCGGAAAACTAAAAAAACCTATTTCATTTTGTTGTACTAGTATTTTCCTTATAATATGATATCTCCCACCTGCTTTATTCTGATCATTTGGATGATGTAAAAAAAAGTTTCAGTGCTTTCTTAATCATTGGAATCCTGCTCTAGTGCAATGTAAGTACTAGTGTGCTCTGTGCTGCGATCAAAGGGGTAGTTATGCACTTCCAGAACTCTGACGGCGAGTGTTAGAAGATGAAATCTGAAGGCCCAACTTTATTTGTGCTATCTAAAGCAAAAGACCAGTTTAAATCTGTCAGGGTGTCAGTTCTACAGTTTTTTCTCCGTACAAAAGTGTCATCTAGGATGACTAGCATTAGTTACTCCCTCCCACCCAAATTAATGTTTTCAGATTTGTCTAGATTCGAATGTATCAAGATACATCCGAATCTAGACAAATTTAAGAATATTAATTTGGATCGGAGGGAGTATATGTTTTCACTCATTTATATGATGTTCTTCTAACATCGACCTTTCCTTTCTGCCTCTATTCAAATGCTATTACAGGTACATGCCGTGGATGCTAGTGAAATCGTTACCCAGGTACCTGAGAATTATTTGAAGCCTGGGCAAACAGTGTACTTGAAGGCTAATAACACTAGTTTTTAATAAAATTACCATTAAATTAGGCTTGGCGACCCGTCCGAAGCCTGGGCACGTGCCCGGGCTTAGGGACGGTTGGGTCCGCATATGGTTACTTGTGAGGGTATACCGTGATATCAAACTGTATTCTTTCCTTTGCTTGTTATTTTTCTGTGATCTGTCGAAATGTACCTTTTAAACCATTTAGTTCCACCCTACCTCCATAAACAACATAAAAGAAATGTAGTAATATATGGCTATGTTAATGAGAGCACCAGTATTTTAGAGATTTATTTACATTGCACATTTGAAACTGATGAACTTTCTGTTTTTAATACTCCCTCCGTTCCAAAATAAGTGACTTCGATTTGTCTAGATTCATACGTATTTAGACATGTTTTAAGCCTAGATACATACGAATCTAGACAAACTCAAATCAGTTATTTTGGGACGGAGGGAGTATATCCAATATCTCCCATAGCAGGAAAGTCAACTCTAATAAATTTCTTCGTTTTTATGCAGGCTAGTGAAATAGTAAATGTAGTTGGGTTTGTTACGGTGGCATAATCAGGACATATGAATTGTATTTTCTTTAATGTTCTTATATGGAACCTCTCTAGGTCAACTGTGCTCAGTTGAGAAGGCATTTGTATTTTTATTCCAGGCATTCTTATTCTATCTTCACTAGTACTTTTTTGTATTTATTTTTTATTTGGCAGTGCAAGATGTTCAAGTCGAGCAGAAGGTTGATGTAATAATATCATAATGGATGGGTTATATGCTTCTCTATGAGGTGTATTATTTGCATAAATGGACTTCATTAGCGCTATTGCATAAATGGATCTGTCCTAAGTTTCCATGCCTATAAATATATACATGTATGTATAAATGGTTGCCTGCGTGCATCTTGCCGAAGAACAGAGTCGTGAAATTGTTGGAGTTTCTCTTCATCCTGATGGAGTGAATCCTTGGTTTAGACTTTTGTTCATGTGAGAAAATACCTCGATGGAGTGAACTTTTCACGATTGTTGTCGAGCATTTGTCTATGGTACGCGAGTCATCAGCTGAGTAAGAGTGCTGAGGCATATTTTTCGCCGTCGATGTCATTATGATCATCAGACAACACTGAAGATGGACGCCCGTGGGATGAACATGCCTCACAGTCACAACCACAGCTACCAAAAGGCAGTTACAGCAGTTTAACTATCCTTGACTTCGAAAATTACTGGCATGTGCAAATTCATAGATTTGTAAACTTACATGAGCACTGACCAAACCGTCTGATGTACTTGGCACTTAAGATATACCCACAAGTTCATACATAACACAGCGCAGATAGCACCAAAACAACCTAATGTACAATACTGGGAGCTTCCGGACTATTCTTCACGCAGACAGGAGCAACAGACAGTAAGCCATCCACCACTTAGTTACGCCATCAGGCTCAATCTGCTTTCATCGGTACCAGATCCGTTGCCTGCACTCAGCAGGTATTCTGGCGGTTAATACTGTGCAAGAAATTGCAGCACAGAACTGAAGAAATGTCAGCCGATGTTTACTTGTTAAGAAACAAGTTATGAACAAACACAACAGCGGTCTTTTTAGAGGGCCCAAAATGCTACATGCAACTTACTCTTGGTGCCATGCCGTACCCGACAATGAAGCTAAAATCAGGTGTGATGCAGCGAGGAACAAAGTGCATGGAACTAATCAGTTATCAGCTAACATCAAACAGCCTTGATTCTGTACAGATATGCCTTTCCAATTCCAGGTATTGCGACCGCGTGATATTCTTCCTTTTTGTGGCAGGCTTTTGATCTCTTTAGTACTATTCGGAAAAACATTAGGTTCCAGTAACATATTCAGTAAGAATATTGGTGAAAGTGCAACTTAGTATAATATTTGCTAGCAGGAAACTGATTAACTTCTCCAGTCATGCATCCTAGGTATAAGTGATTTCGAGCCACCATATTAATTCCTACAAGTCTCAATCGGAGTTGATGTATTCCTCGACATATTTCTAGAAACAACCACTTGTACTAAGACTTACCAATTTGATGCATGTTCGCTGCCTTTTCATATCAGGTTCTTCCTGAACAGTTGAGAGCTCTGTCCTCGGATGCTTTCTCATAATGGTACCCTGGAAGGTGTTAACTGTGCCTGCCCAAGTATGAATGCTCTTTAGTATCACTGAAATAAATATTATCAAGGCAGAAAAGCCCTTGACTGATGTTTGCTTATGATCTTAACAGCCATCATTTCAAAGAATAGATAAATGTCCAAGATGAGGCTGTGCACATCAAAATTGAGGATCTAAGCGCAAGTTAGTTTCCTATATTTTTATGTATTATTGATGTAAAAAGATTATAATATTCTTCATTGCTTTTTCTACAAGATCCTCTAATATAGTGGGAAATGTACATCGTAAAAATAAACATACGAAGTTGACTAAACTCCACCAATGTGCATCAGATGACTGCAATACATAATCTTACCAGCTCACAGATGCAAATGCAATCCTGGGACTACAATGGACATGCATAAAACAAAAGATAAGAGTAACAAAAGAATATCTTCCACATTTTTGACAAATAGCTTGCCATCGGAACAAAGTGGTTAAGGACAGAAGAACGGAACATGATCAGTTATGAAAATCGCAGGTCAAATATTATTATCAGCGAAGGAGTTTATCTAACAACTAACAATTATAGGGATCAATTTGTGTAGATGGAGTCTCTATATTGAACGGAAACAGTTGAGGCTGTTCGATTCATTTACCTCCAACTTTTGCAGATAAGATGCCAGAGGTTTTAGCAGGGCGTGAGACTGGCTCAACTGTGAAGAATATAACAGTTAGGAAAGACGATTATACATATAGCCCCTTGATAGGATTATTGGATGTTCTACAGAAACAACAAACAATTCCTGAACTAATCGTGCACATGGAGATTTGTCTAGGTTTGAAAAATGGTCAAAACATTCAAATAGTAAAACCTGAATCCGACCTGAAACAAGTTTTGCAGTTTAAAATGACGGCAACCAACCAAACAGTGTTCAACTAATATACCTGCATTTGGAACTGATGAGGTGCCAATGTTTGTAGCAGGATCTGTCAGGCTACTAATCTTGGTCTTCAAGAATGGAGCAACAAGACCATCTGCAACCAGTTCGGCAGTTAGAAGTGTTATCAATAGACACTTATAAAATGCAACGAACAACATCAAGCATAATAAGGACTGCATTTATCAGGCCAACAAACGAATGGGGCGGAAACTTTAGGGAAACATTTTCCAGCTTTGATCATCAATCAATGTACTACGATCAGTGTTGCATGTAGCCCTTGAACAAAACAACTAGCAAATTCGGTCTTATCTAAAGAAGTACGATTTCAGATGTTGATTGTGAGTTTGGAAGTTATAAAAATGATAGTGGGTTGCCGGACACCCATAAAATGCAAAGAACAACACTAAGTTTGATGAAGCTGCTGCACTGGGGTGCTATTACGAGTTACCATGTACATTTAAAACGTATTAAGCAACCGACAAAAGAAAATTAAAATGGAGAATTCAGGGGAAGGTGTTTCCGTTCCACTGCACTTCTATAATTTAACTTACAGATATAGTGGCAAACAATATGATTAGGAAACAGAAGACTAGGGATGCCACAGAACATAGCATGTGAAGTATCAAAGGCTTATAAGCCACAACACAAAATATCTTAACCATAAATCTATGCATCTAATATAGCAATTTCAAAAGCAAGAAACATAAATTATGTGCTGTAAGATACGATAACTGGTGTTAACAAAGTGAAGCGCGTCAAATTAGTAAACAAGCAAGATGCAAGGCACAAAGTAAGGTGAGTTAGTTCGATCTAGTTACACATATGATGCAGTAATTGACAAGATGCGCTACTGTCCTGCAGAAATGCCATGCCGGACAATTTAGCAGAAAAGGAAGGACAGATGCAAAGATTCAGATGTTGCCCAAAAGGATTGGACAGATTAGACATCGGATTCAAAGTCCAGTCAGGACGCCACATGGATGCAATGCCAATTGGCTAAAGTACAAAAAAGTGTGATTTTTCAAACAAGCCGAGTTTTAATTAGTTACCTTGTTTCTTACTTGATGGAACCAACTTCAAAGATACACTAGCATTGAAACATTCCACTGCATATCATCACATAAGTTTATCAGGAGCTAGGAACCCACATAATCCAAGTGATTTCCCAAAGAAAGGCATGTATAAACTGGAAATAGAATAATGTGCAAAATAGTCTTACTGATAAGATCGGCCACCTGGTTCAGTGACTGAGTGTCGACTTTGGCTCCTGCCATTAAAAACATAGGCCAGGATCAGCTCTAACTATATGAACTATTTTGATTTCATCCCAACAGAAGGTGTTTCTAAAGAAGAGGATATATGTTATACCGGGCTGAGGGTTGGAAGAAGGTAGGCTGCAAAAAGCATAGAATTAGCACCAATATGTGTGAATGTCATGTGGAAAATTGATGATCTAATCAATGTCGTTTTACATTGATGAAGAGGTATGTACCTCCTCCTCTTGTTGAGGTAGAGCTTGGTTATAGCATGAGCTGATGGGCGCCCGGGTGGTGGTTTTACATACCGCCTTCGGCGGGGACTAGCAAACGCAAAAGATGAACGCTATACATCAGCATTGGCATGCAATTGGGTACAGAATTATGCCCGAGATACAAGTGTTGTCACCAAAGATGGGCTGATAAGCATTGTGTGAAGCCAGATCTACAGGTTTGATGTTGGAGGAGAGGAGTGCACGAACCAGATGGGAACCATCTCTTGCGGAGTGGCTGGGTCGGTCGGCAGCAGCACCCGGCGGCTCAACTCTGGAGACTCATGAGCCAAGTCACAGGCAATCGAGGCTGCCTTGTTCCTTATCACGGCCCAGTTCAAGTTGGCGCTGCATACATCGTGAATAACAACAGATCAGAAGACAAGTATAAGGACCAAAAAAAAAAAAAATAGTAGTAGAACTGAAATAAACACCGTGTACATGTCTACCTGAATTTTTGCGAGTGAAGCATGAGATTGAGGATGCTGCGGAGGTTGAAGTTGCGGCTGACGGTCAAACAGACGGTGAAGTCGTGGCGGTGCGTGTCGGGCGTCACGGCTTGGTTTCTTGCGCTGGAGGAGATGTTGGCGAGGGCCCAGAGCGAGTGGAGGAAGAGGAGGATGGGGCGGGCCTCGATGTCGTCGCTGACGCCGGGCGGCAGGAAGCGGCCGAGGTAGTTCAGGGCCTCGCCCCACAGGCCCTCGGCCACCAGCCGCCGGAGGTGCTCCAGGCACAGGTGCGCGTCCGTCTGCCGGACTAGCCTGCACGCGGCAACCACGTAAGCCACATTAGCAGCGAGCAACTGAGTCGGGCCGGACGAGACGAGGGATTGCGGAATCACTTACGATTGGATCATTGGAAGGTGGGGTGGAGGCCTTCCTGGGAGAGGTAGGAGAGGAGCATCCTGTGGCGGAGCCGCCTCGCGCAGGCGTACTCCACGCGGGGGGCGGAGAGGAGCTCGACGGCGAGGGCGAGGTCGAGGTCGAGGTCGGAGTCCGTGCTGCTCGTCGCCGCCATGTCTCGCCGCCTGCAGTCGCCGGGGAGCTGAGTTTGGTCCGATTTGGGGGAAAAGCAGGCGTGAATCGAGTGGGGGCCCTATTTATAGGGTGGAACGGGAGGAACGTCCGAGAGAGCGGGACCCACACCCTTTCCCCTCACCGAACCGAAGGCGTACACAGTTTTTTGTTTTTCCCAACTGCACGTATGATGAACGCTATACATCAGCATACGGTTAATCATACACCAACCCCATTTACGGTAGAAATTTTTCTATCCGCCCCTAAATCCACGCACATCTATCTCAGCAACACGTCCTCTGGATGGGCGATGGGGGATCACTAGGGACGCTCTACCGTAATCCACTTTTTTCGCCATGCCAAAAAATGCAGGATGCCTAAACTTGCCCAATATATATGGTTACATTAGCTTGTAGCTTTGTTTTTAGAATGCCTAACTGCAGGGCAGGGGCAGGGTTCTACTTAGCATGTTAACATGCTTTTTTGACACTAGGTTTTTTTAGCCTAAAATAGGTCTGGACACAGAACTAGATTGCTAAATTTTTCTGTAAGCTAGCTAAGGTAACTTGGGCCACTATCATGCTAAACTTGTGGGAATAGCATGCTAAACTTGAGTCACCAGCATGCCTAATTGCAGGGAGGGAGGGGAGGGGGAGGGGTCTACTTAGGATGTTAACATGCTGTTATTTGGCCTAAAGTAGGTCTGGACACAGAACTAGATGAGATTTTGCAAAGTTTTTTTTGAAAGCTAGCTAAGGTAACTTGTGGCACTAGTATGCTAAACTCGTGCCACTATCACGCTAAACTTGCGGCACTATCATGCTAAACTTGCGACACTAACTGCAGGGGAGGGGGAGAGGGGGTCTACTTAGAACGTTATCATGCTTTTTTTTGATACTAGGGTTTTTATCCTAAAGTAGGTCTACGTACAGACATGGATTATTTGCTAAGTTTTTTGTAAGCTAGCTAAGTTAAACTCACGGCACTAGTCACTAGTAGAAATAACCCCTTTTGGTCCCGATCATAAGGGCCATTGGTCCCGGATTTTAAACCGGGACCAATCACTCGGGAATAATGTTGGTCTCGGTTCTGGCACGAACCGGGACCAATGGGTCTCCACGTGGCCCGACATCGCGTCTGCGTAGATTTTGGTCCCGGTCTTTTAAAATAAAAAAAATTCGAATTTTTTTGAATCTATGAATATTTGGACTAGTTAATCTCTCAACCGAAGTCTCTCAATCACAATTAGTTTTTGGTCAAATTCCTATCTTTGGTTCAACTTCCCGGTCGGTCACTCATCCTAACACTACTCTACCCTAGCACGCTTAACATCTTGGTTCCTTCTCATCCCCCTTCCTATGTACCACTTGTAACATTATGTCTATAGTATGCTATTAATGACATTAACTCATGCATCTTGTGAGTCACACATTCTTATAATTTGAGTTACAAACATGATTTTAATGTAAAAAAATGACTAAGTAATACTAATATTGAATAAATATAGAAATAAAATATTTATTATTATTATTTTTGCATTAATTCATTTAATATGGCATAATTCATATCTTTAAATCCATAAATCGAAATTCCACAAAAAATATGTCCATTATTAGCAGAAAAATGTGAGGAGTCCAAATATGTCATTTTTTTATTTTCTTTTTGAATTATTTTTTAAAAAAATAAAAATCTGAATTTTGACTCTTTTAGAATTTCAAAAATCTAAAAAAATTGCAAACGGCCTAAGGCTGTTGCCATTCGGGAGGGGGGGATTTTCTCCTGGCGCGGCAGGATTTTGGGCCTTTTTCCTGCCGCGGCAGAGAAGGTGGCAGAGAATTTCTGAATTTTTTTTAATCCCGGTTTATGTCCTAAACCGGGACTAAAAAGTGACCCTTTGGTCCCGGTTCATGGCATGAACCGGGATCAATGCTCCGCTGACCATTGGTCTCGGTTCATGCCATGAACCGGGACCAATGTCCTGGCGGCATGAACCGGGACCGATGTTTGGCATTGGTCCCGAATTGTTATTAGAACCGGGATCAATGGCTTTTAGGGCTAAACCAAAGACCTTTTTTCTACTAGTGAGTATGCTAAACTTGTGCCACTAGTATGCCTAACTCGAGTAACTAGCATGACTAACTGCAGGGCGGGGGAGGGTTCTACTTAGGACATTAACATGCTTTTTTTAACACTAGGGTTTTTGGCCTAAAGTAGGTCTGGATACAGAACTAGATTTGCTAAGTTGCTGTAAGCTAGCTAAGTTAACTCGCGACACTAGTATGCCTAAACTTGCACCACTAGCGTGCTAACTTGCCTAATCAGCATGCATAAACTTGGTTTTCCACAAACAGGGGCAGAGTGTTGGTGTCTAACTAACATGGCCTTTTTTGCAACTTTCTATAGCTGAAGGAAGGATCCCTGGGATTTTTTTGATGGATGGGGAAATGATGAACCAGAATACTAAACGGTCCCGCTTGCGTTTACCAGAAACTGACGCAGCAGTAGGGAATCGGCCATCTCCACAAACTCGGCAGTAGGTAAAACACCAATCAACTTTTTTGCAAACTCTTCTTTTTTCCGCTCTGTCTTCTATGCGTTTTCTAAACTTTTTTCTTGTTACTGTTTTTGGAACCCGATGAATTGCGTACCAGGGCAGGGTTGGAAACTTAGTGAACCCATCTTCCTCAACAAACCCCACTGCAATGGTGAATACAGCATCCGCAGCGCATCTGAAGCACCAAGATCTGGTCGCACACAACGAAATGTGGTGTGTATTCTATGGACAGCGGAATCCTTTTCTGTTCAAAAAAAGCACGGTCTGACCACACGTTCCTTTTTTGTGTTTTACAGATAGGAAGGAACCGAGCTTCTCCTGCCAGGCTATTTAAATTGAACTAACTTCTAGTGCAAGGTCAGAAAGATCTAACAGAAGACTGTGGGTGGGGAGGCATGCTAAAGGTGTAAGCGAGAGAGTTTCCTATAGACCTAAGTGAAAGAATATTTCATGTTTTCCTATGTTTTGCATGTTAGATAACAATATTATAGAGACTATTCATGTGCGCTAAGTGTGCAGAAAGTTTTGAGGGGGGCGGATAATCCGCCCCACCAATGGCCGAATAATCCGGCCTACCTCATCGCTCAAAGGAAGCCAAGGCGCGTCGCTCGGTACCTGGTTGGATTTTATCCCGGAAAATCCGAACTGGGGCGGTTTTTCCTCCCCATGTCGGATAATCCGGGTGTCGCACGGGCCGGATAATCCGGCCCCCAGTTTTCGAGCAAAAGAAGCCAAGGCGCGTCGCTCGGTATCCGGTCGAATTTTCTCCCGGAAAATCCGAACTGGGGCGGTTTTTCCTTCCCAGGCCGGATAATCCGGCCCCCAGAAGTTGATCAAGGGCAAGCTCGGCGTGATGCTCAGAGAGGGGGCGGATTATCTGCCGGATATTTCGAGTCTGGAGCGGTGTTTTCCCTAGGCCGGATAATCCGGCCCTCACTTGGGCCGGATAATCCGGCCCCCAAAGTGTGCAACGGCTGGTTTCTGAAGGGGGTATAAATACCCCTTCTTCCCTAACGTTCAGAACTCTTGATTCATTCGAAATTGTCCAGACATTGTGCAAGAGCTCTCATTCTCGATCTCCCACTTCAACCACCCGAAGGTCTTGATCTTTGGTGGAATTGAAGGAGGAGAAGTTCATCATCATCATCAAGAATCAAGCGCTTCAACTCCTCTCCATTCACTTGGAGAAATCCCTGATCTAGTATTCTTGTCAATACTTAGATCTTGTTTATTGTTTTTGATAACTTTGTTCTTGTGGCAGCTTGTTATCATTTTGGGAGCCTCCAAGTTGTTGTGGAGTTGTTACCCCGCTAGTTGTGTAAAGGCGTCGGTGCCCGCCTCAAAGGGTACCTATAGTGGAAAGGTGGATCAGGCCTTTTGTGGCGAGATCCATCGGAGAACAAGGTGAGGCCTTTTGTGGCGTGGTGGTCTTAGTACCGCCCACCCCTCCAACGCAGACGTACTTCCCTTAACAAGGAAGAAACTGCGGTCAAACAAATCTTGTGTCTCCGCGAGCTTCACTTCGGTTTACTCGTTCCTCTTCCACTCGCTAGTAGATAGGGTTGCATATAGGGAAATTCCACCTAATAGTTTATCTAGAGAATTTACCCTTTGTGCTAAGCCTAAAATTGAAAAAGAATTAAAAATTGGTGTAGCACCTATTCACCCCCCCCTCTAGGTGTCCATACGATCCATTTCACTAAGCATGTGGGTGCTATCTTGTTTTGACCCAATACAAAGCGAGATCGCTATTCAAGGGAGGGGAAGCATCCTGGTAAATGGAGACAGTTACACAAAAGTTTTCGGGATCAAGAATGAGAGCATCCCTGTTTGTTACGAGATGGAAACAGAGGCAATCGAGTTCATGAATAGAGAGTACAACATAGAGAGCGGATCAGCACCGGAGTGGACGGACTGGTGCAAGATGATAAAAGACATGGACGAGGTTGTAGACATGAAGTTCCTACGCGCATACCTCGCTGGTGTAATCAGTTGCTTCGAAAGCCCGACAACAGCATCGACCATTAGACCCAGGTGTTACCTGTCATTACACGACCTCAATCAGTTCCGTCGGACCAACTTCACTGAATTTGCAATTGATCAGATAATCGCAGAAGTCAAGAAAATGGGTATGAAGAAAAAGTCCATTTGTTGCTACCTTCATCATCTTGTGGTAAATTTCCTTTTCACCAAATACAAACACTGTTCAACTATCACTCTTTTTATGTGTTTTTTGCACTCACCTCATTTTTTAATGTCTTTTTTCTTTTTCTTTTTTTGTAAACGTAGATTCTCTACCTTGATTCCTTGGAGGTAGATGAGTTCGTGGAATCTGAAGAAAATTGCCCAATTCATATTGTAGCGTGGAACGACAAACTTATAAAGGCTATCATGCGCAAGGACTTCAAAGGAAACGAGGAGTTTGGGAAGTTGAAGGCAAACCACCGTGGCTATTTTTTTCTAAGAATCAATCAAGTTGTGTTTTCCAATGGTTAAGTCCGATACATATTTTGATTAAGTTGTTTCTTTGATCATAGTTAAATTGGTTCTTTAGCATGGTTAAGTTAATCGTAAATTAAAACCAAAGTTGTTTTTTCAATTGTTAAGTTTTTGGCACCGATTTTTCATTTAGTTGTTTTGTTTGTCATAGTTAAGTTGCGTACCCACATGGTTACATTGGTCCCAAAAATCAACCAAATTTTCCTTTTTAAAATGGTCAAGCCCGATACAGATTTCATTCTTCATCATAGTTAAGGTTACAACATGGTTAAGTTGTTTTCTTAGCCCAACTAATTTGTTTTTTTGGGCATGGTTAAGTTGATTTCTGAAAGGATCATATGGGCACCTAGAGGGGGGGTGAATAGGTGGTACTTTAAATTTTACTCTTTTTCAATTTAGGGTTTGACATGAAAGGTAAATTCTCTAGATTATGCAACCAAGGTGAATTTACATATATGTCAAACAAGCGCTAACTAAGCAATAACTAGATAAGTAAAGTACGGTAAAGGATAAAAGTAACCAAAGTGGAGCACGCGGAGACACGAGGATTTGTTTCCCGTAGTTCCTTCCTTTTGAGGGGAAGTATGTCTACGTTTGGAGAGGGGGTGGTATCAAACCACCAACGCCACGAGAGGCCTCCCTTATTCTCCGATGAACCTCACCCCAACGGGTTCGATTCACCTATTCCACTATACGGCAACCTTCGAGGTGGAAGCTGCCAACGGGTGCAGCGAGTTCATCGTGCCGCAGCGGTGGTGGCGGTGATGCTTGGCCTTGGCTGCAACCTCTCCCGTGAGCTAATGGTTTACCCCTTCGATCTCTGGCTCCCATGTGCTATGTGATATGTCATGGTTGTAGTATGCTTCATGATGCATTCTGGAATGAAACCTTGGACTGTACATGTTTAAATCATGAAGAGTAAATACTTTCAGTTGTTCCTAGAGGTTCAATATTTACATACTAGTGATCTCCAATCATTCTCCTTATTTAGTTTCCAAGTTAAGTTTGTCTCAGCTCAACTATAGATCACCCCCGAGGAGGATGTCCATGTAACTGTTGAACTATATTCTATGCAATGAAATAGTGCAAAATCTTTTTTGCGTTTTCTTGGAAAAAAATGGTATTGTTTAGCATGATCTTACTATATAGATGAGTTTTAGATTCTACTTGGGTTGTTTGGTTGACTTAATTAATAGCAACCCAAACTTAACTTGTTGATCTAATGTGGGATTAGCCTGGAGCTTGAGTTCTTACTTACGGGGGTTTTAGTATTGATATATTTTGGCTGATTGCACTTCTTGGACTAACCTGGTATAGAAAAAAGGGCTAAATGGGTTGCTCCTTTTTAGTTCCAACACCATGTTGTAAACATGTTAACCATAAACATTTCCTTTTTCTTTTTGTTTCTGTATTTCAGATAAAGAACAAGATTGGGACTAAGGATTTGATAGTTTCTTTTCCTTTTACCTTCACCTCTGCCCTCATTGCCTTGTGATGGCGGCGAGTTCACCGTGCAACAAGCATGGTGACGATGATGCTTGGCCTTGGCTACAACTTCTCCGGTGAGTTGCTAGTCATAGTATGTTTCGACCATTGAGTTGTGATGCTAGTATTTCTGGTAATTGGTGGTTTTGTGTTATAGGCAACAACCGTGTTGGCGTTGTATGGTCTTGATCCTAAATTGATCTAGATCACGGTATAGTTTGTTTAGGCTTAGGAAGTAGATTAAGAATAAGAGGGTATTGATAATCTTCCTATGCCTTGTTTTGGTAGCCACACTTGCATTTTAGACGAGAATGGTTCTACTCTTGATGTGTATATGCATGTTTTGTGCTTGCTGTAACTTTCTTTTATTTCTAATACAGTTAATTAGAAAATTTCTATTGCTTGCATTGAATATTATGGGTCACTTTAATATGCTTGTTCATTGAAAACTACAAGATTTCTTCACATTGAGCATTGTTGCATATTCTAATGACCATCAGTGTTTGACTAGAAATACAACAGTGAGAGTGTCTATTTATTAGCTCACTCCACGCTTTTGTAGGTGTACCATGGAACATTTGGGTACCTTGTACCCTTATGTTAAGATGATGAGGATTTTGTTGTTCCTTTCATCTCATATTGTTATTTTTCGTGGTTAAAATCTGGTTGATTTTTTCTGTCTTTTTGTATTAGATCTAGTAGTCTAGCTGAAACCCAAGATTAGTGTCATGATAATTTCATAGATATTGATGATGCTATGAACACTTGAACCATTATTCCTTCCTAACCATGGCCAGCAGTAGGCAGTGGCACATGATCTTTCTTTTGTTTTGTTTTCAAGAATCAACACTAGGCTAGTTAGCGGTGGAGTCAACTCATCTATAAGAGGCAATCTATTTCTTACTTTTAATTAACCTTCCTGTAACTAAATATTTCCATTATGTTCTTGCAGAGAATGAGGAGGGATCTCGTTGAACTGGCTTAGACCATACTCGACTTAAGAAAGGGGCAAGTTATTAGGCTCAAAGCCGAGTACGAGCTCTACTACAAGTTGAGGTTGGTGGTATGTATGATCTAGAAACACATACAATAGGTTTAAGGTGTCTGTTGTTTTGTGTAGGGTAGACCATGGAACATCTGCACCCCTTGTTCATGTTAGTATTTACTGAACCAGTTGTTAAAAGGAAGTGTAATCAAAGGGGGGCCAAGGTGCATTATAAAGATCGAAAGGGTGACTACTATGTAATGGTATAAATTCTCATCCTTATAATTTTGCAGGATGATTGTTATCCTAAAAACAAAATGATTTATTGTATCCTTCTTATAGAATTGCAAATCATGGATATGTTGTGGCCTAGATTGTAGGATTTGTTTAATTCGAGGCAATTGTGTATTTCTCTATTCTATTCTTCCTAATAGCTTAGACCATCACCTTGTTTTTATTGTTGTAACCATAGGAACCGTCCTAGCAGAATCTATCAATTTTCACTCACCGATTATATTCTTTATTTCATTGACTAAACAGTTGTTTGTTACACCTGGTAAAAGAATTAGTTATAATTTACATATCTGAATGAGCAAGGTAGCAGTTGAAGGACTGCAACTAAGTCTGCCTATTTCTTTTCACACTCAATCCATAAACTTTTTATGTTGCACTTTTGCTTCAATTTGGTATTTATTTCTACCTTTCCTGGAACTGCAGAACTATGGTTTGTTACATCATCATTTGTTACTTCTTGGTTTTCTAACTTGTGTCAAAAACTTACAGCTTGTCGGGGCAGCCGTTAATATCTCTATTATGTTAGTTTTTTTGATAGCTAAAACCGACTTCTTTTTTCTTGTAGTCATAGAAACTGTCTAGAGGTTGCTTCTTTTGGAAGCTGCTCTTTTCAAACATACAACTATTGTCATGAATATCCATTTGCTTGGTATACCCTACATTTTCAGAAATAGATCGATCAGTTTGTTTTCATGTAGCTAAGAAGTTCGTAGCAGCAATTATTGTTTTCCATGCACCCATTATTTTTTTCTTTCTGACTAAATAGGTCTTGTGTTGCATGTGAGGGATGCTAGACACTAGCTAGGAGGTGCCGGCCACCAGGGCAGGGCGGAACTTCTCTAGGCACTTCTTCCCGGTCAACGTGCCCCTGGAGGCGCCCTTCACTGTGTGTACTCCAGTGGCACCATCAGCTGGGGTCTTGCAGCTCATGCCCACTGGCATTGATGTTGGCCACCAACGTTGTCGACAACCTGCTCAGCCCATCCCTCCGTCTCCAGAGGCTCAAGGTATCCCTCTGAAAAATTGAGTCTTTCTTCCTAGATGCTATTTTACATTTTGGAGTCTAGATGGTTGTTTTATGGTGTAAATGATTGTGCCAGTTAGCAATTTGGTGAGTAACTTGATGTGCCCCTGGTCAAATAAAAGGATATATTGAAGTAGCTTTGTTGTTGTGCATCCGCAACATGGTTGGTCTTGCTGCTCTATATGTGCTTCAGCTGTGTTGTGTCCCTTTTGTGATTGTTAAGTCTGTTTGCCTCTAGACCATTTTCGTTATGACTGAATTGAGTTATTATGGCCACCATGCTAATTGAATTTTCAATGTGTGTTAAATATGGGTGACGAAGGGTCACCCTCTTATCAAGTCTTTTTTAAATTCTGAACCTTTTTTTGGTGTGCTAGAAAATATAGCCATGGTTAATCAGATTTCGTGAGACAAATGAAGAATGATAACTCTTAACTATCTACTGTGTGCAATCCATAGTTAATACTCCCTCTGTTCCCTTTTATAAGATGTTCTGGTAGGCTAAAATATCCTACCAAAATACCTTATAAAAGGGAACAAAAGAAGCATTGTTCAGGTGGACATGAAAACCACCCTTTGTAGGAATGAATTGTTAGATTTCCTTTGGCAAGAGATCAAGCAAGAGGAAATCTGAGGAGTTAGAGATAAGCAACCATTGGGATACAATTCAGAAAATAAATTGTTTTAGCCATAAGTGGAGTTTGGTAGGCAAGTCACATTATAATGTTAAGCTTTCTCATTTTTCAATGCTAATTGTCATGTAAAGTTTCGAACTTAATATAGTATACTTAATGGCAAGCTAACTCAGTGGTGCACATCCTCATCTTTAGGAGACTGAAATAATCTAGAAATACATTTGACAATGTTTCATATTATAATGGTCATGTATGATCTAGAAATACATACAAGGGTGATGTAAAATATAGTGTAACTATATTTGACACTACAAGTCACTGTCAAATCTGCTTCCTGTTTTCACAAGTTATCCGGGGCTAAATGTTTTCTTTTTTATGCACCTATGTATATCATTAAGTTAAATTCAACATTGAACAATAAGTTAAAGCACCATCACTATATTTACCAAGGCCTGATTGTAAATATTTGAGACAGTACTTCATATTATAGGCCTATAGCCTAAATTTCCACCCACTTAAATTAGAATGTAAATGTATGCCTATCCATCGTAGCTTTAAGCTACTGGGATTGCGATTCAACATGAACTGTTGACTCTCTTTGTTATGGTTAATGGTTTAGGATTAGTACAGTTCGATGTTTTCCCCTTTTGGGCTCCTTGGCTGTATGTTCTCTTGAAGGCTTGTTTTAGTAGTATGGTGTTTGCTTGCTCCTTGGATATAACATTTCGTGCTCGTCGTTTTGATATATTATAGATTTTTTTTTCGACATCGTATGCAAAAGTTATGGCCGTTTTACCGTTCCATAACATTTTTTTGCAAAAAAAATCGAAATTGATGTTTGTTAATTTTTCTACAAAGTAGACCACATTATCTACCTACATGTCAAAGGATTTTAAATTTTGAAGTATTTTTCAATTTCTTTTATTTTCTGCAAGACAGAAAAGGCGATCCATGGAGGGGAGGGGTGTGGAGCTGAAAATGGGCAGTGTAGTTAGCCGTGGCGCACTACTATGAGGTGCCCCACGGGTAACCAACATAGCCGTGGCGTATGGCCTCCATGTGCGCCACGGTTAAGTGGGTTGCGCTTGTAGGCACCCTGACCCACACATAGTGGTGGCGCACCACCTCCATGTGCGCCACGGGTAAGTGACCTACTCGTGAGGCACTTCCTCCAGGTGCGCCACCACTATCCCGCATGTGCGCCACGGCCGCGCGGATTACGTATAGTTGTTTTCCTAGTAGTGCAAGTTGATGTCTGAATGGATGACGAAAGAGAAGAAGCTTATTGACTCCGAGGACCCGTTATTGGTACCCCGAGAGATCCTGGACTGTCTTGTCATACGAGAGGTGACCTTTAATTTGATGGTCAATATGGTGCAAGACTGTATTCGTTCTGCTACCGTCGCTAGTCCTGATCATCCCAAGCCTGATCACGTACAGTCAGCTAGTAAAATCCCTACTGATATCATATGGGATAGCACTGCTGTTGTTGCTGAAGCATCAAAATCTAGTGGGGGCAGCACTGAAAAACAGAATTGTTGTGAATATCACCAAGGGAAGAAAGAACAAGATGAAAAGAGAAGCGGCAAAAAAAGGAAAAAAAAATTGAGAGCAGGATTGTCAGAGCCACGTTGTCAACCCAAGATGGAGCGGCGATGAAGAAGGCTAATCGCATGGTAGATGACGAGAAAAAGTCGATGGAGAGGTGGGCCAAGAATTTCAATGTTGACGACCAGCTTCCACCGCCGCTGCAGATCGTCAAGTACGAACGTCTTTTGGAGAATACGTGGGGATGGAAAAGGCTGGTCCCACTTCCCAGTCTCGATGAAATGCCCTTCTATTCGGAGTACCTCGTGAAATATTACCAGCACAATGCTCCTAGCTATGTTGGTGGATGTGGGAACCCCATGGCTGCTTGTGCCCCCAAGTGTTGTATCGAGATGGAGGATTAACTTATGTTGGTGTTGAATACTCGCTCAGAACACAGATTTCCCAGCACGATCGTCCTGAGCCACATGATCAAAGAACGTGCACATCTGCTCATCTCGAGGAACGACGAATTTTCGGAGGTGGCCATGGCTGTCTTTGTGTGTATCGGCAAGGAAGCCGAGTTGATGTGTGAGATGCTGAAGCTCAATGCTGGACCCAGTGACATCGGCTTGAGTGATATAATTCGGATGTGTGCCTTATGTCTTATGAACTACGGATGCTACTACAGATCTATTGCAGCAGGAGCTGGTGCTATGTTGGATATTGCTAACGATGCCAGGTTGATGTGCGAGTGGTTGAGGGAAAACAATGAGCTTATTGTCTACCGCGACCCATCTTTACCCCAAAGTATTTTCCATGGCAAGATTATCCGGGCGACAACAATTGATTTGATGGTTAGTATAGTGGAAGATTCTTCTTCCTGTTCGGCCAATGCTACATTTGTTCCCACTCCTGATAGGTTACAATCAACAAGTGAAATTGCTCGTGATGGTAATGGGGCTGACAATGCTGTTGCTAAAGAGGCTTAATCTATGTGTATAAACAATGATAAGATGAAATGGGAAGATCGAAGGGAAGACACAAAGAAGGAAGAATCATGCTTTGTTGCACCTGAATTTAGCTTCATTGTAGGGCACGACATGGTACAAACTATAAGTTGTATGTGGTCTTGTACTCCCATCCGTTTAGAAATATAAGACATTTTAGCTTTGTAAAATAAATGTATCTACACGCTTCTTAGTGTATAGGTTTACTCCGAACCTCTGCGAACCTATACACTAAGAGACATCTAGATACATCGATTCACAAAGCTAAAACGTCCTATATTTTTAAACGGATGGAGTAGTATGCTCTGTCTCTGTCTGATCATAACTTTTTTTCAATAAGTATAAACCGGGGCCGTCATTTCTTCAGTTCATAACAGCTTTGTATGCAAGGTGTTGTGTTGCAGAGTATTAACTGCTAGAATACTTAGTGCAGGAATCCGTACACGAATCTGTTGCTGATGAACTCGATCGGATTGAACTTGATGCCGTAAAAAATAAGCGGTGGCCGGCTTACTGCTGTTGCTGATCCTGTTTGTGTACGTGAAGAATATATGAGCTCCCGGTGTGTATCCCGTACGATTGCTTGTGCCAAGCAAAAACATATATTCCCTCTGGTCCATATTAATAATCTCAACTTTATCTAAATTCATATGTATTTAGTTAAGCATTTATACTTATGAATTCGTATCTAGTCAAAGTTGAGACCAGTAATATGGATAGAAAGGAATACCAGAGACAAAGTTGGTTTGCTCATTTTACATCAAACTTGAAGATTGTAAGAATTATTTACAAAAATGTTCAAATTATATTTATAAAAATATTTTCAAGAACTTGGTTAGTAATTTACGGAAAAACATACAAGGGTACAAAATAAATATCCCACGTAAAATACTTCTTGAAATATGTTGTACTTACTATAAATTTATATACGTATAAAATCAGTTCTTGCAACTTGTAAGAATTAATTTTAACAAATCAAAGTGTTTATGCACAGTATATTTTTTTAATACGTTTCCTATTTATGAAACTTTAATAAAAAATGCATTGCGCAAGTTGTAATATTCCATGAGCAAAGAAAACAAATCCTTTTTTAAGACAAAACAAAGTGCCATGGAAAAAATAGGGCGAGATAGGAGGGCAATGCCACCCTATAAAAGGCGGAATGTTCTTCAGTGAGAGGTGACGTTCCCATCGATAGCGAGGCGTCTATGGTGATTTCGTCAAGTTCAAGACCCATCGGATCAGTCTCAAGAACTTCGGAGGTTCTCGCAAGGGTAGGATATGCGTGCGTGCGTTTCGTAGGGTGATATTCAAAACGGCATCGATAGCGAGGCGTCTATGGTGATTTCGTCAAGTTCAAGACCCATCGGATCAGTCTCAAGAACTTCGGAGGTTCTCGCAAGGGTAGGATATGCGTGCGTGCGTTTTGTAGGGTGATATTCAAAACGGAGCTCGAGCGACCCAACCAATCAAATGTCTCTGTGACATGTATTTCGTTATGTATATAGTCCACGTATCTCTGGTTGATGGGGGCAAACACGAAGGCACATGTGACTGGGTTGGTATCTTTTCCTGACATGGCAATAAATGACGGTTCAAAATTTCAAGGATGAACAGGAGAGTCACCCTCAACGGATAAATTCGATCCGGTCACCAGAGTTGGAGACAACCAAATTTGTTCACAATGGACGTAGAGACTACAACGAACGCCGGATCGGACTAGTCTAGTTGCCGCGGAGCCTCCGCCTGTCACATAGATCCTTGTCGAGTATCTCTCCTTCCACAGAGATTGCTGAGCTGTTTAGAGTCCAGATTAAAAATGAGGATAGGAAATAGGAAGGCAACAGGGCCAGACATATCACATGAGTGGGTCCCAGAGCTAGCCCTACGGTGTACTACCTCTGTTAATGAACCACACGTGACCATATCCTTCTAGGCTGAAAGAAAGAACAAGAACAGCTTACCTCAATGTGATGTATGCATCCATCTTCCCCACGTTAATACTTCCCATCTCGTGCTAACTACTCTTGAATACAGCGAGAGACTCCGTATTGACCCGGTACAAAGGTATAAAAGGCGCTCTTGAAAAACTGAAATTCTACAGTCCAATCCTCATTACACTCCGGTGCAAAACCCTACAGCTCTTTTCCATCTGCACTAACAGCCACAAAAATAAGGAAAGGAAAAAATGGAGCCATCTCCTATTCTGTTCCTTTTTTTTCTTCTATTCTGTTCCTGACTGACTGGACACTAGACACACAAGAAAGTCAATGTCGATGACAAGTGACTTCGCTTCAAGGTTGCTGAAAGAGACTATTGCAACTGGTGTGAGACTGAAAGACACGTTGGGGAATCACACCAGTTTCATCGCATCGCAAAATCCCTCACCAAGGTTTGACCTCCTGTGCTGTTGTGTAAAAATGAGATAGAGCATCAGAGGACTAACGGATGACTCATCTATGGATGGCTAAAACTGGCATCAGAGGTAAATTCCATGTAGTGTAATGCAAACCACATGGATACTCCTATTAAGTTTGCATTCGACAAATGGTATGTGAATGGAATTTACATATGACACAAGAAGGCGTCATATGAAATTATTCAGGCTAGCAATTCTTGGTTAGGGTCTACAGGTACCTAGACTTCCAAGCAGTGTAATACATACTCCCTCCGTTTCAAAATATAAGAGCATCAGAGGACTAACGGATGACTCATCTATGGACATCTAATACACTCCTTTCACAAAGCTAAAACATCTTATATTTTGAAACAGAGAGTGTACTACAGACAGTGTAGCAGGCTAACGAATTTAGTGATCATGTGTAAGATGCTAACGAATGTATCATCTGATAGTGATAGGACAAAGCCATAGAGTATGATAGACATTAGACAGAAACTTACGAGCACTCCAAGTGAATATTCAGACAACGTGGATTCTCCTCGCTCGGAGTGATCATCACAGAACCTTCTATAATTTGATCCTGTGTCACCCCTATAGGATCATGGAAGTAGAAAATAGTCTGCAAAAGATGAAAAGAGCATACTTACTACATAAAAAAAAGCATGAATAACTGAACAAGTGTTTAACAAGAAAAAGGCCATTTTGTAGAAATCAGAACCTGGTGCCAATGTGTTGGCTCATCTTCAGGGGCTGTGGACAGCACAACTGTGTTATCTGATCCTCGACTCCTTTTCTTCTGAATGATATCAAGTGGATTTGAACTGGAGGACAAATTTTGAGAAGACTCTGCAGGCCCATTGAACTCCACCTCAAACCAGAGACCAAAGCCATGAACAGGAGCTTCACATCAAAGGAAATAAATTGTCAACTTACTTGTGAAGGAACTAAGATTAATTGGACATTTGTTATGTATAACTGATTGGAAAACGGTCGCACAAAAACCAAGATGGTATTTTCACATTCAAGTATAGCAATGAAAAAAATACAGATGAGAACTTATAAATTGAGTGACAATGAAGAATAATGGCCCTATACTTAATTCTCATAGTTCATAATGAATTAATGGTGTTCTCTCTATTTCCTGCACAGCTCAAATCTAGTCTTTTGTTTATGGCTGACAATCAGTCGACAGAACTAAAAATTTAGAGATAAAGAAATGTAGAAGTACTAGGTTGCTGACTTCTCCTATACTTTGACTTCTCCTATACTTTTAGATTCGAATAGTAGATGAAGATTATCAAATAAATTACAAGACAATAACATGGAGAATAATCTTCATGGCAAATTATACGAAACAAAAGGGTTTGAAGCAACATGTAAAAAGAGAGTGTCCAGGAATCAAATTGCATTTGCTGTATCAACAGAGGAGATACACTGCCAGACATCGTGATGGGCTGTTAGCTTAAGTGGAAGACAACTGACATTGCCAATTTGGGCAAAACTAAGAGTATGCCAGCATAAGATACGCTGATCAACTACTGTAGTATAATTCAGCGAAAATCAGCACTTGATGTTTTTCGGCTCAAGTGATGACTAAATTGATTGATAACTTCCATTTTCAGCATGGAGGAAACAAGCGTTGGTAAAAGGTATAATAAGAATGAACATCAGAGCATCAAACATGACAAAGAGATAGTGCACTCTTAGAAACAATCTACCTAGCATCAAGCAAAGTATCCAGCACTGAACCTATATAACTCCCAGTTTCCATAGAGCTTATGTACCAAAGTGTAAAATCAAACTCCATACTTTAATATGACTTTGAAGTACTTACCATCCGGTAAAGCATCAGAGCATTAGACTATCAGATCCTTATATCAACTAAGTACATCAAGGCTCAAGTTATAAATGATATCATAATACAAGATAACTAAATTAAATTAGCAGATTCAGAGCGCAATGAGTGGAATAAGACAAACGAAGGCACATAAATTACCTAACATCATTGATGACACTTTGTATGTTGTGGCGACAGATTTGAATTCCTCAACCGTAAAAGTGTAGCAGTCAATGTGCTTGACCTACCACAATTTGCAAGTAAACATGGCCCCAAGAAGAGGTAAAAGTTAGAGATGTAATTATATTTCAATCACAATAAGTTATTTATATAGTAGCCTTGTGAAAACTAACCACAAATGGCCAACTTATAACATTCTCTCCACTGATTAGTTCAATGGAGGGCTCCTCAGATGCAAATTTTTTGGCAAGTGGCACAAGAGCAGACACTGCAAGAGCAGAGTTGAAAATTAAATTGCAGTTTGCGTAAGTTGTCAGGCAACATCAGATACTAACAGCAATGCATACTAAAACTGAGAAAATATAACGAAATAACTTACTATCTATGCCATAAACATCACACCAGAAATCAACACTGCCTTCATATCTATCAGAATTTGTTATAGGCGCCATGAAAAGCTGGGGATACAAGGAACCATAAGAATTCAGATTTGGCCAATTAACACACCAAAACATGGTGGTGCTTCCTCATGGAGGTGGTAAATCAAGGTTCATTTGTGCCAGAAAGAACATTTTCTACCATATGATGCCCCCTTTAAGACTTAACAGCTACTCCTTTCTATTTAGACTAAACACAAACATCACTAAATGTCTTGAAAAAAATAGCAAATAACTAATGTATTTACAGGTCCAACTTTTGTTAATAGCTTTTGCACTTATCGTGTGGGTGCATGTGTGACAAATTTCCATATCATAAATATACCGTAGCATGAGAAGGAAGGATAAGACCCCCAGGCTTAAGCCATTTATCCCTTGCAAATAGAACACTGGGCAGCATACTCTACAAGAGAAAACAGAAGGCGTAAGAAGTTAAAAATCAACATCGGAAATGCAAACAATCAGCATAGGCTACCAAAAAGACACCTCATAGAGAAGCATATAACCCATCCATTCTGATATTATTACATCAACCTTCTCCTCGACTTCAATATCCTGCACTGCCAAATAAAAAATAAATACAAAAAACTAGTGCAGATAAAAAATAACAATTCAAGGAATAAAATACAACTCATTCCTCAAATGTAAATGCCTTCTCAACTAAGCACAGTTTAACCAGAGAAGTTCCATATGAAAACATTAAAGAAAATACAAATCATATGTCCTGATTATGCTGTAACTATTACCGTAACAAGCCCAACTGTCTAAAGAAACTGCATACAACTGGAAAATGCAAATGATTTTTCCATAGAGAAAGTTTATTCTTGTTCCCACAACAAAAATAATAACCCTAACACAAATGAAATAATTATGTAACAAAGAATAAATGTAAAGATAAAATCTCACCTCAACACGTCCATGTATGACCACAATCTTATCAGTTAGATTGTTCGCTTTTACAATTTCACTAGCCTGCATAAAAATGAAGAAATTTATTAGACTTGACTTTCCTTTTATTAGGGATATCGGATATATTTAGAACAGAAAGTTCATAAGTTTTTAATGTGCAATGTAAATCAAATCTCTATCAAATACTGGTTCTCTCATTAACATAACTATTTATCGAAGGAAGGAAAGCACAGTTTGATCTCAGAGTATACCCTCACAAGTAACATGTTACCTGGGTAGCGATTTCACTAGCATCCACGGCATATACCTGTAATAGCATTTGAAGAGAGGCAGAAAGGAAAGGCCCGGTGTTAGAAGGACGGCATATAAATCAGTGAAAACAGATAACTAATGCCATAATTGTGTATACAACTACAGGCAAATCTAGCAAAATTAAAATCTGGCAAAACCAAAAAAGGTGACTATCAACAGTCATCCTAGATAAATGTGACTTTTGCAGGGACCAAAAACTGTAGAACTGACACCCTGGCAGATTTAAACTGGTATTTTTCTTTAGATAGCACAAATAAAGTTGCAGCTTGAAATTTCATCTTCTAACACTAGTCATTTCACATGAGGACCCATTTTATTAAGCTGCTGTGCAATCTGTAAGCAGAACTCTGGAAGTGCAAAACTACATTTTGATCCCAGCACATAGCACACTACTAGTTACATTGTACTAGAGCAGGATTCCGATGATTAAGAAAGTACTTTAATTTATTCTTTACATCATCCAAATGATCAGAAACGAAGCAGGTGGGAGATATCATACAAGAAAAATACTACGACAAAATAAAACTGGATTTTTAGTTTTCTGACAGCATGAATATGGTTAGGCCTTGAAACTGCATCTTGTAAACTTGTCGTGGCACATGAGGAGAGCCATTTTACACTGAGAAGTTTGCAAGCAGATCTCTGCAAGTGCAAAGCTACCTCAGGATCCCAGCACACTACTAGTGACATTGTACAGGAGCAGAGCACCACTGATTAAGAAACTGGTTTTTTAGTTTTCTGACAGTATATGAATATGGTTAGACCTTCTTCAAATTCCATCTTGTAAACACTTGTCGTGGCACATCAGGAGTCATTTTATACTGAGAAATATGCAAGCAGATCTCTGCAAGTGCAGAAGTACCTCAGGATCCCAGCACACTACTAGTGACATTGCACAGGAGCAGAGCACCACTGATTAAGAAAGCACTGTAAATTTCATTTCACACCGCCTAAATGATCGGAACTAACGAAGCAGGAGGGATATATCTTCCAAGACAAACACTACAACCAGTCGTTGCAGCAGAAGTATCTCGTGGCTTACCCGTTTCGCGCCGGCGCGAGCGCAGAACACCGAGAGTATTCCAGTGCCGCACCCCACATCCATCACAACCTGCAGCGTTACAGAACCCATCCATCACAGAGATTCAGACATTCTGCACCCATGCCCCGAAACTCAACGGCAGCACCCAGCCTAGATTAGGGCGAGAGCTTTCTCCTACCTTCCCCTCGATGAATTTCTGGTGGTGCATGATGGCTGCGCGATACGCGTCGGTCCTGACCCGGTCCTGCCAAATCAAAACGTAGCACAAGTCATTTCAGCAAAAACG
Source organism: Avena insularis (assembly GCA_023614405.1). Classification (NCBI taxonomy): domain Eukaryota; kingdom Viridiplantae; phylum Streptophyta; class Magnoliopsida; order Poales; family Poaceae; genus Avena; species Avena insularis. Next base: position 382,391,326 of record CM042684.1, read on the forward strand.
CGACTCGGACTCAGGAACACCTCGCCCACGGGAGCAATTTTTCCCCTCGCCTGCTTTGGGGGGTTTAGGGGTTTGGGGTTTGGGCGGGGAGAGCGAGCGGCTGAATCGGGCGCGGGGTGGCTTTACCTTGATCATGGCCTCGTGGATGCCGATGTGGGAGTAGGACTGGAAGTAGACGCGGTCGTGCGCGTCCAGCGCGGCATCCCCCGCCGCCGCCGCCGGGGGCTCACCGGTGGCGGGCGGGGAGGCGGCGGAGAGGCGCGGGCGGCGCGCCAGAGGGGAGTGGCCGTTGAGGTGCGAGGGCAGCATGGTGGGAGAGGAGAGAGGGGCGAGGAGAGATTCGATTCGAACGGGAATTTTGCTGACGCTCTCTTTTCTTCCTTCGCAGTCTCGCAGACAAGCTTCGCTCTGTGTGTTGCTTCTTCGATTTTCAGGGGGGCTGGGTGTTCCTATACGCCGACTAGTGCGGCCGGGATACGGCGCCGCACACCCAGCCGGGTGTGTTGGGCCGGCCCGCACTGACCTTTTCTTTACTTTTTCGTTTTTTATTTCATTTTTTTTCTTTGTGTTTCTTTTTTGCGTTTTTCTAGTCAGAATTTTTCAAAAATATGAATATTTATAAATCTGTATACTAATATTGTTGAAATTTTTCATATATATTTTGAAATATGAACATTTTCTGAATATAAACGTTTTTAAATTTGAAAAAAGTTCGTGTATAATTTTTTAAAAATTATTTTTGTTTATATTTAAACAATTTCGATTCTGAACAAAAAGGAAACTAAAAAGGAAAAAAAGAAAAATAAACTAGAAAAAAGAAATAAAAACTAAGGTAAAAAATAGAAAAATGAAAGAACCTTACCTTTTTCTTTTTTGAGAAACGAAAGAACCTTACCTATACACCGAACTGCCGGGCCCAAGAAAAAGGGTCTCGCGGGGCCGAAACTAGGCCTGGCCCATGCACGTGCATGGGGTGTGCGACGGTATAGACACCAACCTATACTTCTAGGTCGGGGTATACCGGCCCACACACACCCCAGTATTACTTTTGAATCAGGCCTATTTTATAAATAAAAACTCCTCTAAACAGGGGGGACGGTTAGCAACCGCCAAAGTTAGAGGACTATTTTTACTTCTCTAACTTTTTAGAGTTAGTTTACTCTTCTAAAGTTTTTGGATCGGTTAGAGATATCCTAACAACCCACTCCTCGTAACAAAAAGAGCTCCTTAATGATCTCAACAGCTAATAAAACGATGCCACCACACATATCCTAGATTTGTGTATCTAGTGGAATATTTGTGACGCCCTCACCCTGCCAAACTCGTCCACACACCACGGCTAGCCGCCGCCGCGATATGCCCCATCCACCACCACCTCAGGCACCACCCCCACTCCCTCGCTTGTTGTTCTGCGAGGCTTAGCCTCCTCCAAACCTGGCAACGACACGACTTCGACGACAACCTCAACCACCCCCGGCCGAAAGGGTGCACCGTCTTTGGAGTCATCCACGACCTAGAGGCCACGTCGCTTGGCAACCATGGCCTAAAAAGATGCAACAATCCGGCATATTTTCTACTTATGCAATGATATTGGTGGATACATATGTGGTTTGTAAAAATAACACACATGCAATGACACTGAGTGTGGTTCATGAAAAAAAACACATCAAGTGACACTGTTGTATCTTTATGTGGTTTGTGAGAAGAACACACATGCAATGACTCTAGCTGTGGTTTGTGAAAAGAACACACATGCAATGACACTAGGTGTGGTTCATGAAAAGAACACACATCCAATGACACCGGTGGATCCTTATGTGGTTTGTGAAAAAGAACACACATGCAATGACACTGTGTATGGTTCATGAAAAGAACACATATGCAATGACATTGGTGGCTCCTTATGTAGTTTGTGAAAAAGAACACACATGTAATCACTCTAGCTGTGGTTCATGAAAAGAACACACGTCCAATGACACTGGTGGATCCGTGTGTGGTTTGTGGAAAGAACAGACATGCAATGACTCTAGTTATGGTTTGTGAAAAGAACAGACATGCAATGACTCTAGCTGTGGTTTGTGAAAAGAACACACATCCAGTGACACTGGTGGATGCATATGTGGTTTGTGAGAAGAACAGACATGCAAATGACTCCATATGTGGTTAATGAAAAGAACACACATGCAATCACACTGGTGGATCCATGTGTGGTTCATGAAAAGAACACACATCCAATGATACTGGTGGATCCTTATTTGGTTTGTGAGAAGAACACACATGCAATGACACTGGGTGTGGTTAATGAAAAGAACACACATGCAATGACACTAGTGGATCCTTATGTGGTTTGTGAGAAGATCACACATCCAATGACTCTAGCTGTGGTTCATGAAATGAACAGATATGCAATGACTCTAGCCGTGGTTTGTGAAAAGAACACACATCCAATGACACTAGTGGATCCATATGTGGTTTGTGGAAAGAACAGACATGCAATGACACTAGCTGTGGTTTGTGAAAAGAACAGAAATGCAATCACACTGGTGGATCCATGTGTGGTTTATGGAAAGAACAGACATGCAATGACTCTAGCTATGGTTAATGAAAAGAACGGACATGCAATGACACTGGTGGATCCATATGTGGTTTGTGGAAAGAACATACATGTAATGACTCTAGATGTGGTTAATGAAAAGAATAGACATGCAATGACACTAGTGGATCCATGTGTGGTTTGTGAGAAGAACACACATGCAATGACACTAGGTGTGGTTCATGAAAAGAAAACACATCCAATAACACTAGTGTATCCTTATGTGGTTTGTGAAAAGAACACACATGCAATGACACTTGGTGTGGTTCATAAAAAGAACACACATCTAATGACACTAGTGGATCCTTATGTGGTTTGTGAAAAAGAACACACATGCAATGACTCTAGCTGTGGTTCATGAAAAGAACACACATGCAATGACAGCAGTGGATCCATGTGTGGTTTGTGACAAGAACAGACAGGCAAATGACTCTAGCTATGGTTCATGAAAAGAACACACATGCAATCACACCGGTGGATCCATGTGTGGTTTGTGAGAAGAACAGACATGCCATGACTTGGTGTGGTTCATGAAAAGAACATACATCCAATGACACTGGTGGATCCATGTGTGGTTTAATGAAAAGAACACACATGCAATGACACTGGGTGTGGTTCATGAAAAGAACACACATCCAATGACACTAGTGGATCCATATGTGGTTTATGGAAAGAACACACATGCAATGACTCTAGATGTGGTTAATGATAAGAACGCACATCCAATGACACTTGTGGATCCATATGTGGTTTGTGAAAAGAACAGACATGCAATGACTCTGGCTATGGTTTGTGAAAAGAACAGACATGCAATGACACTGGTGGATCCATGTGTGGTTTGTGAGAAGAACACACATGCAATGAAACTGGTGTATCCTTATGTGGTTTGTGAGAAGAACACACATGCAATGACTCTAGCTATGGTTCATGAAAAGAACACACATCCAATGACACTGGTGGATCCATGTGTGGTTTATGAAAAGAACAGACATGCAATGACTCTGGGTGTGGTTCATGAAAAGAACACACATCCAATGACACTGGTGGATCCATATGTGGTTTGTGAAAAGAACATACATGCAATCACACTGGTGGATCCATGTGTGGTTTGTGAGAAGAACAAACATGCAATGACACTGGTGGATCCATGTGTGGTTTGTGAGAAGAAGACACATATGCAATGACACTGGGTGTGGTTCATGAAAAGAACACACATCCAATGACACTGGTGGATCCTTATGTGGTTTGTGAGAAGAACACACGTCCAATGACTCTAGCTGTGGTTCATGAAAAGGAAACACATGCAATCACACTTGTGGATCCATGTGTGGTTTGTGAGAAGAACACACATGTAATGACTCTATCTGTGGTTAATGAAAAGAACAGAGATGCAATGACTCTAGGTGTGGTTTATTGAAAGAACACGCATGCAATGACTCTGGTGGATCCATATCTGGTTCATGAAAAGAACACACATTTAATGACACTGGTGGATCCATATGTGGTTCATGAAAAGAACACACATGCAATGACATTGGTGTATCAACATGTGGTTTATGAAAAGAACACACATGCAATGACACCGGTGGATCCATGTGGTTTATGACAATAACACACATGCAATGAACTCTAGTGGGTCCATGTGGTTTATGATAAGAACACACATCCAATGAACTCTAGTGGATCTATCTTGGCATAATTTGATGTATGCCACGATGTATTTCATTGTACAAGACACTCACTTTCCATTTTTTGTACTACTCAGTTTTGCCCTTGGTTTTTTGATACTACTCATTTTTGCCCCCCTCTCTATCTTTCGTAGAAGCCCAAACATGTGCTCACTCTATCGGCTACTCCCTGATTGGTTGTCATAGTTGTCACGCAGATTATGCGCACCAACCGTTGATTCTGTACGATCCGACGATGATCGTTGCACACGTCGTGCCCTTCACAGTACAGCGTGAGACAGCACAGACGTCTCCCTCAGCAAGACTTCTACAAGAAGGAACACGAAGTCGTCCATGGAAAAAGTCGTCGACTGGTCATGTCATGTTTAATCAAGTCTGAAAAGCCTACTACTGCTACTACTATGCCACAACACATGCGTCATCGAGTGCACGGTCGTCGATGGACAGCTGCAATTTATTGCCACTTGATTTTAATAAGACATATCCCATTTTTTACGCAGTGGCTCAAAATCTCACTTCCAACTGGGCCCCACCGTAAGAAACTTGCACGCGCTAGCCGGATGCCGAAGAGATGAGCTCGACGAGACCTAACGTCTCCGCCTTCATCGAGTCACTCGCGGTCATCAACACATCCATCTACCCGATCTAGCACAACCCCACAAATCTCGCCGTACAGCCACCTACCTTCCCCTCTACATTTCCACTTTTAATTATCGTCAATTGTAGGGCCGTGTCAAATTTCGTACATAGAAATTGTGTATGTGCCCTTTGCATGCGGCTCAATACAGAACTGACATGCATGGCCCAGGAAAAAAAGTGACGTACCATGTGCATGTCGCGGTGCACGGTGCAGTAGACTGCGCGGCGTGTTGCACGGTGGTGCAACGAAACGTGCCTTGCTTCCATTCACCTTAACTACACCGTGCAACAAAACGTGCCTTGCTTCTATTCACCTTAACTATAGAGCCCCTCTCCGCACACCCACTCTCACTCTCGCTCACTCTCCCCACGCAACCCTCTCCACTGTCCCACCAGCATCTGCAAACTCCCGAGAATACCCCGTCCGTGCCAGCGATGGCGGAGGAGGATACGGTGGCCATCGTCGCCTCTGAGGCCGCCGTAGAGGAGGCCCCCGTCTCCTCGCCGGCCCCCCTCGACGCGTTGAAAGAATCCGCCATCCTCGTCTAGGCCCCCGTCGAGGCATCGATGGCAGCCGTCGTTCCCGTCCAGGCCCCCGTCCCCGCTACCGACGTAGCCGCCGGCAAGGATCCCCCTACCGACGAGGAGGCTCCTGCCGGTCAAGAGCATATCCAGGTCTTCAGGGGGCCCTACGATCCAGATGAGTACATCGCTGCGTTGAACCCCTACGACACCGACATCGACGACCCATGGTCAGAGGTAACTAGGGTTTGCTCCCTTCCCTGGTTCTTCTACCGTTCCCATCGTTGGATGCCAGATCTTGGTTTATTAGGATTCACTTGTTCGCATTTCGATTGCTCGATCTTCTTACATCATCTACTCCCCCATTTTCCTTTTCTTCCAATAGGTTTACGGCAGCGATGTCTATAGTGATGACGAGTCCAGGCACACCAAGACTCGTCAGGTGCTGAGGAGGCTACAGCCGGCCAGTATGACACCTTCTTCACTCGACTATAGTTGCCCCTTCTTCAAGGGGATCGCCTTCTGTTGGGCGAGTCTCGCCGACACCGACTTCAACTCCTTAGTAAAGCATGCATAGGGCCCGAGCTCCGGCACCCCCAATGGTGGCCACACCGTGAACGTAAGCGCCTACATCGCTAAACACCAGGCTCTCGGCATTCACCTCTGAAACCTCCAGCGGGTGGCCATCGAAGAGGGTCGCATGCCTCCAATCAAGCCCAAGGCCCCCAAGATCAAGGGACTAGGCAGCAAGAAGTGGAGGAAGCACCGGAGAGAGGAGGCGGAGGTGCAGGCGCATGCAAGGAGGGGTTGAATGTGTCTGTTGTTGCTACTGCTAGGCAGCTTCTTTTGATTTTCTACATTTTGATTGCATCCTATTTCTGGTTGAATGCATCGAACCTCGTTAAGAAACCTACTTTCTATCGCTATATCCTATTTAGCTGCGCACAGCTATATCTACATTTGTTTTGTTTTCTAAATGAATGTATTCTTCCTGGTGTGATTTGCTGCTCTAGATTTGCTACCAGATCGGAAGCAAAAAGAGGTCCAAAAGGAAACGAATTATCGAAGAGAGAATCTTCTCTAGATTTGCTACCAATTTGGGCAAAATGAAACATATCTGTTTAGCAAAAGAGGAAAAAGGTACTGTTTCAAATTTCCAGTTAACAAGCTACCATCTTGACAAGCTACAAGACACATACAGAAACATAACACAAAGAAGTAAATTTTATTTTACTACTCTCATTTGAGGCGCTAGACATCTTGATAAGATAAATGAGTTCCACAAAATAGAAACATAACACAAAGGAGTAAAATTTAATTCACTTCTCATCAGCCCACTTGAGGCGCTTGCCATCGTTCCTAGGCGACCAACTGTGATCATTCCAGGTGGATCTTACATTATTGGCACTCCAAAGCTCACAAAATGCTTCGTCCCACCTGGGATCTGACTTGGCTTCCCTATCTGCAACGTCCTACGACACAATTAGCGGTGCATCATAGACCTGATTGTTGTCGCTAGAAGATGTTGCCTCTTTGTTTGCTACTTCAGCTGCAGCCTCTCTGTCAGCCTTCACCTTCACCAAGCTCTCTTTCGGTATGCAGCCTCTCTGTCAGCTGCTTTAGATGCAGCCATTTCCTTTGCATATGAAGCTTCAAACTCAGTTATTCTGTATTTTCTACAAAGGGCTCTCCTAAGCTCGTCTTCCCTCTTGCAAATAGCACAAAACACGAGGTAACATAGAAAAAATGGATCTTCTTGTACAGCTGGTAGGTCATGTAAGCATCTTTGGCTGCATACTTGAGGTTTATATCAGACAACAACCACTCGTCCCAGAAATCGTGCCTATCCGTAGGGAAATCTGCCTTCATTCCGTCGTACGACTCATCGAGGATTCTAGTTGCGAGTGATGCCATTCCATCCTTCCTCGGGCCCCGTAGGATCTTGACAAGACGCTGAATATCGATCCAGTTATGCGCAGGAATTATAATTTCCTCTTGATAAAATTTTAAAAAATCAGTTGTATTGTCAACAGTGCAGAAAACAATTCCCTTTTCTACAAGGAACTGACGCAGCGCCAGACAATTCCTGTCAGTCCTGAAAGTATGTAGTTTGTCATCACCAAAATTTGTAACTACAAATATTTTGTCAATGCAAGATCATCATCTAAATATAATTTTGAAAAGTTTAGTAAATGCAAGATCAAGACTCTCAACATTGTCTTGTCATAATTTATTTGGTCCTAAATAAAATCCAGTAGTTGCAAGATGAGAAAATGGATAAAGAACAAGAGGAGAAAACCCTAAAAGCGGTTAGCTACAGAGAGCAGATCTACAAGCTGGGAGAGGTGGTAGACGAGGACGTGTTTCCTCATGGCCAGTTGAACGACGGCGACTTCACTCCCTTCATATGGGTCCTTCGGGGTGTACTCGAGGTCCAATCCCATAAACTTTTCCTCGTCTTTCTCAAGCCAACCCTCGTACATCCTCAGGACTCGCACCACTGTCTCCTCCTCATTGGTGTAGACGACATCTATCTTCTTATTGTCATTGGTAGTGAAGCTTGTCTCTAGAGTGCGACGACCTTCCATGGAGGCAAGGAGAAGACGGGAAGAAGACAAATGACAGGAAGAAGAAGAGTGGTTTCTGCGAGGCAGGGGAACGGTGGAACCGTCAATGCGCTTTTAAGGTAGTGGTTAACGACGGGGACGGAAGTCCAAAGGATTGACGCGTGGCGGTGGCCGTTCTAGCTTCTGAGTAAACAAAAAATAATTATAACGACGATATATGTGCCCTGTTTTCTCACGTCAATACACTAGGCCGGTCACGTTGTCCTATCCACTGTGCCAACGCTGCAAGCCTACGTGACAGCCACCCTGCCTAAGCGATGGGAGCGACGTAATGGTGAGAACTGATAGGGGGGCCCAACTTGACGGTCGTTAGCCTGATATTTTGTATTGAAATGTAAAGTTGAATTCGTGCCGAAAAAGACCCTCTGAGTATTTGGCACGCCAATCATCATCGGCTGATTACAGTAACTTGGGTACGCGTGCTCGGGCACCACAACTTTCGGGCCGCAAAATGATATTCTCCCACCTGGTGGCACGGCCTATGGTAGCCCGCGCCAGGGGGTGGTGTGGGCCCCCTGTGGCCCATCTCCAATCCCCCTTCTGGCATCCTTCGTCTTCTAGAAAAAAGGATTTTCCATGTATTTTCCCGGATTTTCTGATCTTCGCGAACTTCGCCTCCAAACAGCACCTTTTCCATCAGAATCCTGACTGCAGCGGTCCATGCTCCAAAAGTCATCAACCATGCAAAAACAGATGAAATAACATAAGTATCATCTCTTAATATGAAATTTATCAATGAATAATAATAAATTATGATATAGAATAGTGATGCAAAATGGACGTATCAACTCCCCCTAAGCTTAGACTTCGCTTGTCCCCAAGCGAAAACTAAGCTCAATGAACATGACCTCAGGTTTATGGAGTGAAGAGTCGATAAAAGAATATGGACAAGAAGCATCACATTCCTCAATACACAAATCATAATAGAAGATAACTCATTATTATATAACTTAACTTGCAATAAGTAAAGGAAACACAATAAAGATACATAAAGTAAATCATAATGGGTAATGGCAAACTTTGCTCTTGGCCAAAGAATAGTTAACAATTTTGCAAGAGTTCAATCATAAAGGGGTTTTCAACGATAGCTTTCAAAGTAATACTCTCTAAGATAAGAGCAATGTGCAAAACAAGGAACATAAGAAACATGATTGAATAAATCATCATATGGATGAATGAAACACAACAACTCAAAATACTTGCTGAGGTAGAAGGGAGTAGGTTTACTTACTCAACTAAAAAGTAAAAGATAGGCCCTTTGCAGAGGGAAGCAGGGATTTCAAGTTTCATAAAGAGCTTCCAAAAATTATTGTACTTACTAGCTTTCAGCTCTCATTGCCCCTATCATAAGCATCTTGAGGTGATTAAGGTTAAAGTGAACAAATATGAGGATATGCTTGACAAGTTATAAGTTGAAAATCTCATGCCCCGTGCTTACGAGTATCGAACCTCATGCTACTCAACTTTAGTCACGAGTAAGTTCTTGTCATTGTAAATACATGTGTATCATGGAGAACCGCCAACGGGGTACCCCTTGCCCCATGATATAGGAGCTATCCCATATCAAAATGACAAGGCAACAGACAATGAGCATCTCAGCGATCTTTTTATTTGCTATTTGCATAGGTTTTTATTGAGGATGCTTCATAGAATGCTCACTATGGTTATGCTGCAAGTTTCCACCATGATTAGGCATGTCTTAGGCTAGCCGTGCTTTCTCTAACACATACAAACTCCATGAGCTTACAAGCTCCCCTTTTATTTCACACCACCGGGATCCATAAGCAAAAGAATCATGATATCAACTAAATAAGTGCAATGTTGAAAGCGTTCCCCATGGTAACATGGTTCTGCTGACTCTCAACTTATAAAGCGCAAGCATATACGCAACATAGATGGGCACAATGGTTCAAGTTTATTAAGTGCAGGAAAGTAAAGTGTGCCTTCAAGTTCATGAGAGCTTTAATCACTAATTTTCACATAACAATTTTAATTCAGAAGGTAGATAAAAACATGAATTTACTTGGAATAGCAATAGTGCTAATAGGTAGGTATGGTGGACACAAATGGCGTAGGTTTTGGTTTAAGGATTGGATGCACGATAAGCATTCCCTCTTAGTACAGGTTTTAGGCTAGCAAGGCTGGGTAGCAAGCATAAGATTTGAAGGAAACAAACAAACATACAAGTGATAAAAACAAACATGCAATCTTCCTTGGAAGCACTAAAGATCTTAACTAAAGAATACTAAGCTTATGAGCAAATCAATAAAGATGATGATGAAATTATATCCTTTAAGAGTACTTTTATCTTTTTCATTCAATTCTCATAATAGTGTTGCTGCTGACCGAGCCAGGTTTGCCAAAACCAACTAAATTAAATCAATGATCCCAAAGTGATACCAATACTAATAACAAGATCAATCATATAATAGAAATTGAAAACTAATATAAGATATGCAAAAGAGTGAATGATAGAACTTCTCATTAATATTCCATAACGGCAACTCACACCAAGGGATACATAGATATCTAACGAGAGGGGGGTACTTCCATAATGCAAACCATCCTACATGATAACTTCTCTATTCATGATATGACTCTACTAAAAAGGTAAAAAGGTAGAAGATAGTGATGTGATACCGCGGCACTCCCCTAAGCTTGGAACAAACCAAGGGGATGCCAAAACCTGATGATGAATTACTCCTTCAGTGGTGGTGGTGGTGTTTTCTCGATGAGATTTTCAATCAATTTCCTCAAGTCCTAAATCTCGAAGGTGAGAGTACGAATCAACTCCGAGTTTTGCTCAATGTGGTCCATGATCATGTTGGGTTGTGATTCCCAACTTGTATGATTCTTTCCCCACTCTTCCTTCTTGAAGTCTTCTTTTCCTGCATGGTTAGAACTAGGCATATCCCAATTGGAGGGTAGTTTCTCCTTGGGCATATTATGGAATTGATGCTCATGGATAAGGGTATTGAAGGGATTCTTGGTGCGTGGAGAAGGTGACCGCGAAGCCAAGCAATGACGCGGAGTCTTCCCTCTAGTGGACATCCGTGCAGTCTTTTTAAACCTGGCAGGCTTTGCCATCACTCCAATACTTGCAATGGTGGTGCTGGTGTGCGGATGTTGGTCTTCCTTTGCCTCCTCTTCAACTTCACTATCGCTCTCCTCCTCCTGCTCAGAGTCCGGAGATCTTCCTCCATCGGCTCCTTGCCTTTATCGTTGGCGTAGACCATTGTGCTTCTAAACTTTAAGAATAGTTCCTGGCAGAAATAGATCGAAACGAAAACACGACGAGAACACGATATACGAACCCCAGGGGATCTGGGGGATTATATATTACGATTTTTTGACAACACGGGTCGGAGAAAACGGGTTGGAGACGGAGTCCGAGGTGGCCACACCACCTGCTGGCGCGGCCAGGAGGGCCGCGCCAGGGGGTGGTGTGAGCCACCCTAGCTCTGTTTCCAACCCTCTTTTGCTTCATTGCTTTCCTTGTTGGATAAAAACTGCAAAAATATAACTGGACAGATTTTTCGTGGACTTTTTCTTACCAGAACTGTTACCTATTCGAAGACGGGCTCTACAGGTCTCTGAAGTTGGTCTTTGATGAAATTTTCCGGAGTTACCATTTGAATATCATATCTTCATCTTCATACACATATTGCTCAAGTCATGAAACCTTTCACTATCTTATTACACCATTTTCTCCAATAACCTGGAAATTTCTTTCACACAAAACTCCACACAATTCTCATTAGCAACATTATTGTAAGCGAGGTAATAAATCTTTTAAGTACAATTTCAACTTAAATCCATCAAAACATAAGCTACTGTAGCAACTCCTTCCGAAAACCCAAAAAGAATTCAAAAAGGAAATCGATTTAAGAGGCAAATGCAAGAGTGGCAAAAATCTGTCAAAACAGACCAGCAGGTAAAGATCAATTTTTTCGAAAATATTCTGTTTCTCAAATAAAAAAGTGCAAAACTAACGAAAGTTAAATAATAACCTAGGCATAATCAAAAAAAATTATAGACCAGTATGACGTACAGAGATTTTGCATGAATTTTTACAGCGAAGCACAAAAATCTAGTTCGGGACAGCAACTTCCCCAAATCTTACTTCTCTCTCATTAGAGGTTGATCTTGACACAAAAACCAAACAAAAATGATAAGGAGAGGTTATTGTCAAAATAATAACTTTCAAGACTCAAATAAACAAAACAAGTTGAAAGCAAAAAAATATTGGGTTGTCTCCTAAAAAGCTCTTTCTTTATAGCCATTAAGATGGGCATGATAATTTCAATGATGCTCACATGAGAATATGAATTGAAGTAAAGGAGAGAATCGAGAAGCAAAAATACACATGTTTAAGTTTAACCCACTTCCTATGCAAGGGAATTTTGTAAGCAAACAAGTTGTTGAAACCAGGGACCACTAGCATATCAAGGCAAAACAAGTGCAACATAAAGACTTTTAGCATAAAGCGAGGAAACTTAATATTATTGAGATGTATAAGAACACTTTTCCCTCTCTCATAATAACTTTCAGTATCATGCATAAATTTAATGATATAACTGTCACAAGAACCATTGTAGCAATGATCACTTATCCTAACAGAAAACACAGGGACACTAGCTCTCATAACACTACTTTGTGAAACAATATTAGGGATATCCTTACAGAGGATAGTGTGTCCATCTTCTACATATTTAGTGACAAAATCTTTCACATTTGCTATCATAGGTTTAACAACTACTTGTTCATCGGGTTCAACAGTTTTATTTGTACTTTCATTAACCATACTAGCTATCATAGAATGTTCTTTATCTTAACTGGGAAAGGTATTTTCTCAATGTAAGGTTCAAGTAAAACATGATTAGCAGTATAAAATTCAGTATTTCTTCCAGGAACACAATTAGCAATATCTTTATATGGCTCATGATACTTATTCCATTTTTTGGGGAATTTTAATATAGAAAGCAAAAGCCTTAAAATAAGTTGCAATAGCTTGAGAGTCTAGACCATAAGCATTTTTAATATTTTGAAAATCATCAGTTCCCATAAAAGATTCAATGCATTCATAATCGTAATTCATACCTGACTTTCTTCCTTTATCATTATCCCATGCTTCAGCATTGTCTTGAAGACGGTCTAGAAGATCCCATTTAGATCCTTCTTCCATGCGTGTAAATGATCCAGCGCAAGAAGCATCCAATAGATCCTTATCATGAAGAGAAAGCCTTGCATAAAAGTTATTGATAATAATATTATTGGGTAGCTCATGAATAGGACATTTGAGCATTAGTAACTTTAATCTCGCCCAAGCTTGAGCTGTACTCTCTCCATCAAGAGGCCAAACGTTGTATATTTGATTCCGATCTTTATGAATCTTGCTAGGAGGATAAAATTTTGAATAAAAGAGAGGTACTACTTCCTGCCATTCAAGAGCTTGACCATTCTTCAGCAGCTTATACCATTTTTCAGCTCTTCCTTTTAGTGATAATGAGAATAACTTCTTCTTGACTTTATCTGTTGTAATACCTGCACACTTGAACAACCCGCATAATTCGTGTATAAAGAGAAAATGATCACTGGGATGGACAGTTCCATCTCCAACATAATAGTTATCCATAACACGATCAATAATTCTTGAAGGTATCTTCAAAGTATCATTCTCAGCAGGTGGTGGTTCATCTACTACCTTAGCAGTGGTAGTAGCATTACGAAATAGGAAACTAAGTGAATTATCCATATTGAAATAAAGTAACTAACACAAGTAAACAATACTCACAGTAGAGATTTCCTTTACCAGTTCCACTCTCCAATAGTGCTTCACTCCCTAGCAACAGCGCTAGAAAATAGTCTTGATGACCCACAAGTATAGGGGGTGTATCATAGTATTTTTGATAAGTAAGAGTGTCGAACCCAACGAGGAGCAGAAGGTGTTGACGAGTGGCTTGGAGCAGGAATTCTCTGTAATTACTTAGCAAACGGATTTTTAGTTTTTTTTGATAATGCAGGTAAATAAAGTGCGAGTAAATAAAAGACAATAATAATAAATGCAGCAAGTGGCCCAATCCTTTCTTTAGCAAAGGATAAGCGGTTGTATTACTTAAGATGACCAAACATTCTCAAGGACACATGGGAATATCGTAAAGTGCTTTCGCTTCATATAGTTGATTAATCTTCTTTAGTTTGACAAGTGTTGTGTGGGTGAACCTGTGCTAATATACCGACCTTCCTAGGACTAATACATACTTGTGATTATACCCCTTGCAAGCATCTGCAAGTACAAGAAAGTAATTAAGATAGAAACCTAACCACAACTTTAAACTCTAAGATCCTGACATCCCTTGTGCAAAGGTTTCCTAACGGGGGTTCAGGTTTCTGTCACTCCGGTAACCCCTACGATTAGTAGCCAAATACACAATGCATTTCCCTAGGCCCATAAAGGTGAAGTGTCATGTAGTCGACGTTCACATGACACCACTAGAATAATAACACCACAACTTAAATAACAAACTATTGAATCTTTCTCAACACAATTCCACTACTAACAACATGACTTATCCCATGTCCTCAAGAACTAAACGAACTACTCACAAGACATCATATGGATCAAGGTCAGAGATCGAATAATGATAAGTAACAATCTGAACATAACAATAATTCTATGGTTCCACTCAATAGCATCAACTACAACAAGTAATCAACATTGAGAAAGTTTCCCCTAAGAACTATGCAAGATACAACCCAATTGTTACAGCGGTACGGAGTGGTGATGATGGTGCTGGTGGAGATGATGATGGAGATGATGATGATGATCATGATGAAGTCCAACTTGATGGTGGTGTTGATGGCGATGATCTCCCCTCTCCGAGAAGGAATTTCCTCGACAGATTTCTGCCTGCCGGAGAGCTCTTTCTCTCTCTGTAGTTTTCCGCCCCGCAGAGGCGACGTAATCTTTCTATGGTCGCTCCCCCGGTATTAGGGTTTCGTGGGGATAATATACGCCAAAGGGGAGATCCAGGAGTGGGCCAGGGTGGCCACACCACCTGGTGGCGCAGCCTAGGGTAGCCCGCGCCAGGGGGTGGTGTGGGCCCCCCTGTGGCCATCTCCACTCCCCCTTCTGGCATCCTTCGTCTTCTGGAAAAATAGGATTTTCCATGTATTTTCCCGGATTTTCTGATCTTCGCGAATTTCGCCTCCAAACAACACCTTTTCCATCAGAATCCTGACTACAACAGTCCATGCTCCAAAAGTCATCAACCATGCAAAAACAGATGAAATAACATAAGTATCATCTCTTAATATGAAATATATCAATGAATAACAGTAAATTATGATATAGAATAGTGATGCAAAATGGACGTATCAAAGATCACAAATAACATAGACATGATAGAATCAATAATTAATCTGAAATAGCATCTCAATATCCATCGGATCCCTGCAAACACAACATGTAAGATTACAAATAGATGATCTTGATCATGAATGAAGCTCACAAGATCTAAACATGATAGCACAAAGGAGAAGAAGCAACCATCTAGCTACTACATGGACCCGTAGTCCAGGGATGAACTACTCACGCATCAATCCGAAGGCGGTCATGGTGATGAAGAAGGCCTCCAGGGTGATCTCTCCCCTCTGGAAGGGTGCCGGGAAGAGCTTCGGATCCCCCGATCTAAGGATCGAGATGGCGGCGGCTATAGACTCTTTCGTGGATTTTGGATTGGGTGTTTGATCGGGTACTTAGGGTTTTCATCCTGGGAGGCTTTTATAGGCGAAGGGGCAAGGTTGGTGGAGCACCAGGGGGCCCACACCCCTCGTGGCGTGCCCCCGAGGCTGCGCCGCCACCAGGTGTGGCCGCCCTAGTGCGCCACTTCGTCTCCCCTCCGGACTCCGTGTTGCTTCGGGTAAAATATTGACTTTGGCTTTTGTCCGGTCCAATTCCGAGAATATTTCCTTACTAGCTTTTCTGAAACCAAAAACAGCAGAAAACAGGCAACTGGCACTGTGGCATCTTGTTAATATGTTAGTTCTAGAAAATGTATAAAAATACCTCAAAGTATGAACTAAACATAAGAAAGTAGAAACTAAACAAGCATGGAACATCAAAAATTATAGTTACGTTTATGACGTATCACCCATCTCCACTCCTCCTTCTAGCCTTCTTCGTCTTCTAGAAAAATAGGAATTTTGGCTTTTGTTTCGTCCAATTCCGAGAATATTTCTTTACTAGCTTTTCTAAAACCAAAACAGCAGAAAACATGCAACTGGCACTGCGGAATCTTGTTAATAGGTTAGTTCCAGAAAATGTATAAAAATACCTCAAAGTGTAAACAAAATATAAGAAAGTTGATATAAAACAAGCATGGAGCCTAAAAAATTATAGATACGTTTACGGCGTATCAAGCATCCCCAAGCTTAACTCCTGCTTGTCCTCAAGTAGGTAAGTGATAAAAAGAATAATTTTTCAGGTGACATGCACCATCACAATCTTGATCAAGGTATTTGTAAAGCATTGATAGCTAGGATCAAAGTACTCTAAGCATGAGCATGAAAGATAAAGTTCTAACAATAAGACATAGCAACTATGTTGTAACATGAAAAGGTACAAATAAAAGATCATGAATAACAACGCATTGAAAGACGTTTGTTTGTTTGTTTCACATATAGAAAACATAATAAGAGTGGTATTCAGCTTGTCCCTCATGATATAGCAAAACTTTAATGCATATGACATCTTCAAAGTTCATAAGGGTGACTAGATACAAATAATTTAAGAACAAACAATATCAAAGTTATGAATCAATCAACAAGTTTTGTCACAATGCACATTGAACTAAGAATTACAACTATGCTCTCTCCATTGGTGCATAAATATAGAAGATGGAGACTCAACATAAAAGTAAAAAAGAAAGGCCCTTCACAAAGGGAAGCGGGGATTTCAAGTTTCATAAAAAGCTTCCAAAAATTATGGTACTTATTAGCTTTGAGCTGTCATTGCCCCTATCATAAGCATCTTGAGGTGATTAAGGTTAAAGTGACACAAATATGAGGATATGCTTGACAAGTTATAAGTTGAAAATCTCATGCCCTTGCTTACGAGTATCGAACCTCATGCTACTCAACTTTAGTCACAAGTAAGTTCTTGTCATTGTAAGTACATGTGTATCATGGAGAACCGCCAACGGGGTACCCCTTGCCCCATGACATAGGAGCTATGCCATATCAAAATGACAAGGCAACAGACAATGAGCATCTCAGCGATCTTTTTATTTGCTATTTGCATAGGTTTTTATTGAGGATGCTTCACAAAATGCTCACTATGGTTATGCTGCAAGTTTCCACCATGATTAGGCATGGCTTAGGCTAGCCGCCCAGGAGTTTCTATAACACACATACAAACTCCATGAGCTTACAAGATCCCCTTTTGTTTCACACCGCCGGTATCCATAAACAAAAGAACATGATATCAACTGAATAATAAGTGCAATATTGAAAGCATTCCCCATGGTATCATGGTTCTGCTAATTCACAACTTATAAAGTGCAAGCATATAAGCAACATAGATGGACACAATGGTTCAAGTTTATTATGTGCAAGAAAATAAAGTGTGCCATCAAGTTTGTGAGAGCTTTAATCACTAATTTCACATAACAAAAGTTTAATTTGGAAGGTAGATAAAAACATGGATATACTTGGAATGGTGTAACACACCATGTATAGGAATTTATAGTGGACTCTTTGGAATACTTGGTTTTCTTGGGGGTTGGATGCATGAGTGGAACTTGTACGTGGTACAGGTGGAGGCTAGCAAAAGACTGGGAGCGACCAACAAAGAGAGCAATAATGACCATAATCATGCAAAGCGACAAAACATTATTAATTAAAGCATAAAGTGATATTGCAAGTCAAAAAATAAATGATCATAAAGGCTATGGTGACTGGTTCATAGTCTTAACATGGTGTAAGCATGTGCCAAGTTAACCCAAATAAAGCATCAAAGGAGAATACCACAATATTATGCTTTTGTATGCTAAAACAACGCATGATTCTTTCAAGGCACATTAAGCAATCTCAATTGTTTGAAACAAGTCATGCTACAACAATAATCACTAAGCATATGGTCAAAGCAACATCTAGCATGATATGATAAAGTCTAAGTCACAGTCAAAACAAGCTTCCTTTTGTACCACTATAAGCATGAAACTTCCTACTCTTTTCCAACACCAATCGACTTATTTGAAACAACTCTCAAAGATAAT
The DNA here is from genome assembly GCA_023614405.1 of Avena insularis. Classification (NCBI taxonomy): domain Eukaryota; kingdom Viridiplantae; phylum Streptophyta; class Magnoliopsida; order Poales; family Poaceae; genus Avena; species Avena insularis. The sequence goes on from CM042684.1 coordinate 382,409,672, forward strand.
AATCAATAAAGACCATAGAGCATGTATTACCCATCTACAAAGAAGAACTAAAAAGTTCTAATCCAAAAAATAACAAAACTAAAGCTAAATGCAGTGCTAGCAAAGGAGAACACTCACAGAACAATAAGAGTGAAAACTAGAGTGTTCTAGGCAATGAATAACGGGGTGTGTCTCTCTCCAAAAGAAGTGTGTTGGGGTCCAACCAACTTATTGCGGCAAAGAAAGCAAAAGAAAACTAAAAACAAAGACGCTCTAAGAACAACACATAGTGCATAAGGTAATAAAAATAAAGTGTCTTGAAAGAAGACCTAAGATTATTGATGAAGAAGGGGATGCTTTGGGAATCCCCAAGCTTTGATGCTTGTACCTCTTGAATATTTCTTGGGGTGACACGGGTGGCATCCCCAAGCTTGAGATTTTGTCCATACTTCATCTCATCACATCATTCTCTCCCTACACTTTAAAACTTCCTTCATACAAAACTTCACACAATCTTCAATAGCAACATTAGTGTATTCAAAATAACAATCCTTTGAGTTCAGTTTCAACTCAAGTAAATCATCCATTAAAACATAAGATACTGTAGCAATTTCTTTTAAAATCTCAAGTGATCCAAGAGAACTCAAAAAGAAACCGATTAAGAGGCAAATGCAAATAATGGCAGAAATCTGTCAAAACAGACCAGCAGGTAAAGACCGATTTTTTCGAACATCTTTTGTTGCTCAAATCGAAAAGTGCAAAACTAATGAAAGTTGGGTAATAACCTGGGGCATAATCACAAAAAATTACAGCTCAATACAATGTACTAAGATGTTTCACGATTTTCTACAGTGACGCACAGAAATCTGTTTCGCGACAGCAACTTCCCCATATCTTACTTCTCTCTCATTAGAGGTTATTCTTGGCACAAAAACCAAACAAAAAGGATAAGGAGAGGTTATTACAGAGGCAATAACTTCCAAAACTCAACAAAACAAAAATAAACTGAAAGTAAAAATATAATGGGTTGTCTCCCAAAAGCTTTTTCTATATCGCCTTTCAGCTAGGCATAGGAATTTTGATGATGCTCACATAAGAAATATGAATTGAAGTACAACTATGGAACAAATTTAAGTCTAACCCACTTCCTATGAAAAATAATCTTGTAAAGAAACAAGTCATGAAAGCACAAAGCAACAAGCATAGGAAAGCAAAACAAGTGCAACTTCAAAAATTTCAATATAAAGAGGGAAACTTAATGTTGTTGAGATACATAAAACCATGTTTCCCTCTCTCATAATAACTTTCAGTAGCATCATGAATAAAATTAACAATATAACTATCACATAAAACATTCTTATCATGATCCACATGCATAAAATAATTATTACTCTCCATATAAGCATACTCATTCTTATTAATCATAGTGGGAGCAAATTCAACAAAATAGCTATCATTATTATTCTCATCACCATAGTCATCAAATATAGGAGGCATATTGTAATCATAATTAATTTTCTCCTCAATAGTAGGTGGACTGAAAATATCATATTCATCATTGTAATCATCATATATTAGAGGTATAGTATCATCATAAGCAATAGAATAGTTATCTTCCAAAGTGTGTTCATTTGTAAACATATCATCATTGGAAGGAACATGATAGTACTAATAGTACAACAATTATTAACATCATCATTTTTAGAATTGGTACTGAAGAGATTTTCAATATTAAAAGTAGTGTGCTTTTCCCAATCATGATCACTACTATAGGTAATAGGCATAGGAACATCATCGAGTTCAGACTCATCAAAAACTATAATAGGAGCAACATGCTTAGGGGAAAATAATGTTTCCTCCCTCCTTTTACTCCTCCTCTTCTTCTTTTTCTTCTTATCTTTAGGAGGGAGGGGCTTGAAAGGAAGCTTCTCCATATACCCTAGTTTATTGTTAGAGACAATAGAAGAAACTTTGGAGGATTCCTCCTTTTCATTAATAAGAACAAAACACATATTAGTCCTATCATATTTTGGTAAAATATCATCTTTATAATATTTTGTATGTAAGTATTTATGTGGCAATTATCAACACAATAAAGAAACAAGTATCTAGGTAGTCCTTGTAATGTCCTGAAAGCCTTGCATAAAAATTATTAATAACAATATCACTGGGGAGCTCATGAATGGGACATTTGAGCATTAAGTACTTCAATCTCCCCATGCTTGGGCAATACTTTCTCCATCATGAGGATGAAAATTATAAATATAATTACTATCTTTATGAATTTCATGAGGAGGATAAAATTTAGAGTAAAAGAGAGATTCAGGTTCCTTCCACTCCAAATGATGAGGATCGTCTAGTAGCTCATACCACTCCATTGCTTTGCCCTTAAGTGATAAATAGAATAGCTTCCTCTTAACTTGGTTCATTGAAATACCTGCACACTTGAACAACTCGCATAATTTATGTATAAAGAGTAAATGATCACCAGGATGGACAGTTCCATCTCCAAAATAACAGTTATTCATAACACGTTCAACAATTTCTGTAGATATTTTAAAAGGGATGCTTTCAGTATGTGGATTTAAAATATCACAAGTATCATTAGAATTACCACATATGGGATATAAAGTATCATCAGAGCAAATTTTCTCCTCTAAAGCTGGGGAACTAAAAAGATCATTTTCATAAAAACTAACTTCCCCAAGTTTAGACGTTTCCATAGCATTAGTAACAAAGGTGTTCAAAAAATTCATCCTAATAACATTGCTATTAGCATGCAAAGAAAGTTCCATGGGTTTTTTAATTTTCTTTTCAAACCATTAATGTTCTACCTTAGGAAAAATACTAAAAAACTCTCTAATTTTGTTGTTTTTTTCCATTAATCCTAACTAGTGAAAATAAAAACAAGAAACAAAAAGATATAATTGCAGAATCTAAAGGAAATAACTTCGAGCACTCACACACCAGCAACAGTACTAGAAGATAGCTTAGTAGCCATAGGATGTGAGTACCTTTTACCTTACCTCCCTGGCAAGGGCGCCAGTAAATAGCTTGATGTCTACGCATGCTTCTATTCTTGTAGACAGTGTTGGGCCTCCAAGTGCAGAGGTTTGTAGAACATGTAACTACCTCGTACCCTACGCTCTAAGTTCAAGCCTAGATGAACCAGAAGTGGTTAAAATAGTACAGCGGGGGCCCAGGGACCACCCACGTGTAGACCCGTCGGCCGTCCTAACCACTTCCAGAACATCGGGACAAGAGCGAGCGGGTAGGCAACATGCGAAGAGATCAAATACATACACAAGTGAGTATGTATGCAAGCTACCTTACAACAGTTCTCAGAGCCATACCATCTAAAAGAAATAGAAATATTGCAACACCATACGACAAGATCCAAATATCCTAGATAGATATAATAGTGTAGGATAGCTCCTCATACATCAAACATCAGAGTATCAAGCGGAAGCGGGAAACAAGATCCGAGTACGGATAAAAAGCAAATCGGCATAAGATGCCACATAAGTAAGCACATCCCGCCCACAGATCTTGCGGATCCCCATCCCCGGAATCTCTACACCGAGTGATCGTTGCCAACATCATCTGTCTCCTCCACCCAGTATCCATCTTGCGAATACACCTGTTCATCTGAATCAAACAATTTATCGTGTGAGACCCTAGGGGCACTTGGCAAGTCTTTATGCCTCTAAAGGGGACATATACCTGGGGTGACGCAATTGTAGCAAAAGATAACAACTAACAAGTCTATAGATACTCTCTAACCATCCGCCTAACCAATGATAGACGGATGTCCGTTAATTAGAAACAACAGTTATAACAGTATAAAGTAACAGATCCATCCTCCTTCTCGCTTACCAACGAGAAAGCGGACGGATCACCCATCTGTTGGCAGTTTTATTAACCATTCCATGAGTATTGCACTATTTACTAGACAGATATTTAGTCAGATTAAAAGCGGTACTTTAGTTATACTTGTCTATGATCGAGAAACTGTGCTCCAAGTCGTCCATAACATGCACGACTTTGAGAAGATTTACCTAGGGTGCACAAATAGCAACACACACTCGATCAACCTCGGAAAAACCAACTCAAAACCCAACGAGGCATTCACGACAAAGCGATCACATGATTCATAAAATATTTCAGGGGGCCACCCCACTAAGCTACCCGCAACGAAGTTGGCCGGCTCCGGAACGGACCCAGGGTTTGCGACGACGGCTGTAAACGACTGGGAACCCGAAAGTGTGACTGGGCTTGTCGATACCGCAAAAACGTGGCGCGATCCAAAATAGTACAGGTGCTCCACGCACAATCTTAATAAAGCAGTAAACATGGCATAAGTACAGGATAGTAAATAAAACCCCAAACTAGTTTGTGGCCCCAAGAAATAGAAATGAATCAAGCTCTGGCTCAGGGGGTCCATAAGGCCTCCCGGATGTGGATAGTGCGAATAGTCAAGGAACATGAATCAAGTACTCGGGGTCCTACGGGACACAAGTGAGCATGAAAAACCAAATAACAGATATTGCTCACCGGTGCCTCTTTCATTAGTTATCCCATGCTACTTAGGTTAAGTTGTTTAGGTACCTCGTTATCCATCAGACTCTCACATACCCTACACATGCTGTTCTACGACTTGCATGGCTCAAACAACTCCTGTAGTAATGGCTCATGGGATGGAGGAACAAGCTCGATGGGGTTTAAAAGTAAAGGCTATGCAGTACTTGGGATTCAATTTAATGCAATCGCGACTCAAGGATGCAAGAATAAGATAGAGGCAATAGGTACTATATGTATGCAAGCATGTGGTAGTGCTTGCCTGGCAGCTCAGTTGAAGCGAGAGACGGATCTGGGTAGTACTCCTGGGATTCCTGATATTTCCCCTGCTCGACGTCTATTCGAAAGAAGAACCAAACAAACAAGGGCTAGCATAAATAAAGTGCACAAGCATATAAATAAAATGCGATAAGCAAACAAGCATGCCATGATGAATGATGCACAATTTACATGGCAATAATGTAGCATGGCATGGGTGAGGTGTGGGGTACAAGAATAAAGCATTTTATTAAGTTTTAGTCATGTTTAGCTCCCATATAACTTGCTGTCCACTAATATTTATATGATGCATGCTGCAATTCATAACATGGAATGCATAAACAGAACGGGCTCGTCGTGTTGATCGCTTTAGACATCTTATTTGTCCAATTCGGAGTTATAGAATTAAAGTTATTAATTAATTAAGAAGAGGCATTTTTATTGCAGTTAAACAATTTCGAAATTTTAAATTAGTCAAACATTATTTTGAATGACATATTTGAAATACTCACATTTTTCTGATTCAAAATCATATATTATTTGTATTATTTGGAAATGTCAATAAAAAGTTATTAATTTCTGGATATTAAAAACATATTTGCAATTTCTGGATTATTTTTATTATTTAGAAAAGATCACAGAGACTTTTTGTACCCAGGAGAAATTAGCCGATTGACGGGTGGGGGCCGTCGACACTCAAAGACAAGGTGGGTCGGCTTTTCTCACATGGAGATCTTACATAATCAATGACAAAGCAGCCCGGCCGGAGTGAGTTGATACTGCAGACGGACGTCGGTGTAAGAAGGAGAAAGGAGCAAGGGCTTAAGTGCAAGAATGACAAGAACAGATCGTTATCTGGTACAAAAATATGCTAGCTGAAACGATTTTTGGACGGAAGATTACGAGAGCTCCGTTGGGAATTGGGAAATGCGGTAAAGGAGAAAAATGGAGAGTAGACGAAGAGGTTCAACTTTGTTATTTTCACGATTGCGAAAATCTGACTATAAGGGGTAGATCTAGGGCAATTTATGTTGCAGCAAACGTTGACAAAACTGATGGTATTTGAACTGGAACAGGATGCGCGTCCGGTCGGATTCCGTCAGGATTTCAGCGAGATGACATGAACTTCGGCAGATGGTGGCGACCGCTGTGGTGCTCCATTAGGGACGAGCTTAGGCTTGATGGAAAGAGGGGAGTACGGAGAAGAGGATGATGTGTAGGTGGTCGTCGGGGAATCTCTAGAACATCAGGGCAAAAAGGAGAAACAGAGGTACTGCTTGCTGGCGTTGACTGAACTGACGACTCCGACAGTTTGCAGAGGAAACGCTGAGATTGCGAGGTCGTTTCCGAGCGGCTCCGGGCACAGATCGGGGCGGGGTTTTCTCCTACGGGGAGCTGAAACAACCTGCTTCGACGGCGCATGAAGCACGGCGCCGGAGATGCAGATATCCGGGAGTTACTGGCGAAGGTGGTCGCTCTACTGCCGAACTGCTGCTGCATGCGGGCTGCTGGTGCAAGCACGGCGCGTCGCGAACGCCACGGCGAACCTGGGTGTGGTGGCGACGTTGTAGCTCCGGGGGCGTACAGGGAGGAAGAGGGTCGGGGTGGCGACGTCGAGGCGGGGCTAGGTCGACGTAAAACGGAGGCCGGCAGTCACGAACGTGCGTGCGGTGGTTGCTACTGCTGTCGTCGCGCGTGATGGCGCGGCGTGCTCTGGCGACTACAGCGGAGATGGACGGCATCGACGAGAAGCAAAACGAGCCAGCGAGGGACGAGACGGTCAGTTGCTCACCGGGGTGTGGTCGAAGGAGGCCGATGCAGGCGGAGACAAGGTCTCACAGGACGGCGGCGACGGTGGACGCGGCCGGTGGCGAGCGTCCCTTGCAGCAGAGAGCGTCTTGGCGTGGTTTGCTTGCTGAGGGGCGTCCTCCCAGATTTCGATACGGGAGTGGTTGGGAAGGATGAGGCAAGGTTGCCCTTCTGCTGCTGCTTTATGCAGAGGAGAGGACGAGAGGAGGCAGGCGTTCGGCTGGCTGCTCGCTCACGTGTTGCGTCCTAGAAGAAAAACAGGACTCGGCCAGCTGGTTTGGTTTGACCGAGAGAAAGAGAGGGAGAGGCGCGCGAGCAGCGGTCTGGTGCAGGGACAACAAGAGAGGGGAGGTCCGGTTCCAACTAGTGTTGATCGAAGTGCTCCAGGAAGACTATTTAGGCTAGCTAGGTGGGTTTGGTTTAGGCTAAAGATGGGCATCGGTGGTTGAGCAAGAGAGAGGTATCACACGTATGCACACGTGCATGGTCACGGTGAGGATAGGCAAGGTTGGATTAGAGAGGGAGAGAGATTAGCAAGCTAGTATATGAGGTACATGCACATTTAGGGTGTTAGCTAGGTGAGAGGTAAGGTGTGTATGTGTATAAAGAAGAAGGGTATTAGAGTTTTTATATAGTCCAAACTACACTAGATGGGACTAGTTTTAGACAAAAATTTAGACGGATTTAGTGTCAAAGATTTAAGCAGAGATCAAGAGACAAAAATAAATATTAGAGATGGAGTCTTTATTTAGATAGTTAGATTAGCTAGGAAAAACTTGGTAGATGGAGTGTAGATATAGGATTTGATTAAAAAATTGAGCAAACAAACAAGTGCAAAAGAATTTGAATAAAAGAGAGGTCACTAGTGGCATTGATATCACATGTGATTAGGGGTTATATTGCATGTAGCACTAGATTTGAATAAAATGTAGGCCACAGGCACATATGAATATTTGAGAGAGGCAAGCACTAGGATTGAATAGAAGGAGATGGAAAGGCAAGGTAGAATGGACACCACACCCAAAATAAAAGATGGAGGTAAAAGGGAAGGTGGAGGGTTTTATTTGCATGAGACATGCAAGATTACATCCATGCATGCATGATGTATTAAGGTGGTGAGACATATCACCTAAGTATGAGTGTATGAGATAAGTAGATTTGGATCCATACACATATATGTGGCTTGGTTTTAAAATACTAACACAAAAGGCCACATACATGTATCATGGTGGAAAATAGATGATATCGAAGGAGAGTGTATGGCAAGTTAGTGGATGGAAGGGGAAGTAAAAGACATGCCCTTAACTCAACTTGGACATTTAACATATATCAAAAGCCCAATAGGATTTAGTAAGAACCAAATGCAATGTATCAATAGGAAAATACAATTAATAGTGCATATGAGATAAGAACTAAATGAAAAGGGTTTTATATGATGCTCAAATGCAAGGTGGCATGATGACATGAGCATTATATAATTATGATGCAACAATTATATGTAGGATGTAGCATTTTATTATTAGACCATGTAGCATTACAGATGTTAGACAAATGGGATGCTACAACTCTCCCCCACTAAACAGGAATCTCGCCCCGAGATTCTAGGAAGAAGAAGACACGAAGAGGGTAGGATACTTGGCACGGAGCTCATCCTCGCGTTCCCAAGTGGCTTCATCAACGGAATGGTGCGACCATCGCACCTTGCGTAACTTGATGGACTTGTTGCAGTCCTTCTTTCTGCGACTTCTAGGATTTTTGTGGGTGTTCTTGATAAGACAGGTCTTCTTGGAGATTGATGAGCTCATGGTCCACGGTCCTGCCGGGATCCTTGAAGCACTTCTTGAGTTGAGACATATGGAAAACATCATGGACCTTGATTTTTTCAGGGAGTTCAAGAGCATAAGCAACTTCTCCTCTTCTTCCACGAACTTTGAAGGGACCGATGTATCTAGGAGCCAGCTTTCCCTTGATACCAAACCGGTGCGTGCCTCTCATGGGAGTGACACGAAGGTAAACGAGATCACCAGGGACATAGTCCATGTCCGTGTGCTTTCTGTCATAGTTGCTCTTCTAGCGACTTTGAGCAACCTTCAGGTTTTCGAGAATGATGTGAACCTTCTCCTCCGCTTGAGTTACAATGTCGGGGCCAAACAATGTTCTTTCACCTGCGCTCGACCAACCAATCGGAGTTCTACATTTGCGGCCATAGAGAACCTCAAATGGTGCCATATTTAGAATCTTCTGGAAGGTATTGTTGTAAGAGAATTCAGCATAAGGAAGGCATTCTTCCCACTTCATGCCGAAAGAGATGACGCAAGCACGGAGCATATCTTCCAGAATCTGATTGATCCTTTCAACTTGTCCTCATGTTGAGGGTGGTAAGCTGTGCTGAAGTTCAACTTTGTTCCCAAAGCATTTTGGAAACTTCCCCAGAACTTGGAAGTGAAGATGCTTCCACGGTCTGAACTGATCTCAAGAGGAACCCCATACAGAGAGACAATTCTGTTGATATAGAGCTCAGCCAACTGAATTGCAGAAATTGTTTCCTTCACGGGAAAGAAGTGAGCCACTTTAGAAAGCCTGTCGATGAAAACAAAGATTGCATTGTTGCCCTTTTGCGACCTTGGAAAACCAGTTATGAAGTCCATCTCAACTTTCTCCCATTTCCATTCCGGGGGCTTCAATGGCTGTAGAAGACCGGAAGGTTTCGGATGAACATCTTTAACTCTGCGGCAGACATCACACTCCGAGACATACTTGGCACAATATCGTTTCAACCCAGGCCACCAATATTGTGTTTTCAAGTCCATGTACATCTTAGTGCTGCCAAGGTGGATAGAAAGAACAGAATCATGCGCCTCCTTAAGAACTTGCTCTCTTAAACCCGGGTAGTTTGGAACAAACATCTGGTGTTCAAAGAATAGAGCCTTGGTCGTCGACGTGGAAGGACTCATACTTCGGAAGTTGAATGTTGGAGATGATCTTTTTAGTGTAAGGATCACCAAGTTGAATGGAGCGAACTTTTTCTTCTAAGAGAGGGGTTGCCAGAAGGTTCAGAAGATACCCTTGATCCACAATTTCAAGGTTGATCTGGCGGAATTCCTCGCACAAGAGAGGTTGTTGTTCTTCCACCATAAGGTTGTTGACATAAGCTTTTCGGCTGAGAGCATCGGCCATGACATTAGCTTTGCCCGGAGTGTAGTTGATGGTCAAATCAAAATTATTAATTGCTTCAATCCACCTCCTCTGACGAAGGTTGAGATCAGGTTGTGTGAAGATATATTTCAGACTCTTGTGATCAGAAAAGATCTCACCACGGTTGCCAAGCAAGTAGTGCCTCCATACTTTCAAAGCAAAGACAACTGCTGCGAGTTCGATGTCATGTGTAGGATAGTTGATCTCATGCGTCTTCAACTGTCGAGAGGCATAAGCAACAACTTGTTTTTCTTGCATAAGGACCGCACCCAATCCTTGCAATGAGGCATCATAGAATATCTAGAAAGGCTTTGATGTATCTGGAGGAATCAATACTGGTGTGGAAGTGAGCTTCTCTTTGAGGGTTTCAAAGCTAGCTTGACATCCAGGAGAGCAAAGGTATTTCTTGCCTTTCTTGAGGAGATCGGTAAGAGGCTTCACAATCTTTGAAAAGTTCTGAACGAAGCGATGGCAGTAACTAGCCAAACCAAGGAAACTCCGGACTTCTTTGACATTTTTGGGTGGAAGCCAGTCAACAATTGTCCGAACAGTTTATGGGTTGATGGCAATGCCCTTGGCAGAGATGACGTGACCAAGGTAGGTGACTTCAGGCAGCCAGAACTCACACTTGGAGAACTTTGCATACAAGCGGTTCTCACGAAGCTTGTTTAGGACACACCGAAGGTGTTCTTCATGTTCTTCCTTTGACTTAGAATATACTAGAATGTCATCCAGATAGACCACGACGAACTTATCAAGATACTCCATGAAAACCGAGTTCATAAGCCTCGAGAAGGTGGCAGGTGCATTGGTGAGACCGAAAGACATGACCGTGTACTCGTATAGGCCATAGCGGTGGTGAAAGCTGTTTTGGGAACATCTTCCTTGTGAATCTTGATTTGATGATATCCACTTCTCAAGTCAAGCTTAGAGAATACTACAGCTCCAGCTAGCTGATCGAAGAGATCATTAATCCATGAAGGGATATTTATTCTTGATGGTTTTAGCATTGAGAGCCCGATAGTCAACACAAAGTCTATCAGTATTGTCTCGCTTCTTCACAAAGATGGTTGGGCTACCCCAAGAAGAAGTGCTGTGCTAAATGAAACCCAACTTCTCTTGTTCATCAAGCTGACGTTTGAGTTCAGCCAATTCAGCATGACCCATTTTATAAGGCCGCTTGGAGATAGGAGCGGTTCTAGGTTCAAGATCAATCACAAACTTGACCTCACGATCAGGAGGCATACCTGGCAACTCTTCAGGAAAAACATCTGGGAACTCACGTACTACCGGAACACTCTGAATAGCCTCCATAGCATCATCATTCAGAGCCGCCAAAGAGAAAAGCTGAATTGCAGGAGTCAGACTTGGAGAATAGACTATATGGCCTTCAGGAATTTTCAAAGAAACCAAGCGTTCAGCACAATCAATCACAGCTGCATTTGCTGTCAACCAATCCATGCCCAAGATAACATCAATGTTAGAATTGCCCAGAATAATTAAGGAAGCCGGAAACGAAGAACCACCAATCTCAATTTGATTGCCATGGCTGATTTTAGAAGCCCTCATGTTTGATCCAGGAGATTGCACCATGAGGCGAGTTGGTAAAGCATCAAAAGGTAACCCATTACTCTCCGCAAACTTGTATGACATGAATGAATGTGATGCACCAGAATCAAATAAAACTCGTGCAGGAACTGAGTTAACAGGAAGCATACCCATCACAACTCCAGGTGCATGTTTAGCTTGAGCGACGTTGACACAGTTGGCATGAGCAACAGTGGACCCGAGCTTAGTGTTGATGTTGAGAGCCCGAGGTGGAGGTGCACGAACCATAGAAGAACTTGCTGCAGGCCTTGGAGGTGGTGGAGGAAGAGCCTTGTTATTCATGGGACAACTCCAGTGTTGATGACCAGTGTTCCCACAAGTGTAACAAGCACCAGGTGGACGTGGAGCAGCGTAGCCAGGGACTCCGCCAGGCGCTCCAGGGTAGTTGTGGTTGTAGCCCCTAGGAGCCACGGTGAAGGAGTTTGGTGTCCTTGTCATGTAGCTTGAAGGTCTTGGTGGAGCCGGGAGCGACGGTGGGGTGTTAGGAACCCACACGCGACGCTTAGAAGGAGTTGTCATAGCTGAAGAGCTTGCTGCGTCACGGCTGCGTTTCTTGGACTCCTCAAACACTTGCCTACTTGCTTCTTCCTGTAGAGCTGTATGTTGGGGTTCTAGAAAAGACCTCGGCCTTGCATGAGTGATTGCATATTTGATAGATGCATTGAGCCCTTGCCTAAACCTCTTTTGCTTCTTCTTATCATTAGAGATCTCATCGCCACCATACCGAGAAAGATTCATGAAGTTTCTGATATAAGTATTGACATTGTCATTGCCTTGCTTGAGGTTGAGAAACACTTCCTTCATCCTTCCCATGACAATTTCTGACAGATATTGCTCTTTGAAAGCCCTAGTGAACTGCTCCCAAGTAGGCTGAAAACCAGAGTGGTTTGCCTTCAGGTAATTCTCCCACCACAGAGTTGCGTCTCCCTTCAGAAGGTGAGTGGCACATTTTACCCATTCTTGCTCAGGAACATCAGCAGTCATCAGCAACCTTGACATCTCATGCAGCCAATCATCGGCGTCCAGTGGCTGATCAGACACCTCAAAGTGACGCGGGTTAAACTTCAGAAAGCTCTTGATGTCTACTCGCTTGGGAGGTGGAGGTAGCGGAACAAACTCATTCCTTCTGACACTTTCTTCAAATCGCTGCTGGTTCTGCTGCATTGCTCCCAAGGCATTAGCAATACTTGCCAACGCATCTCCCAGTTCAGGTGGTATGTCCTCCTCAGAACGGCGTGGTGGTGCCATCCTGTGATTGATATAAAACTCAAGTCAGTACCATAATGGAGAATAATAATAATCCAAAATAGTACCAAAATGGAATTAACCAAGATTAAAGGATACAAATTACTAAGATGATATTAAAATATCAACAAAGTTCAAAGCACCTAGAATATATTAAGCATATCGCACACGACTGAACAAGGAGTGTGGTACACAAAGCTAACAAAGAAAAATTTTCCGCAAATTTCGGCATTAAAATACCACTATATGCGCAAAACCACTTAACGAATCAAGATTAGTAACTCTACCAATTCAATATACAAGAGCGAATGATAAAAGTAGTGGTATGGTCGCGACTCCACCCCGCACTCAAATCATTACCCCGCACATGAATAAGTAAAACACATATCCCAACTTCCTTCTTTCTTAAGATGAACCTAACGATTAGCAACTACGAAAACAAACACCCCAAACAAGATAGCGTCGGATAACAAAGAGTAAGACAGATCGCGTCAGTTTACAACGAATCAGATAGATCGCGTCGGTTTACAAAATCCTGTTGGTATGGAATGTACCAATAGTTGATAACCAAAAGGCAGATAGTGATAACAAATTGGATACAACAGATAGACAAGGGATTACACACGCACACTTTCTATGGTACTACGGAAACCCAGAACACGTGAATCCTAATTTGAATTTTAGAAGAGGATTGAAAACGTTACACTTCCTTACCAGAAAAGGGTGGGTGGGTGGGTAAGAAGAAAAATGGAAGCAGTCCTACTCTCACGTTTTTGTTTTTCCCCAGTATACATAGCTACCAAAATATTTGCTAGACTGACAACGACCATTTGGCTGAGACCCTGAAGGGCGGGATGACTCTGATACCAATTGTAACTATCTCGGACCCTACGCTCTAAGTTCAAGCCTGGATGAACCAGAAGTGGTTAAAATAGTACAGCGGGGGCCCAGGGACCACCCACATGTAGACCCGTCGGCCGTCCTAACCACTTCCAGAACATCGGGACAAGAGCGAGCGGCGTAGGCAACATGCGAAGAGATCAAATACATACACAGGTGAATATGTATGCAAGCTACCTTACAACAGTTCTACTTAGGTTAAGTTGTTTAAGTACCTCGTTCTCCATCAGACTCTCACATACCTTACACATGCCGTTCTACGACTCGCATGGCTCAAACAACTCTTGTAGTAATGGCTCATGGGATGGAGGAACAAGCTCGGTGGGGTTTAAAAGTAAAGGCTATGCAGTACTTGGGATTCAATTTAATGCAATCGTGACTCAAGGATGCAAGAATAAGATAGAGGCAATAGGTAGTATATGTATGCAAGCATGTGGTAGTGCTTGCCTGGTAGCTCAGTTGAAGTGAGAGACGGATCTGGGTAGTACTCACAGGATTCTGATATTTCCCACCTTCGACGTCTATTCAAAAGAAGAACCAAACAAACAAGGGCCAACATAAATAAATTGCACAAGCATATAAATAAAATGCGACAAGCAAACAAGCATGCCATGATGAATGATGCACAATTTACATGGCAATAATGTAGCATGGCATGGGTGAGGTGTGGGGTACAAGAATAAAGCATTTTATTAAGTTTTAGTCATGTTTTGCTCCCATATAACTTGCTGTCCACTTAATATTTATATGATGCATGCTGCAATTCATAACATGGAATGCATAAACAGAACGGGCTCGTCTCGCTGATCGCTTTAGACATCTTATTTGTCCAATTTGGAGTTATAGAATTAAAGTTATTAATTAATTAAGAAAAGGCATTTTTATTGCAGTTAAACAATTTCGAAATTTTAAATTAGTCAAACATTATTTTGAATGACATATTTGAAATACTCACATTTTTCTGATTCAAAATCATATATTATTTGTATTATTTGGAAATGTCAATAAAAAGTTATTAATTTCTGGATATTAAAAACATATTTGCAATTTCTGGATTATTTTTATTATTTAGAAAAGATCACAGAGACTTTTTGTACCCAGGAGAAATTAGCGAGGCTTGACGGGTGGGGCGTCGTGACTTCGGCACAAGGTGGGTCGGCTTTTCTCACATGGAGATCTTACCCAAATCAATGACAAAGCGAGCCGTAGGAGTGAGTTGATACTGCAGACGGACGTCGGTGTAAGAAGGAGAAAGGAGCAAGGGCTTAAGTGCAAGAATGACAAGAACAGATCGTTATCTGGTACAAAAATATGCTAGATGAAACGATTTTTGGACGGAAGATTACGAGCTCCGTTGTGAATTGGGAAATGCGGTAAAGGAGAAAAATGGAGAGTAGACGAAGAGGTTCAACTTTGTTATTTTCACGATTGCGAAAATCTGACTATAAGGGGTAGATCTAGGGCAATTTATGTTGCAGCAAACGTTGACAAAACTGATGGTATTTGACTGGAGCAGGATGCGGCGTCGGTCGGATTCCGTCGAGGATTTCAGAGATGACATGAACCGGCGGATGGTGGCGACATTGTGGTGCTCCATTAGGGACGAGCTTAGGCTTGATGGAAAGAGGAAATGCGGAGAAGAGGATGATGTAGGTGGTCGTCGGGAATCTCTAGAACATCAGGGCAAAAAGGAGAAGAGGTAGCTTGCTGGCGTTGGTGAGGCGACTCCGACGGTTTGCGGAGAAGCGCTGAGATTGCGAGTCGTTTCCGGCGGCTCGCACCTGATCGGGCGGGGTTTTCTCCACGGGAGCTGAAACAACCTGCTTGACGGTGCATGAAGCGCGCCGGAGATGAGATATCCGGGAGTTCTTGGCGAAGGTGGTCGCTCTCTTCGCCGAACTTCGCTGCATGCGGCTGCTGGTGCAAGCACGGCGTCGCGAACGCCACGGCGAACACAGGTGTGGTGGCGGCGTTGTAGCTCGGCGTCTGAGGAGGAAGAGGGTCGGGTGGCGGCGTCGGCGGGCTAGGTCGGCGTAAAGCGGAGGCCGGCGATCCGCGAAACGTCGCGTCACGGTGGTTACTCTCGCTTCTTTGCGTCCGTATGATGGCGGCGTGCTCTGGCGATCTGGCGGAGATGGACGGCATCGACGAAGCAAAACGAGCCAGCGAGGGACGAGGCGGTCGATTGCTCACCGGGTGTGGTCGAAGGAGGTCTGGCGGAGACAAGGTCTCACAGGGGCGGCGGCAGTGGGCGCGCCGGTGGCGGCGTCCTTGCAGCAGAGAGCGTCTTGGCGTGGTTTGCTGGCGAGGCGTCCTCGATTCGTCGGGAGTGGTTGGGAAGGATGAGGCAAGGTTGCCCTTCTGCTGCTGCTTTATGCAGAGGAGAGGACGAGAGGAGGCAGGCGTTCGGCTGGCTGCTCGCTCACGTGTTGCGTCCTAGAAGAAAAACAGGACTCGGCCAGCTGGTTTGGTTTGACCGAGAGAAAGAGAGGAGAGGCGGCAGGTGCAGTGCTGAGGACAACAAGAGAGGGGAGGTCCGGTTCCAACTAGTGTTGATCGAAGTGCTCCAGGAAGACTATTTAGGCTAGCTAGGTGGGTTTGGTTTAGGCTAAAGATGGGCATCGGTGGTTGAGCAAGAGAGAGGTATCACACGTATGCACACGTGCATGGTCACGGTGAGGATAGGCAAGGTTGGATTAGAGAGGGAGAGAGATTAGCAAGCTAGTATATGAGGTACATGCACATTTAGGGTGTTAGCTAGGTGAGAGGTAAGGTGTGTATGTGTATAAAGAAGAAGGGTATTAGAGTTTTTATATAGTCCAAACTACACTAGATGGGACTAGTTTTAGACAAAAATTTAGACGGATTTAGTGTCAAAGATTTAAGCAGAGATCAAGAGACAAAAATAAATATTAGAGATGGAGTCTTTATTTAGATAGTTAGATTAGCTAGGAAAAACTTGGTAGATGGAGTGTAGATATAGGATTTGATTAAAAAATTGAGCAAACAAACAAGTGCAAAAGAATTTGAATAAAAGAGAGGTCACTAGTGGCATTGATATCACATGTGATTAGGGGTTATATTGCATGTAGCACTAGATTTGAATAAAATGTAGGCCACAGGCACATATGAATATTTGAGAGAGGCAAGCACTAGGATTGAATAGAAGGAGATGGAAAGGCAAGGTAGAATGGACACCACACCCAAAATAAAAGATGGAGGTAAAAGGGAAGGTGGAGGGTTTTATTTGCATGAGACATGCAAGATTACATCCATGCATGCATGATGTATTAAGGTGGTGAGACATATCACCTAAGTATGAGTGTATGAGATAAGTAGATTTGGATCCATACACATATATGTGGCTTGGTTTTAAAATACTAACACAAAAGGCCACATACATGTATCATGGTGGAAAATAGATGATATCGAAGGAGAGTGTATGGCAAGTTAGTGGATGGAAGGGGAAGTAAAAGACATGCCCTTAACTCAACTTGGACATTTAACATATATCAAAAGCCCAATAGGATTTAGTAAGAACCAAATGCAATGTATCAATAGGAAAATACAATTAATAGTGCATATGAGATAAGAACTAAATGAAAAGGGTTTTATATGATGCTCAAATGCAAGGTGGCATGATGACATGAGCATTATATAATTATGATGCAACAATTATATGTAGGATGTAGCATTTTATTATTAGACCATGTAGCATTACAGATGTTAGACAAATGGGATGCTACAACTCTCCCCCACTAAACAGGAATCTCGCCCCGAGATTCTAGGAAGAAGAAGACACGAAGAGGGTAGGATACTTGGCACGGAGCTCATCCTCGCGTTCCCAAGTGGCTTCATCAACGGAATGGTGCGACCACTGCACCTTGCAGAACTTGATGGACTTGTTGCGAGTCCTTCTTTCTGCGACTTCTAGGATTTTTGTGGGGTGTTCTTGATAAGACAGGTCTTCTTGGAGATTGATGAGCTCATGGTCCACGGTCCTGCCGGGATCCTTGAAGCACTTCTTGAGTTGAGACATATGGAAAACATCATGGACCTTGATTTTTTCAGGGAGTTCAAGAGCATAAGCAACTTCTCCTCTTCTTCCACGAACTTTGAAGGGACCGATGTATCTAGGAGCCAGCTTTCCTTTGATACCAAACCGGTGCGTGCCTCTCATGGGAGTGACACGAAGGTAAACGAGATCACCAGGGACATAGTCCATGTCCGTGTGCTTTCTGTCATAGTTGCTCTTCTAGCGACTTTGAGCAACCTTCAGGTTTTCGAGAATGATGTGAACCTTCTCCTCCGCTTGAGTTACAATGTCGGGGCCAAACAATGTTCTTTCACCTGCGCTCGACCAACCAATCGGAGTTCTACATTTGCGGCCATAGAGAACCTCAAATGGTGCCATATTTAGAATCTTCTGGAAGGTATTGTTGTAAGAGAATTCAGCATAAGGAAGGCATTCTTCCCACTTCATGCCGAAAGAGATGACGCAAGCACGGAGCATATCTTCCAGAATCTGATTGATCCTTTCAACTTGTCCTTGCGACTGAGGGTGGTAAGCTGTGCTGAAGTTCAACTTTGTTCCCAAAGCATTTTGGAAACTTCCCCAGAACTTGGAAGTGAAGATGCTTCCACGGTCTGAACTGATCTCAAGAGGAACCCCATACAGAGAGACAATTCTGTTGATATAGAGCTCAGCCAACTGAATTGCAGAAATTGTTTCCTTCACGGGAAAGAAGTGAGCCACTTTAGAAAGCCTGTCGATGAAAACAAAGATTGCATTGTTGCCCTTTTGCGACCTTGGAAAACCAGTTATGAAGTCCATCTCAACTTTCTCCCATTTCCATTCCGGGGGCTTCAATGGCTGTAGAAGACCGGAAGGTTTCGGATGAACATCTTTAACTCTGCGGCAGACATCACACTCCGAGACATACTTGGCACAATATCGTTTCAACCCAGGCCACCAATATTGTGTTTTCAAGTCCATGTACATCTTAGTGCTGCCAAGGTGGATAGAAAGAACAGAATCATGCGCCTCCTTAAGAACTTGCTCTCTTAAACCCGGGTAGTTTGGAACAAACATCTGGTGTTCAAAGAATAGAGCCTTGGTAAATCGGCGTGGAAGGACTCATACTTGGAAGTTGAATGTTGGAGATGATCTTTTAGTGTAAGGATCACCAAGTTGAATGGAGCGAACTTTTCTTCTAAGAGAGGGGTTGCGGAAGGTTGAAGATACCCTTGATCCACAATTTCAAGGTTGATCTGGAATTCCTCGCACAAGAGAGGTTGTTCTTCCACCATAAGGTTGTTGACATAAGCTTTTCGGTGAGAGCATCGGCCATGACATTAGCTTTGCCCGGAGTGTAGTTGATGGTCAAATCAAAATTATTAATTGCTTCAATCCACCTCCTCTGACGAAGGTTGAGATCAGGTTGTGTGAAGATATATTTCAGACTCTTGTGATCAGAAAAGATCTCACCACGGTTGCCAAGCAAGTAGTGCCTCCATACTTTCAAAGCAAAGACAACTGCTGCGAGTTCGATGTCATGTGTAGGATAGTTGATCTCATGCGTCTTCAACTGTCGAGAGGCATAAGCAACAACTTGTTTTTCTTGCATAAGGACCGCACCCAATCCTTGCAATGAGGCATCATAGAATATCTAGAAAGGCTTTGATGTATCTGGAGGAATCAATACTGGTGTGGAAGTGAGCTTCTCTTTGAGGGTTTCAAAGCTAGCTTGACATCCAGGAGAGCAAAGGTATTTCTTGCCTTTCTTGAGGAGATCGGTAAGAGGCTTCACAATCTTTGAAAAGTTCTGAACGAAGCGATGGCAGTAACTAGCCAAACCAAGGAAACTCCGGACTTCTTTGACATTTTTGGGTGGAAGCCAGTCAACAATTGTCCGAACAGTTTATGGGTTGATGGCAATGCCCTTGGCAGAGATGACGTGACCAAGGTAGGTGACTTCAGGCAGCCAGAACTCACACTTGGAGAACTTTGCATACAAGCGGTTCTCACGAAGCTTGTTTAGGACACACCGAAGGTGTTCTTCATGTTCTTCCTTTGACTTAGAATATACTAGAATGTCATCCAGAGACCACGTTAACTTATCAAGATACTCCATGAAAACCGAGTTCATAAGCCTCGAGAAGGTGGCAGGTGCATTGGTGAGACCGAAAGACATGACCGTGTACTCGTATAGGCCATAGCGGTGGTGAAAGCTGTTTTGGGAACATCTTCCTTGTGAATCTTGATTTGATGATATCCACTTCTCAAGTCAAGCTTAGAGAATACTACAGCTCCAGCTAGCTGATCGAAGAGATCATTAATCCGCGGAAGGGGATATTTATTCTTGATGGTTTTAGCATTGAGAGCCCGATAGTCAACACAAAGTCTATCAGTATTGTCTCGCTTCTTCACAAAGATGGTTGGGCTACCCCAAGAAGAAGTGCTGTGCTAAATGAAACCCAACTTCTCTTGTTCATCAAGCTGACGTTTGAGTTCAGCCAATTCAGCATGACCCATTTTATAAGGCCGCTTGGAGATAGGAGCGGTTCTAGGTTCAAGATCAATCACAAACTCGACCTCACGATCAGGAGGCATACCTGGCAACTCTTCAGGAAAAACATCTGGGAACTCACGTACTACCGGAACACTCTGAATAGCCTCCATAGCATCATCATTCAGAGCCGCCAAAGAGAAAAGCTGAATTGCAGGAGTCAGACTTGGAGAATAGACTATATGGCCTTCAGGAATTTTCAAAGAAACCAAGCGTTCAGCACAATCAATCACAGCTGCATTTGCTGTCAACCAATCCATGCCCAAGATAACATCAATGTTAGAATTGCCCAGAATAATTAAGGAAGCCGGAAACGAAGAACCACCAATCTCAATTTGATTGCCATGGCTGATTTTAGAAGCCCTCATGTTTGATCCAGGAGATTGCACCATGAGGCGAGTTGGTAAAGCATCAAAAGGTAACCCATTACTCTCCGCAAACTTGTATGACATGAATGAATGTGATGCACCAGAATCAAATAAAACTCGTGCAGGAACTGAGTTAACAGGAAGCATACCCATCACAACTCCAGGTGCATGTTTAGCTTGAGCGACGTTGACACAGTTGGCATGAGCAACAGTGGACCCGAGCTTAGTGTTGATGTTGAGAGCCCGAGGTGGAGGTGCACGAACCATAGAAGAACTTGCTGCAGGCCTTGGAGGTGGTGGAGGAAGAGCCTTGTTATTCATGGGACAACTCCAGTGTTGATGACCAGTGTTCCCACAAGTGTAACAAGCACTAGGTGGACGTGGAGCAGCGTAGCCAGGGACTCCGCCAGACGCTCCAGGGTAGTTGTGGTTGTAGCCCCTAGGAGCCACGGTGAAGGAGTTTGGTGGCCTTGCCGCGTAGCTTGAAGGTCTTGGTGGAGCCGGGAGCGACGGTGGGGTGTTAGGAACCCACACGCGACGCTTAGAAGGAGTTGTCATAGCTGAAGAGCTTGCTGCGTCACGGCTGCGTTTCTTGGACTCCTCAAACACTTGCCTACTTGCTTCTTCCTGTAGAGCTGTATGTTGGGGTTCTAGAAAAGACCTCGGCCTTGCATGAGTGATTGCATATTTGATAGATGCATTGAGCCCTTGCCTAAACCTCTTTTGCTTCTTCTTATCATTAGAGATCTCATCGCCACCATACCGAGAAAGATTCATGAAGTTTCTGATATAAGTATTGACATTGTCATTGCCTTGCTTGAGGTTGAGAAACACTTCCTTCATCCTTCCCATGACAATTTCTGACAGATATTGCTCTTTGAAAGCCCTAGTGAACTGCTCCCAAGTAGGCTGAAAACCAGAGTGGTTTGCCTTCAGGTAATTCTCCACCGGAGTTGCGTCTCCCTTGGAAGGTGAGTGGCACATTTTACCCATTCTTGCTCAGGAACATCAGTCATCAGCAACCTTGACATCTCATGCAGCCAATCATCGGCGTCCAGTGGCTGATCAGACACCTCAAAGTGACGCGGGTTAAACTTCAGAAAGCTCTTGATGTCTACTCGCTTGGGAGGTGGAGGTAGCGGAACAAACTCATTCCTTCTGACACTTTCTTCAAATCGCTGCTGGTTCTGCTGCATTGCTCCCAAGGCATTAGCAATACTTGCCAACGCATCTCCCAGTTCAGGTGGTATGTCCTCCTCAGAACGGCGTGGTGGTGCCATCCTGTGATTGATATAAAACTCAAGTCAGTACCATAATGGAGAATAATAATAATCCAAAATAGTACCAAAATGGAATTAACCAAGATTAAAGGATACAAATTACTAAGATGATATTAAAATATCAACAAAGTTCAAAGCACCTAGAATATATTAAGCATATCGCACACGACTGAACAAGGAGTGTGGTACACAAAGCTAACAAAGAAAAATTTTCCAAAATTTCGCATTAAAATACCACTATATGCGCAAAACCACTTAACGAATCAAGATTAGTAACTCTACCAATTCAATATACAAGAGCGAATGATAAAAGTAGTGGTATGGTCGCGACTCCACCCCGCACTCAAATCATTACCCCGCACATGAATAAGTAAAACACATATCCCAACTTCCTTCTTTCTTAAGATGAACCTAACGATTAGCAACTACGAAAACAAACACCCCAAACAAGATAGCGTCGGATAACAAAGAGTAAGACAGATCGCGTCGATTTACAACGAATCAGATAGATCGCGTCGGTTTACAAAATCCTGTTGGTATGGAATGTACCAATAGTTGATAACCAAAAGGCAGATAGTGATAACAAATTGGATACAACAGATAGACAAGGGATTACACACGCACACTTTCTATGGTACTACGGAAACCCAGAACACGTGAATCCTAATTTGAATTTTAGAAGAGGATTGAAAACGTTACACTTCCTTACCAGAAAAGGGTGGGTGGGTGGGTGAAAAAAATGGAAGCAGTCCTACTCTCACGTTTTTGTTTTTCCCCAGTATACATAGCTACCAAAATATTTGCTAGACTGACAACGACCATTTGGCTGAGACCCTGAAGGGCGGGATGACTCTGATACCAATTGTAACTATCTCGGACCCTACGCTCTAAGTTCAAGCCTGGATGAACCAGAAGTGGTTAAAATAGCAATGGGGCCCAGGGACCACCCACATGTAGACCCGTCGGCCGTCCTAACCACTTCCAGAACATCGGGACAAGAGCGAGCGGCGTAGGCAACATGCGAAGAGATCAAATACATACACAGGTGAATATGTATGCAAGCTACCTTACAACAGTTCTACTTAGGTTAAGTTGTTTAAGTACCTCGTTCTCCATCAGACTCTCACATACCTTACACATGCCGTTCTACGACTCGCATGGCTCAAACAACTCTTGTAGTAATGGCTCATGGGATGGAGGAACAAGCTCGGTGGGGTTTAAAAGTAAAGGCTATGCAGTACTTGGGATTCAATTTAATGCAATCGTGACTCAAGGATGCAAGAATAAGATAGAGGCAATAGGTAGTATATGTATGCAAGCATGTGGTAGTGCTTGCCTGGTAGCTCAGTTGAAGTGAGAGACGGATCTGGGTAGTACTCCTGGGATTCCTGATATTTCCCCTGCTCGACGTCTATTCAAAAGAAGAACCAAACAAACAAGGGCCAACATAAATAAATTGCACAAGCATATAAATAAAATGCGACAAGCAAACAAGCATGCCATGATGAATGATGCACAATTTACATGGCAATAATGTAGCATGGCATGGGTGAGGTGTGGGGTACAAGAATAAAGCATTTTATTAAGTTTTAGTCATGTTTTGCTCCCATATAACTTGCTGTCCACTTAATATTTATATGATGCATGCTGCAATTCATAACATGGAATGCATAAACAGAACGGGCTCGTCTCGCTGATCGCTTTAGACATCTTATTTGTCCAATTTGGAGTTATAGAATTAAAGTTATTAATTAATTAAGAAAAGGCATTTTTATTGCAGTTAAACAATTTCGAAATTTTAAATTAGTCAAACATTATTTTGAATGACATATTTGAAATACTCACATTTTTCTGATTCAAAATCATATATTATTTGTATTATTTGGAAATGTCAATAAAAAGTTATTAATTTCTGGATATTAAAAACATATTTGCAATTTCTGGATTATTTTTATTATTTAGAAAAGATCACAGAGACTTTTTGTACCCAGGAGAAATTAGCCCGAGACGCTGACGGGTGGGGCCGTCGCTGACTCAGCACAAGGTGGGGTCTGGCTTTTCTCACCGCGGAGATCTTACCCGCAATCAATGACAGGCGAGCCCGGCCGGAGTGAGTTGATACTGCAGACGGACGTCGGTGTAAGAAGGAGAAAGGAGCAAGGGCTTAAGTGCAAGAATGACAAGAACAGATCGTTATCTGGTACAAAAATATGCTAGCTGAAACGATTTTTGGACGGAAGATTACGAGAGCTCCGTTGGGAATTGGGAAATGCGGTAAAGGAGAAAAATGGAGAGTAGACGAAGAGGTTCAACTTTGTTATTTTCACGATTGCGAAAATCTGACTATAAGGGGTAGATCTAGGGCAATTTATGTTGCAGCAAACGTTGACAAAACTGATGGTATTTGAACTGGAACAGGATGCGCGTCCGGTCGGATTCCGTCAGGATTTCAGCGAGATGACATGAACTTCGGCAGATGGTGGCGACCGCTGTGGTGCTCCATTAGGGACGAGCTTAGGCTTGATGGAAAGAGGGGAGTACGGAGAAGAGGATGATGTGTAGGTGGTCGTCGGGGAATCTCTAGAACATCAGGGCAAAAAGGAGAAACAGAGGTACTGCTTGCTGGCGTTGACTGAACTGACGACTCCGACAGTTTGCAGAGGAAACGCTGAGATTGCGAGGTCGTGTCCGAGCGGCTCCCGCATGATCGGGCGGGTTTTCTCCTACGGGAGCTGAAACAACCTGCTTGACGGGCGCATGAAGCACGGCGCCGGAGATGCAGATATCCGGGAGTTCTTGGCGAAGGTGGTCGCTCATCGCTAACCGCTGCTGCATGCGGGCTGCTGGTGCAAGCACGGCGCGTCGCGAACGCCACGGCGAACCTGGGTGTGGTGGCGACGTTGTAGCTCCGGGGGCGTACAGGGAGGAAGAGGGTCGGGGTGGCGACGTCGAGGCGGGGCTAGGTCGACGTAAAGCCGGCCGATCCACGAACGTGCGTCGCGGTGGTTACTATCGCTTTGTCGTCCGGTGAGCGGTGGCGTGCTCTGGCGACTACAGCGGAGATGGACGGCATCGACGAGAAGCAAAACGAGCCAGCGAGGGACGAGACGGTCAGTTGCTCACCGGGGTGTGGTCGAAGGAGGCCGATGCAGGCGGAGACAAGGTCTCACAGGACGGCGGCGACGGTGGACGCGGCCGGTGGCGAGCGTCCCTTGCAGCAGAGAGCGGCTTGGCGTGGTTTGCTTGCTGAGGGGGAAGGTGTCCTCCCAGATTTTGATCTAGGAGTGGTTGGGAAGGATGAGGCAAGGTTGCCCTTCTGCTGCTGCTTTATGCAGAGGAGAGGACAAGAGGAGGTAGGCGCTCGGCTGGCTGCTCGCTCACGTGCTGTGTCCAGGAAGAAAAACAGGGCCCGTCCAGCTGGTTTGGTTCGACCGAGAGAAAGAGAGGGAGAGGCGCGCGAGCATCGGTCTGGTGCAGGGACAACAGGAGAGGGGAGGTCCGGTTCCAACTGGTGTTGATTGAAGTGCTCCAGGAAGACTATTTAGGCTAGCTAGGTGGGTTTGGTTTAGGCTAAAGATGGGCATCGGTGGTTGAGCAAGAGAGAGGTATCACACGTATGCACACATGCATGGTCACGGTGAGGATAGGCAAGGTTGGATTAGAGAGGGAGAGAGATTAGCTAGCTAGTATATGAGGTACATGCACAGTTAGGGTTTTAGCTAGGTGAGAGGTAAGGTGTGTATGTGTATAAAGAAGAAGGGGATTAGAGTTTTTATATAGTCCAAACTAGACTAGATGGGACTAGTTTTAGACAAAAATTTAGACGGATTTAGTGTCAAAGATTTAAACAGAGATCAAGAGACAAAAATAAATATTAGAGATGGAGTCTTTATTTAGATAGTTAGATTAGCTAGGAAAAACTTGGTAGATGGAGTGTAGATATAGGATTTGATCAAAAATTTGAGCAAACAAACAAGTGCAAAAGAATTTGAATAAAAGAGAGGTCACTAGTGGCATTGATATCACATGTGATTAGGGGCTATATTGCATGTAGCACTAGATTTGAATAAAATGTAGGCCACAAGCACATATGAATATTTGAGAGAGGCAAGCACTAGGATTGAATAGAAGGAGATGGAAAGGCAAGGTAGAATGGACACCACACCCAAAATAAAAGATGGAGGTAAAAGGGAAGGTGGAGGGTTTTATTTGCATGAGACATGCAAGATTACATCCATGGATGCATGATGTATTAAGGTGGTGAGACATATGACCTAAGTATGAGTGTATGAGATAAGTAGATTTGGATCCATACACATATATGTGGCTTGGTTTTAAAATACTAACACAAAAGACCACATACATGTATCATGGTGGAAAATAGATGATATCGAAGGAGAGTGTATGGCAAGTTAGTGGATGGAAGGGGAAGTAAAAGACATGCCCTCGACTCAACTTGGGCATTTAACATATATCAAAAGCCCAGTAGGATTTAGTAAGAACCAAATGCAATGTATCAAGAGGCAAATACAATTAGTAGTGCATATGAGATAAGAACCAAATGAAAAGGGTTTTATATGATGCTCAAATGTAAGATGGCATGATGACATGAGCATGATATAATTATGATGCAACAATTATATGTAGGAAGTAGCATTTTATTATTTGACCATGTAGCATTACAGATGTTAGACAGATGGGATGCTATAGAACAGCAACAAGTTTTCCTTAAGTGAATCACCCAAGGTTTATCGAACTCAGGGAGGAAGTGGTCAAAGGTATCCCTCTCAAGCAACCCTGCAATTAAGATACAAGAAGTCTCTTGTGTCCCCAACACACCCAATACACATGTCAGGTGTATAGGTGCACTAGTTTGGCGAAAAGATAGTGAAATACAAGTAATATGGATGATTATAAGTGTTAATTTCAATCTGAAATAAGAGTAGCATCAAGCAAACATGTAATAGGACTGATTGTAAACGGTGTTTCAATGCTTAGAAACAAGGCCTAGGGATCATACTTTCACTAGTGGACACTCTCATATAAATATCTTCTCTTCATTATGCTACCCTGAACTACTCTCCGGTTGGACGATGTAGGGCTATAACAGCATACCTTAAAGTTCGCATTCCCGGGAGATTTTCATGTCAAGTATTTGCTTAGCTGGTCCTAAATCCTTCATGGCAAATAATTTACTCAATGCCTTTTTGAGGAGAGCAATCCTCTTTGTGCCATTTCCAACAATCAGCACGTCATCGACATATAGCAAGAGAATAATGAAGTCACCCTCGGCGTACCTCTTCATAAAGACACAATGACCAGGTTGTGCTTTATGGTATCCAAGATTAGTCATAAATGACTCGAACTTCTTGTACCAGTGCCAAGGAGCTTGTTTCAAGCCATATAAGCTCTTCTTCAATATGCACACTTGGTTCTCCTTTCCTGCAACAGCGAATCATTTCGGCTGCTCCATGTATATCTCCTCCTCTAGGTCACCATGTAATAATGTTGTCTTCACATTGAGTTTCTCAATTTCCAAGTCCATGGTGGCAGCCATGCCCAGCACAACTCGGATTAAAGACATCTTGACCACTAGAGAGAATATCTCATCGAAGTCAATACCCTTTTTCTGACTGAAACCTTTCACAACCAATATGGCCTTGTACCTTGGATATGAGCTATGCTCTTCAGTCTTTACTCTCTACACCCACTTGTTCTTGAGCGCTTTATTGCCCTTTGGCAAAGAAACTAGCTCAAAGGTGTCATTCTCATATAGGGATTTCATCTCATCATGCATGGCTTCCGACCATTCATTCTTGTGCTCATTAGATAATGCCTCCTCATAGCATGAGGGCTCACCTGCATTAGTCATCAACACATATTGATGTGGTGGATACCTTGAAGGTACTGGATCTCTCCCACTTCTCCTCAACTCCTTCACTAGTGGTGGAGAATCAGGTGGATTAATATCACCTTGATCAGCATCATATTCTTCATTTGATGGTTGTTCATGTCCCTCACTTGTACTGCCTTGTTCAGCTGCATCATCATTGTCTTCAGCATCATCACCTCCCCCGTGATTATGATGCACGAGAGGAGGGTTAAATGGATCCAAGTCAACCTCAGGTGTGGTGGCCTTCGGCTTCAGCGGTTTCCCAATATCTTATATTATTTATCTTCAATGAAAACCACATCTCAGCTTCTACATGTCTTCTTCTTGATTGGATCCCACAATTTGTATCCAAATTCATCACTTGGACTACTGAGATATATGCCTTGTTTTGCCTTGCTATCAAGCTTGGATCTCTCGTCCCTTAGGACGTGCACAAATGCCTTGCACACAAAGACCTTCAATTGCTTGTATGAGATTTCCTTCCCTAACTAAACTATCTGAGGAATATCACCGACAAGAGGAACTGAGGGGGACAGGTTTAGTACATACATAGCATGATTTAAAGCTTCAAGCCAAAAGGAATTAGGTAACTTTGCATGAGAGAGCATAGATGTGACCCTCTCGGTAAGAGTCCTGTTCATTCTCTCTGCAGGTCCATTGAGCTAGGGTGTATTTGGTGGAGACTTGTTAAGCCTGATGCCAAACTTTCTGCAATACCTCTCAAAGGGACCGCAGGTATTCACCACCATTGTTTGATCTCACACACTTCAATTTTGTGCTAGTTTCTCTTTCAACCTTAGCATGGAATTCCTTGAAGACATCGAGCACCTGCCACTTGTTTCTCAATGCATAGAGAAATATCTTCCTGGAATGGTCATCAATGAATGTCACAAAGTATAATGCTCCACCGATGGATTTTTTAGGCATGGAGCAAACATCAGTGTGCACAATGCCAAGAACATTACCCGCACGATGTGGCGGGCATGTACAAAATGCAACCCTATGTTGTTTGCCAGCAAAACAATGTTCACAGGGTTTCAAGGTTATACCTTTCAACTCAGGGAGGTAATTCTTGTGAGCAAGAGCATGCATGCCCTTCTCACTCATATGCCCAAGCCTCTTGTGCCACAACTCAACCGAAGTGTCATTCTCGGTGACATTCAGCACATCATTGTATAGCTTGGTTTAAGTCACATAGAGACAACCTTTCTTGCTTCCTCAAGCCACAATCAAAGAGCCTTTGGCGAGTTTCCATTTTGCATCACCAAAATAACTTCCATGGTGAATGTCATCAAGCTTTCCAACTGATAACAGATTTAGCCGTATGTCGGGAACATGTCTCACGTCATCGAGCACCAACCTGCATCCTGTGTTTGTCTCAATGCATATAGTGCACTTGCCAACAATAGTCGATGAACCACTATTCCCCATCCTTACCTAGCCAGTAACACCGCTGGTATAGGACGTGAAATATTCCTTGTGTGATGTAATGTGGAAGGACGCACCTAAATCCACAACCCAACTTATGGCATCATCATGAACATCACTATAGCATTCTTCATCTTCAATGACTAGGTAATCTTCACCTCACATTCTGTAGTCATGGCAGCACCATTCTCGCCCTTTTGCTCGGTCTTCTTCTCAACTTTTCCCTCTAGCAGATCTCTTTTGTATTTTTTGCAATCGCTCTTCTTGTGTCCCGGCTTGCCACAATAATAGAAAGTAGCACCTGATCTCTGTCTTGACTTTGATCTCCCCCTGGACTTCTGGTATTTTCCATGCTGAGATTTGCCTTGGCCACATCCACCGTTGTCATTCTTGCCGTGGGATTCAGCTACATAGGCATTAGAAGAGGAGGCATCTCCTTTTCCCCTCTTTTTAGCTTCTTCATTCAGCATGCTATTCTTCACCATCTCCAACGCCAACTTCCCATTCGGAGCTGAATTGCTATCTGACACAACAAGCGTATTCCAACTATCGGGCATGGAACTCAGCAGCAACAATGCTTGCACCTCATCGTCGAAGTTGATTTTCATGGCGGAGAGTTGATTTATATGGCACTAGAAGACATTCAAGTGTTCAATAACACGGCTACCATCCCGGTACTCAAGCTTGGCTAGTCTTTTGATTACCGAGGCCTTGTTCTAGTTGTCTTCCTCTCATACATTGACTCCAACTTCTGCCACATCTCATACGCATTTGCGTTGTTTGCAACATGGTGGAATATATTGTGGTTGATGTACAAACGAATCATACCTACTGCTTTTCTATTAGCACTCTCCATTCTTCTTCCTTGACACCGGATGTCGGTATATTGTCTTTCACAATTTGCTCATACAAATCCTTGCAGTAAAGGATGTATTCTATCATGGGCTTCTAGAATGAGAAATTGGAAGAATCAAGTTTTATCATGCCACTTGTGGTGGCGCCTTCTTCCAAAGCCATTGCGAGCTAGCAACAACCTTAGAGCAGACCTTGAGTTCTGATACCACTCTATTGGGAAATTAGCACACTCAACCGTGAACTAAAAATACACATCGGAATAGATGTAAACTTCAGTTCCACTCATGTACTAATTCCATAGACCGTTGCTCAATCATGGAAGGAACCTTATGCATCAAACATATATGGAGGAACCAGATTCTGTCCCAACCAAGGACAAGTCGTGTGTGCTCTCACACAAAGTGGCTGAAATCTGCAGGTAGGCAGGACAAGTCCTATGTGCTCTCAGCACAACACATAGGAGCAGCAACAAGCAAATCAACACACAGGGACACCAATCCTTTTTCACGTGGAAAACCTATCAACTTTAGAGAAAAAACTACAGGCCAAAGCCAACCAAATCTTCTTCCACTATTATCAAATGGGGATATAACTTGTTCTTCTCTAGAGAGCACTAGATGATCTCATACATCAAGATTTGGGGCACAAGAGTTAGGGATCAGAGCAATCTCACCAAAGATGGTGGAACCACAGCTTGAAGGAGACAAGGTAGTGGATCTGGATGTCACGACCTTGTGGGCAAAGCCCGGTGCTTGATTCAGCTTCTTCCTTCAACTTCTCCTCTTTCGCTTCTCTCTTGGTTTTCTTCTCCAATGGAGGTTATCCTGGATTTTCGTTAGTCCACCTTGTGGTGGTTGGATGGGAGGCTTATCATCTCTCTTCTCTCATGTGCAATGTTTAAAATGACCCTTGGTCATAACCCTAAAGGTTGGTGGGCTCTTGCACCTGCTTGGACCGCCTGAAAGGTTTCATAAGACCATCTCCTCACATCCCACATGAGGAGTATACCCAACACATAGAGATGATTTTCTGGGTCATATACTTATCAAGACCTTCTTTAAGTATATACTCGAAGCAAAGCAATCTTTGGTGGACATCTGCCATCCGTGAACCCGGATATCCACGAATATCCTACCCACTGGACACAATTATTTGGAGTATTTTCTGCCCGATTTCATAGGCTGGATACCCGTGGACTTGCAGGTTGGGCATACACAAACATTTTTCTCCGTTGATAGGTGGGACCCACATGTCGGTGTCTAAGACGATGTAAAGGACCCTAATCTCACTTCTCCATAATCCAAGAGCCTAGAAATCACCTAATTGTGTTACATAGGAATAATCCAATTGTGTTTTGGGATGTTATTTTGCAATGCGGACATCGCGTTTTGGAATAATCATAGAGGTTTACTCCAAACCTCTATGAACCTATACACTAAAAAATATCTAGATATATTCGATTTACAACGCTAAAACATCTTATATTTCTGAACGGAGGGAGTATATGTTGGATATCGATAATGCTAGACTTACGGGCTGCTAAGCCTACGGAAATCTTACGGGCTGACATGCTGTGAGCTGGTTGGTTGAGCTTCCTTGAAAAACGGCACACGTCGTCCTCTCTCCCTTGGCTGCGGTTCAACGATGTGAGTCCGTAAGAATTTTTTGTAAAACACGTCCGTAGGTGTAGCATTACCCGTTGGATATATATATAGACTGAGCGACATATTGATTGATGATATACTAACGCTGGACACGCGCGACGCCGCGATCTGCGCGCAATAAATGCAGGCAGGCCCCCAACTCGGCCCCGGCCCCGCCTCTCCCTCCCTTTCCTTCCTCCCATGATAAATATCCCCTATATTCTTCTCTGAAAGCGAACCGAATCCGGCCTCTCGCAGCCTCGCGGGTCAGCAGGAACGCGACGATGCAATCCAGGATGGCGGCGGCCGGCGCGGCGGACGACGACTACCCCTGCGTGAGGCGGCTTCGTCACCGGCGTCTCCTCGCCTACCTCCACAACCACGGCTTCCAAGCTGCCTTCCACTCGTAACTACACCTGAGACCTGACTGCACAATGAGCCTTACCTCGTCTCCTTCCCAGCTTTCTGTTGCTGCGCAAATTGCTAAATCGCTTGCGCGCGTGCAGGGCGATCCAGGAGCTGGGCCAGCGTGAGCACACGATCTTCAGCGCGGCGCACCTGCGGAAGCTCGTGGCCGTGGGGCAGTGGGACGAGGCCCTCGCCTACGTCCGCCGCTTCCTGCCGTGGCCGCCGGGCGACGTCGAGGCCCGCGCCCTCTTCTTCTTCCTCGCCTCGCTACGGAGCCTGGCCAACATCGCCGCCACCGGCTCAAGTGGCGTCGTCGACGAGCAGCACCGCAGCAATGTCGCCCTCTTCTTGTCCATCCTCTGCCGCTGCGCCAAGCTCTCCTCCATCATCAATACAATGCTCAACTCGCCGCTACACAGGTCTCGTCTGATGATGTTTGTAATTTCAACAAACATCTTGAGATCATCCTTTACGCTTGAACGCATGCATGCCTATTTATACAGGGCGTCCCTGGACTGGGAACTTGTGAAGAAAGAGGCGTCATCGATCGCCCACGACTTGGCTCTCCAGTCCCCGGAGCTGAGCCGGCACGAGGTGCTACGACTAAGACGACAGCCGGGACCGCATGACATGCTTCTTCCCATCTTCTTCAGGTGGGTTTAGTTTAGATCGATCACGTGTTTTTCATCTACTAGTAGTACATTATTACTTCTTCTATGAAATCTCTCATCATGTTTGCACGCATGATCGATGGATAGTTCCTGTCCAAGGCGCCGTGGATACAAGAGGAAACAAGCCAGGCGCCGCCCACCAGCATCTGCTATCGCCAAGCTCTGTCTCGGTCTTAGCAACAAGAGGAGTAACAAGAAAACGAGGTGCACTGCTTTGAAGTTGCCCAACTTATTTTACACTTCATATCCCCTGGGTTTGGTGTCCCTACATCTCAGTTATACTCCTTGCTCCTTTAATTTTGTAGCATGCCTTCTTCTTCAGATCCAATTCCAGGTATGATAAATAAACTCCTCGAATCAGGCTTTCGCCCCGCTATATTAACATAGCAAATGACCGATACAACCGGGATAACACCGCTGGACCAGACAACACAAAACCAGCCCAAAAGAAACAAAAAGAAAGGGAAGAGAAAAACAATGCCAACACCGGCGGTGCAACACAAAAGGAGACGACTCGCCACCACTGCGCCCTCCGGAGAATTTCCACCTCACTCCTAGCACTCTGAAGCGTCGCATACCAAGCATCACCTCCAAGAAGGGAATCGACGATGCCGACGCTGCTGCCCGAACCAGTCTAGGGTTTTCCATCGGAACGCGTTCTAGGGTTTCCCCTGGTACACTTAGGAGGGTGAGACGGAGGTACACCCGACGCCCTTTAGGGAGGATAGCGACACCCGCAGGCGTCACGACGTCAGTGCCGACACAGCCAGGATTTCTCCCGACCCCCCACACAACCAGACCCCCGGACACTCCGCATAGCTCCACCAAGCTTGCCACCCACCAGCGCACGCCACCGTGGTCTTGTAGTCATCGCCATCGTCGCACCATGGTCCCGGTTAAGAGGCCGGTAGATCGAAAAAAAGCTTTGGCAAGTTCGGCGGGGCAATGGCACGCGTGAGAGAACTAACTCCGCCGCCAGAGGACGGCCGCCGACCGGATGTAGCAGTAGGGGCAAACTAGGCCTTCCGGCCCGGCCAAGCCCAAACGGGCCCGTAAAGCCCCCACCGTCGCGCTGCAGCAAGGGTGCCATCAACACCGCCAAGCCCCGCACCATCTCCTCCTTCACCGTCCACCGGGAGAGCCACCACCGCACCGGGCAGCCTGCCCAGGTCCAGATTGAGCCCGGCGGCCCAGATCTGGATCGGGACGGCAAGCTCCAACAGCAGCACCTACGCCACTTGCAGCACCCTCGCCAACACCAGGAGCTCCGCCGCCGCACCGGACCGCCGCCTAGGGCCACCCCCATAGCCTCTCCGTCCCGCGCATGAGAAGAGAAGGGGGTAATGGTTGGGGGTCGCCGCCGCCAACACCGCTCGGTGCTTGCCCGACACCGAACGACGGCGGAATGGAGAAGACGGGGAGGGCTGCTGCGAGCTGGGAGGAGAGGCGGTGCGGCCGGTCGCCCGCGGGGGCGAGCCGGTTACAAGCGTTGTTTTTTCGCGTCGGGGTGTCCTCTCTATGATAAATAAACCCTTCTGCATATATCGAATTCTAGCAAATGAAATCTGTTTTTTTGTAGGATTGGACGCTCAGGCGCTAAACCGGGCAGCCTATCTTATGGGTAATTACAACTACTCTTGGAATCTACTTCTACTCTATACATATATGCATATTCAAGTTTAGTCTTATAATTGCTACCTCTAAAATTTAAGTCCTTCGATAATGCCAACATTCCTAATTTTTAACCATCTACAAATAAAGAATTAGTAACATGCAAAATATATCAA
This sequence comes from Avena insularis, assembly GCA_023614405.1. Taxonomy (NCBI): domain Eukaryota; kingdom Viridiplantae; phylum Streptophyta; class Magnoliopsida; order Poales; family Poaceae; genus Avena; species Avena insularis. The sequence goes on from CM042684.1 coordinate 382,444,146, forward strand.
AAATGTTATTGATGGATTTATTGTGAAATTTATCTACTTTCACAATGTATAGTAGTTTCATGTGAGGCAGCATGTTTGGAAATAAATTGATGTACTATGATCTACATGCATGTCCTTAAAGAGTTATATTTTAGGTCAGAGTAAGAGGTACGTATAGGCGCATAGCATTACTTGTGAACACATTTGATGGCACTGCCTCTCAAATTAATTTGTGACACGTACATCTGATTTTTATTTTCCTGACCTTCCTTAATTTTTGTGTGGCTGATAATAAACATGTGTTCCAGATAAATGTTTGAAAGCTGGTACACCTGTGGAGCTTCAACAGGGGCATCCATTACGATCAACTAGAATACAAGGTAACTGAGTCACACAAGTTTTACGATCTTAAGATAGGTCTTAAGTAACACCATTTACTTGGGTAAAAAAGCATTTAGTACTCATTAACATATTTTTATGATTAAACTTAATGGTGAAAGATGCATGCAAGTTTATTTGTTAGAGGAGTGTGGGTACCCTCGGGTATCCATTAGTATAGTCAATTGGCGGCCAAAAAGCCCACGGCCACCTGATTAGTCATTCAATGCCTCGCCGCAAGATGCACTAAGATAGGCTCAGTGTAAGATACTCAAAAAATACTAGCCCAAATGAAAATGTCTTTCTATAACTAACCCATTCAGATTATTTTGTCTCCCTTGTAGGACCAAACCATAAAGAATCAGCTTGCATACTCTACGTACAGAATCATTGTCGATTCAATCCAAACAACACTTTGGTTGACATAGGTGGATATCGCTTGAATGCTCAAAATCTGAAGTGCCTCACCATTGGCAAAACACATGACGGTAGAGAGAAATTCATACCAACAATTGTGAGTCAGCAAAATTCAATTGATGCTTAAAATTGGCATACGGTACTAATCATGTACGGTATTCACATAAATGGAATTTGTTTTGCAGCTAACGAATGCGTACATTAAGATAATTTCAAGACGTCGTGCCAAGTGTGTATTGAGTAAAAGATTTCTAGTTTATGACTCGAATTGGGCCCAAGATATTCCAAATATTATTAATGGAGATGTTTCGAAGATGCGGGGCGCCAATCTTCTTGATCATGCAAAGTTCCTGATTCAGAGTGAGCTGGTACAAGTGAGAAGTATTTATAATTTTATTAATAATAAGGAAAATAAAAGGCTGAACCAAAAAATTCCTACAGGTTTTTCTCCCAATGTTTGTCAAGGAACACACTATTGTGTTGGTAGTCAACAACAAGAGGAAACAGTTCCAAGTTTTAGATTCAGTGAGGGAATATTTACGGTACCAAAGCCAAATAAATGACACGGTGACAAATTCTTGATAACCATGCTATTCGATATGACCTTTTAAGGTGCAGAGTTGATTAAGTTAGATGCTAATGTTAATTTGTGGACACAGATTAGAGGGATCAAAAACTTGCTAGACCTAGCAAGGAGTCGCGGCCTCCATGAATTGCCAGATGTTACAAACTGGCCTGTCAACCAAATCTATCACATACCACCACAACAAGATGGGTATATTTTTGATATTGATAACTTCATCCGTAACTGTTTTTTATATACTTACAGTTTCCCTGTTGTATATATTTTCAGATGTTCATGTTCCCTCTTTGCTCTGAAGTATATTGAGCTCTGGGATGGCGAGCGCTTATCGATAAGCTTCAACCAGGTCTACGTGTTGCGTAATTATCCTATGAGTTTAGTCAGATATAATTGACATATACCCCTCTTTGATGCAGTCTGACATCCACTCCTTCAGAGTGCAAGTTCTCGTTGAGCTGTTGTTGTCAGAGCTGAATACCATGAATGATGTCAAGAGCGAACTCCGCCTTCGCTTGGATGGAGCAAAGTGACATGAGTCCATGACGGCAAGCTGCGATTGTTTTGGTTGAAGGAAATATACCGAAACTATGAAGCAGGTTTATGTTCGTGGGTTTGTGGTTGTAAACCATTGCTTTTTTTCTTCAACCCAAAAAAAGGATCGGATACAGTCTACACTTCGCTTAGGTGCTCATATGTTCTTTAGTCATGGTGATGATGCTTGGAAAAAGTGAAGGGACTGAAGGTGAGCACAAACGACCAATGCGGTCTCGCTTTGGACCGTCCTTTTATTTTGTTCTCAGTTCAATCACAACTCACAAGCCGGCCTGCAGCCCTGCTTTTCTCTCCCTTGTTTTGAACTAGCAGCTCCGAGTTTCCCTTGTTGCTCAGCCCTGAGTTTCTCTATCAAACTGTTCGAATTAAATTAAGCTGTCTGTAAAAACAGAGTGGTAGTTTCAGTTCTTACTTGAAGTTTTCAGTTGATTATCGACCAAAAGAAATAACTACACAATTATTTTGCTTGTTTTCTTTTGTACAAAACAAGCATGGTGGCCCTTGCAAATGTGAGGACATCATCCTCAATGTGTGGATAATCATAGAGGAATAAATTAGCATGCTATGAAAATCGTACTAATTCATCATGGCCACAAGTATTATGCTATTAAATATACTCCCTCTGAACTTTAATAAATGTCGCTGATTTAGTGCAAAATTGTGCACAATCAGCCACACTTAGTACGGATTTGAGAGAGTAACATATTTGCTAACAATATTATTCATCTTACCATATGCCCTAAAGACCTAATATGCAGATTATGCAGACTAGTTGAATGCCCATACATTGCTACATGTGCACACTTGACACAAATAATAAGTCGAGCTCCCAATCAAACATGTCACTTTAGTTCTTCTCCCACATGTCCCCTCTGGTCAACGGACTGACTATTTTCCAGTTCCCCAATCGAATGCATTCTCTGTTTTTGTTGCCTCTAGTCTTGATGGTCCGCCTTTTCTCCACGGACTGCCTTTTCTCTAACGTCCCAACCGAACGCATCTCCTATTTTTTCTCCCTCGTGTCACCTTCAACTCGACATACCACCTTTTCTCCCTCGTGTAAACCAAATGCATAATATGTGATCCCTTCATCGTCATGTAGCGGACTGGCAAGACAAAACCTATGCACTCTTTAGCTGGGGGTCTCCGCTCCTCATCCGTGTTAGCACATGATCTTCAGTGGCAGAAAAGCTGCATACATGATCGGGACGCTTGATTCTCACGATCTAGGCTGTTAGGGCAATGGAAACATTTTTCTGTTGTTTTGTACAGGAGGTGTCTATATGGTTTTATTGACATCGCACCCCACCAATCGGATCACGAGGACTCTAGACTCCATGGAACTACTTTTTGGTGATCAGTCAACTTGTGGAGCAGTTGGGAGATTGCCGCTCGAGGCCTTGTGTAGTATACTGAATTTAAGATAGCCCGACTGAACCAATTTGGCGATCTAATTCGCGTACATGTTGGGATTTGGCCATTCGGAAGCCACATTGGTAGCCTAAAAGCATCTCCGATCGGGGGCCCTAAAGGCCCCCTAGAGGGCTATCGGGGGCGCCAGCGCAGAAAATCACACCCAACCCACCCCCAAATCTTTTTTCGCACCGGCACAGCCCGTTTAGTTATCTGGCGCCCCTAGGCCGGACCTAACCCATAAGGGGTCTAATGGGGGCGCCGTATGAAGCTGAAAACGACGCGGGCTAGCCCTGGCAGTGAGGTAGGCGCTTTGTTTCCAGAGCCGACGTGTCCCGTTGCTGGGCCATAGCGGCGGCACGCCCTTTTCCATTATATCTAGACCGATCGCCATTGTCATCCACCGATCCACACCGTCCCCACCACAGCTCACTTCCAGGCCCTTCTCAGCTATATCCACGACGGCCGGATGTGCTGTTTTCGCCAGGAGCAGCGTCGTCATTCCTAGGTGCCGTCTTCCACCACCACCCGACCCAAATGGCCCAAACCACACCGACTCCGACGATTCCTGCAACACCGACAGTGAGGAGTTGGCTGTGATTGCCTCCGAGCCGTGGCCGCCAATACCGCGAGGGCCAGCTTACCGAACCAATGGCGAGCCTATGGGTGGGATGTCTTTGTCCATGTTTTCTGGCCAGAGTACATCCGGCTACAAGAACTCAGCGACCTCTACGAACGCTGCGCCCTTGCGACGCGCAGATACCATAGTGATGCCTCTGTGCACGCCAGCCGCACCCGAGCTATGGAGGAGTTCAACGCGCAGCTAGCGATCTACAACTTCTTGTTCAAGTTCTGGGATGTCGCTAGAGGACCGCCGCCGCCGCGCCCTCCTGGTGAGAGAAGCACCTCCCGCCGCCGTGGGATGCCACCCTCACACCCTCCTGGCGAGAGCAGCACCTCCCGCCACCGTAGGACGTCGCGCCGTCTAGGCGAGGACATCACCTCCCACCTTCGTAGACTGTAGTTGGTTTAATCATTTGATGTATTGGTACGAATTTAATGTATTTGCACAAACTTGATGTATTTACACGAATTTGAAATGTTTAATTATTTTTGTAAGGCGGGCACGACTGGCAGCCAGAGCCCCCAATATTTTATCTATCTGGCGTCCTCGTACGGGCCAAAAAAAAAACGTCCGCACCATATGCCGTATGGGAGGACAAGTGGCTAATGGCTGGATGGCTATCGTACCACAATTAGTACCGTTGCCATTGCCCCTTGCCATACTTCGTTGTGGGTAGCCGATCGTTGAGGTTTCAGGTAGTGGATATGGCCTCCGTGTATGTAGCGCGCGAGGTCGTCCCAGAATGCGCCGGCCCAAATTTTGGCGAAACTTTTGCGCGTCCTGGACTTCGCCCGCGTGTTGGCCAGATTAACACGGGCGTGCCGCCGGTAGGGCCAGCTATGGTAGTCATCCAAACACACCCGTGATACGTACAAGTTTCCTGATCGCTTTCCGATCCGAGCTATTTTCTCTAGGTAAGAGCATCTCCACTCGAGCCTCCCAGGCCGAAATCCGGCGAAAATTAAAAATTTGACCTGGGGTGAAAAAATTCCAACCGTGTGAACCCTAGGTGGTGTAATTTTTTTAAATAATACAAATTATTTAATCAATATCACGAATAATATATAAAATTAGAAATTAGAAATTAGTACTAATCGGTAATTGAACAACCGATAGGGGCTTATGGTGGCACTACCGACAAGTACTAATCGGTTGTTCAATTGCTGACTAGTACTAAGCGGTAGTTGAACTACCAACTAGTACTTGTCGGCAGTTCAACTACCGAGGCCGCGCTATTTTTTAAAATTTCTAATTTTATGTGTTATTCGTGATATTAATTAATAATTCATATTATTTAAAAAAAATAGTCTAGGTGGTTGGTGGAAGAGAATTGGAGGAGAGATAGCTGGTGGATGGGGGAGAAAAGGAGGAGAGAGGGACAAACGTTGAAAAGGGGCCAATCATGGAGGAAAAAGAGGAGAGAGAGAGGCTAAAAGTGGGCCAAAAGTGGACTTAAAAGTCTTACCTGGCGCCCCAGCTATCCCCTCCCCCGGTGTGCCGAGGTTGGCCTGAGGTCGCCGGCATATTTTAGGCCAAAATCCGGATGAAAACGAGACTCTGAGGTTGTGATTGGAACTTTTTCGTCAATCCTGACAAAAAGCGGCGTATTTTACGCCTAGGGGCACTCCTCGGGGCCTGGGTGGAGATGCTCTAATGATTGGGGACCAAGAGAAAACCGGCTTTTTAGCGATCGAGATCACGGGAGACGGACAAAAATCAGGAACACACGTACCACAGTCATCAGGCAATTTAATACTCCCTCCTATCTATAATAAATGTCGCTTAGTTAGTACTCCCTCCGTCCCGGTTTAAAGGACACAATTTGCAAATCATGCAATCCTAAAATACTTAGACACAAAAGCATTTAATCTCTGCAATTACTCTAGTGTGAAAAGAACAAACTGCTTGCATGCACATGTGTGAACAAATGTGAACGCTTTCTTAACTCTTTTTCTTCTCATGCATGTTCTACTTCATGCTATTAAATGAACCAATTAGATGACACCTAGGGCCAAGAAAATTGCAAATTATGTCCTTTAAACCGGGATGGAGGGAGTACAAATTTTATAGCAGCTTAGTACAAAATAAACAACCCTTATTATGGATCTATGTATCAGCGGGAGAAGTAAAGATTTAGCATAATTTCCAGCAGCCAGCAGCCACGGTTGGTCGGAAGGCGAAACAACTATTGTGCCGGCTGCCGATGTATTGTCCTTCGTGAGATTTTTACATAGGGATGTCCGATAGGTGGCATCAGCACTTAGTCGTACTAGAGAAGGAGTCCGTGTGTTTCTCGTATATACTTCCTCCATTCGTAAATAAGTGTACTTCTTATACTTCTTCCCTTCCATTTTGTAGTGCCTATAGTTTCTGGCACGATTTTAAGAAAAAAACGCATCTGAGCCGCCGCCCCCTGGTCGCTCGCGTGAGGCGGCTCCGGGGCGCCCACCTCAAACCTCTAGCAGGCCGCCGCCGGGTCCTCTCCCTCCGGCCGCTGCCGCCGTGCCCTCTTCCCGGTCGGTGGCGGCGGCCACGCCTTGGTCACCGAAGGTGACAGGCGGTTTTGCGCGGCCTCCGTCGATCTCCTTCGCCCGGGGGGTAGGCACCTTGGGGCTGCGTCGGTGGATCCGGGCTGCGGGCGGCGGCGCTCCAACGACGCCGGATGGCGGCTCGGATGGGAGGCGCGGAAGAGCAGAAAGGGGTCTGGTGTGGATCCAGCGGCGGTGGCGGCTGCCCTGCGGCGATGCTGCTCCCGGAGTCCCTCTCAATCTCTGGGTTTGGCCATGGGCTCGAGGGGGCTAATGGCTGACCCGCTCATTCTGATTGCCGGTAGCCGCCAGCGGTGTGGGGACTGCTGGTTCGGCCCGAATAATGGAGGTGGTCCTAGGGTTCGTCCCGCACGAAGAAGAAGATCTGCTTGATGCTTGCCCTCGTTGATCTGGCTGGAGTGTCGAGTTTCGGAAGGCTTCGCCGGCGAACTTCCATGGGCGCATCAGGCCTAGAGATTGCTGGATCGGAAGGCATTCGGTCGTACGTACCTTGTTTTTCTAGCCGTTTGGTTTCAACGGGAGTGTTGTGAAGCTCTGCAGTTTGTTCCCACCAAGTGCCATTCAATAAGACATGGTGAAGTCAGATGCGGAGAATATCAGAAAAGCAGAAATATGAGGGAAGCAATGGTGATTTTAGTCTTTGTGGCGACGGCGAACTGGCTGCGTGACCTATGACTCGCAACAACGATTGTTTGTGGGGGAGACAACACAGGAGGAGTTTCTAGTCTTACCTTGCAGGATGAAAATATATGGTCTGGCCTTAACTGGTTGTGCCTGGCAATGACCTTGTTGAAGACATTATTTTGCGAGCGAAGACTTTCTCCAGGGTGAAAACCTATGATCTTTGATCGGGCAACGACGACGCTTGTGCACTGTTTCCTTCTTGAAGACGTTGTTATTGGAGTGGAGGACTACTTGTGTTGTTCTGGTGCTGTCAGTGTCGTTGCTTTGAGGAATAGTTCTCTGTAGCGGGACTTCTCTTTTTTGTAATTCTTCTTTCTTCTTTCTGGGCTGTGTGCATCCGTAAGGCCGCTAGGGCATGCGTTGTTGCAGAGGCTGGGTGTAATTGGTAGCCCCGTGATATTAATATATACTGTTTTCTAAAAAAAAATAGTTTCTGGCACGAAAATTAAGAAACACATGTGGAGAGAAAATTAAAATAGTTTTGGGTAGGATTTCACATGGTTAATTGACAAGATAGAATAGAGAAGTTTGTGGAAGACATGAAACGCTATATACTTTATATAAACTCCTAAAAAAAGTTATCGATATGAGTTGTGTAACACAATATACCTTATATTTTGGAATTTTTTTAAAAAAACTATAGGCACTATAGAATGGAACGAAGGGAGTATTATACAAAGTGTTTCAAATATAATCAAGTTTTTTTTTGAACTTCAAATATAATAAAGTTTGGCATAGTTAGAAGTACAATTATTTGCAAACAGAGAGAGTATATACGAGTGTATCCGGGCCGGAGAGGTTCTCCTGTCCGAGTGTATATGCTACCCGAACGTGCCGGCATAGGCAGAGCTATATATCTAGTTATCTACAGCTTCCCTCGTGTGCGACCAATAGACAGATCGTGGACACATCAATCGATCGATCTAGATCAACCAAGAGTTCCGATGGAGGTCGGCACCCCCGCGGCACCCTCACCAAACATTTACTTGCTAGACCAGGTGAGTTTCGGGCGCGGGGTCCTCAGCCAGGGGATAGTTCTCGACGACGGCACGGTGCAAAACAGCTCTCTCCCCGTCGACACGTTTCAGATCCTCCTCATTGACAACTCTCTTGTGCGCAAGAAGGCCAGCGATATCAGGGTGCTCGACAGGAGTCACCTGCACCCCGGCCAGGTCGTCGGGTCGGCATCCGACATTGCCGGCCAGATCGGCGTCGTCACCGGCGTCACCACCCAGCTCGACCTGGCCGAGTTCGACGACAGCGGCGTGGCGACCGGGATCATGAAAGGTGTGTCCCCGTCCAGCGTGCGGCGCATCAGAAACCTCAACCTTGGTGACTTCGTCGTGTCCGGGCCGTGGCTCGGTCGCATTGTCGAGTTGTCTGTCGATGTCGACGTCTTGTTCGACGATGGCGCTGTTTGCAAGGTTGCCAACGCAAACTCCAAGATTCTACCGGAAGTGGACGACACCCGCAGCCACCAATATCGCCGCATTCAAATGAACTGCGACTTCTACCCGGGGCAGATCGTCAGCGGGCAAAACCAGTGTTCCCTCTTTAAGGCGGCGCGGTGGCTCAACGGCTACTGGAATCCTAAACGTCACATAGGCACTGTCATCAAGGTGGAGACGTCGGGCGTCCTCGTCTACTGGATTGCGTCAATGCACTGTGGCACACAGACAAGGCGCTAGTCGAGGCATCCTCTCCGCCGGCGTACCAGCACCCTCATGACCTGACCTTCTTCTGCGCCGCGTCCAATTGCAGCTGGGGGGGGTAGCTGACCGTTGCTTTTTTCAAGAACCTAGTTCCACCGAAACCGATGATGACAATGGGGATGCGGCTTGTGCTCACGACCAGGAGGAAGAGGACGATGAGGAAGAGGAATACGACGGCCCCTTTTCTGAAAACAATCAGGAGGTGAGTGATGATGACCATGCAGTATCAATTGCTCATGTGGTACCACTCACGGAGAAGAATAAGGTGAATTCTTATCGGAAACAACTGAAGAAGGTCTTCTTCCAGGGGCACAGACATGAGCGGCGCCCACAAGTCATGAGGCATGTGGAGGTGAAGTTTTCCATGGTTGTCGCCAGCACCAGCACCTCCGTAGACGTGCTATGCCAGGACGGCACACTGCAGCATGGAGTACCTTCAGCAACCCTAGTCCCCTTTGGGATCATGAATGAGCAAGAGTTCTTCCCGGGACAACACGTCGTCGACAATGTTCTTTCTTTTGATACTGATGCCGTAGATGCTGATGGTGACCATGATGGCGCGACAAGGCGTGTGGGCATTGTCAAGAGGTTGGGCTGCAAGGATCAGACGGTTTGTGTGTCATGGTTCAAGGCGGGGATCTGCCCTGACAAGGCTAGGGAGGTCGAGTGCACTGATACCATCAGTGCATATGATCTCAAAATAAAGCACTCTGCTTACTACGGAGATATTGTCATTCGCCTCCTACAGTCAGGATCAACGAACGACGATGCTAGTGTAGCTTTACAAGGCAAAAGGAAGAAAAAGAGTGTTGTTTCTGCTGATCTCTCATGGGTAGGGCGTGTTGTTGACCTTCCTCATGGGCACGTCCAAGTCAAGTAGGGTGATGGCAACATATCAACGGTACGGGCATATTTTTTTCTGTTACTTTTTTGTGGACCTACAACTCTCTACTCAATCCATGCATTAGCCGTTGTTGATATGATTGAGCATGCCACAGGTGTCAACCGATGAGATCGTTGTTGTCGAAGAGGAGCACTACATGGAGTTGTGGACTGAAATGGGCGACTGGGTGGAGGACGATGGGATCGATGATGCACCTGAAGATCCGACTGCTGCTAATAACACGGTATCTATCCTGCTAGCACTGTCCAGTTCGGCAAATAACTGGTGTGGCTGGGTTTGCTAAAGTGTAAACTTACATGTAATTTTAGGACAATGATCTACTCAAGCAAACCGATGATAGCGATGTCGAAAACAACGACCCGGCAGCGACGGGGAAAAGCCTTTTGGGTACTGCAGTCCGATCATTGCTCCGACTGACTGGCAACATGGTGGCTCGAGGTAAGGGATATCTGACCAACTGGCAGCCTCCGTCGCCGTCCTTGTTACAAAGCTCAGAGGCACCTGCGCCATTAACGGAGACCATAGCTGATGTCCTTACAAGGAAGGTTGTGGACGTGAACTGCCATGATTTTGCCAAGGATGGGACGAAGGCCTCAGATACCACCTGTGATGAATTGTTTAGCTTCCCATGCTTCGATGTATTGCGGATCACCCCTGAGGATCACCATTACCTTGACAACTCAGACCTGGCAATATTCTATTTTTTACAATCACAATATGGTTTGTCTACTTAACTATGCCGATCCTTTTTCTTTTGCAAAACCATTCACTTGTACATATAATATATATAATCTTAACTAACGGTCTTTTTAAGGAAATGCAGGGCGGCAGTCGTCAGAGGAGTTGGGCCAAGGCAGTACAGAAGGAATGGAAAATTCTAGAGAACGACTTGCCAGGTATGAGAGTACGCAACTAAATACACAGTACATGCATGGTGGTTGCAAATGAATACCTGTATCAATTTTATGTGCAGAAACCATCTACATACAAGTGTTCGAGGACCGCATGGACCTGCTCCGGGTGGTGATGGTAGGCGCGAGCGGGACACCGTACCATCACGGACTCTTTTTCTTCGACTTGCAACTACTGTCCTCTTATGCGGCCACGCCGCCCCAAGTGTACTACCACTCCTTCGGCCTACGCCTTAATCCCAACCTCTACGAGTCCGGGACCGTGTGCCTCAGTCTCCTAAACACATTCGGCGGTGAGGGCACGGAGCTTTGGTCGCCGGTGACATCAAGCCTCCTCCAAGTCGTTGTCTCCATCCAGGGTCTCGTTCTCAACGACCAACCATACAACAACGAGGCCGGATACGAGACCTTAGTTGGCAAACCAGAGGGCCGCCGCAACGCGCTGCCCTATAGTGAGAATGCTTACTTGCTCACCCTCCGGACCATACTCCATCTGTTGCGCCGGCCGCCTCGGGGATTTGAGGAATTTGTCAAGGAGCACTTCCGCCGTCAGGGAAGATATGTGCTCAGGACATGCCACGCGTGGCTACAGGGATGCGTTGTCGGCGATGCCCATGACACTGAAGCCGGTAGGGAACAACCGTGCTCAGCTGGGTTAAAGCTTGCGCTTGCCAACGTGGTGCCCAACCTTGTGGCAGCCTTCATAGAGATCGGTGCCGAGGGTGTGTAGAGTTCAAAGAAGCATATGGGTCTCGGCACCACACACTAGACGTATGAACCGGCTATGGCTAAGTCCCTCGATCTAAATCATCTAATTGGCTTGATCTTTTAATTACTCATATTTTTAGTTCTACAACAGTTAGTATTTTCTTTCCTTTTTCCGATTAAAAAGGAGTTCATCAAGAGTTGTAATTACTACGTAATGTTGTGGATAGGTCATATTTATATATCCAAATTTATAAAACACAGGAGTATTTTGTATCGGCGTGATGCATTGATACAGTCACTACGGGAGAGTCTCAATTTAAGGACAACTTAGAAGTGCCTCTAATTATTTTTAGAGAAGTGTCAAATTAAATTGTGTTGCTAAAAATATTAGCCGAACTCTGAAAAAAGTGCTCCTTAAAATGGTATTTTTTTTGTCGCATGTTGCAAAGTGCCGCTAACCATTTTTCCCGCGCTTTGCAAGGTGCATGTAACCATTTTTAGGAGCACTTTGCAAAGTGCCCGTAACAATTTATAGCAGCACTATGTAATGTCCAACCAAATAGATGTAGTTATACTCGCAAGGAGACGACAACCACACTCGACTTGGACCTTATCCCCTTCCCCATCTATAGTGCAGAAGGGCGATTTTTGGGCGTTCTTGTGCGCTTCAGCTCGCCGCCGGCGATCCCTGCAATTCCTCGCCCTCTGACGGCTGCCTCGGCGGCGGGAGGACGGGGAATCCATGGATCCTGGCGCGGTGCTAGTTGGCGGTGCTGAGGTGGAAGCGGAGGTGCCGGAGTGGCTTTTGGTGGCGGTGGTCTTCCCCTCTGTTGGTGCGGCTCCGGTGGAGCTTCGCCGCGGATCTGCTGCCCTCTCCCTGCTTGAGGCTCGTCGGAGTGCTCGAGTGGGCTTTCCCCTTACCGGTGGCGGCCCCGGTTTTCAAAGATCTGGAGTTCGTGGTTGCAGGTGTCCAAGCTGCCGTCGCCGTTGCTGTGCAGGGTGGAGGTGCTTGCACCGAGGAGCGTTCAACTTCCTGATCTTACTTGAACTAAATTAAGCTGTCTGTAAAAACAGAGTGGTAGTTTCTGTTCTTACTTTAAGTTTTTAGTTGATTATTGACCAAAAGAAATAACTACACTACACATACGCATTTGATGCCTTTTATCTAAAAAAAGTATATTCGTGTAGAAAACCAGCAGATAATAATTGAAATTTATTTGATGCGTAGCAGATATCCTTGCACGAGATCTTATTTTGTGCAATCATATGTTGGAACCCAATCCATTTCCAAGAGAGTTGCAGAAAGTTGAGAAGTAAAAAAAAGAGGTACTAGGAAAAATTCAATACGAAAAAACCCGTAGTTGGCAACAAATCTGACAATTTCATTTTGGTGTGATTGCTTGTCCTGCTAGATTATTGGGTGCCTTCCGATTCCTACAGTTCTCACAGGCTCGAGATGCAACTGTTAGACTCAGACACGGCCGCTCGTGAAGCCGCCGCCGGCATGATAGGTCTCTCCAGCACTGGAATCTTGGCACGCTTCCGGGAATTGATGAAGAGCCTTCCCTTGGCGGCATCCCCGACGCTGCGGCTGAAGGAGACAGTGTCGCCGGTACGGAGACCTTTCTGCTTGATGAAGCGGTTCCACCTCCTCACTATGATGTATTCCTGGCTGCTGCTCACAAAGGTGTAGCGGAAGCGCCATGGCTTCCCTCTGCTGTCTTCGCAATTGAGTATGAAGCGCTCCTTGTTGGCTGCCGAATCGAGCGGGAAGTACTTCTCAGCATAATGCTTGGGCACCAACAGCTGGTGGATGTCACCCGCCGTCAGCACCATGTCGAACAAGTGCTCCCGCCCTTCAGCACCACCTCCTGTAATCTGCACAAGTCTTGGTACAATTTCTGGAAAATAAAAAGGCCGGTTAGTAGTGCACCTTCTTAGGTAAAGTAACTTTCTGGTAAAACTTCTCTATTGGCACAAGGTTGCAGACAAATATACCTGCAGCATGCACATGCGAAGAGGACTCCCCTGACGTCGAAATCCTGCTTACAACAACAATTTAGCTTCATTACAACATGATGGATTAAATCAGGTCAACTCAGATCGGAGTCAAAGTAAAAGGAGGGGATATTTCCTGCTTTTTACAAAGAACATTGGTAGTACCTTTTATTAGCTGGTCTCTTCAATCCCTCATCGTATTCATCCTGTTGGTCCTTCAAACTGTCGTCCTGATGTTGTTTCCGTTTTCTGCTTCCGGCAACACTAGTACTGTAACCCACCAACTGGATGTTGATTTCAGGATTGCTCGGGTGATTACTAACGGCGGTCCTCAAGGCATACTCTAGGTCAGAAGCTCCACCTCCAAATTTTGCAGAAATCTCTCTAAGTCCTGGCATATGCTCGAGGCTGATTACTGAAGTACCACGTTTATGAATTGCCGGCTGGACATGGTGAAAAAAAACGAGATTTTGATCCATCCTGGGGATGGCGTTGAAAACTAGCTTGAGATTCCAGAGATTAGGCATTGCATTCTCCTCAAACATTAGCCAAGCTATACCGCTCATGAACCTCAACTTGAAGTACTTGAGAACTGAGAACCCACGCTTTCTAAAGAAGATCTTGTCAAGGGGCGCCGTTTCCACATACAATGACAGATCAGTGAGGGCACATAATTCTCTGAGAATACGAACACAACTCATCTTAAGTTCCTTCACAACAATCTTTAAGATGCACAGGTTGCCAAGTTCGTTAACCCAATTAGGAATCCGGTTAAATATGATGCAGCTATGCCGTGAGCATTCAAATCTCTGAAGAAGTCGAGGAGATGCTATGCGGTCCCATGAAATAGTTGCTTTTGGAGCGCCGGGAACCACGGTATCTCTAGCTGAGGAGCCATGAGCCATTACTACAGTTTTCAGGTTGCCATGTCCTCCGATCAAATAACCCAGAGCTTCCATGCTTCTTTCCAGATGGTAGGAATGATGTATAGAAGAACTGGTAAGATGAAGATCCTGTAGGTAGTTCAGCTTGTGAAGGCTACACAAACTGTGGAAGGGGTCATTCATGCTGCCAATCCAATCCTGCAGTGTATCAATTTGAAGAGTCAGGTGCAACAAGTGTGGGAGATTTATAATATCCCATGGAACAGCAGTGAGTCTTGTTGCATCCATAATGTCCAGTGTTTCCAAAAATTTAAGATCTTGCATACGGTTTGGTAGTTTTAGGCAGACATCACTTGCAATCTTCAAATATTTCAGCTGAAACAATTCTGAAATACCAGTGAGGTCTATGGGGTCGTCGTTGTCACGATGACCGGATAGTTGAAGGTTTAGGACATGAAGAAGCTTGAACTCTCCGATACAAGGCATACACTCAAATAATCCAAAAAATCTAAGTGACCGAACTTGCGCCTTTGTGATGTTTGCTGGTGTCTTGGCATATCTTGCTTCACCAAAGAGGAGAGATAGGCGACGGACCTTATGAGAAATTGCTACATTCTTTTGCTTATAATCTACTACCGTAACAAAATTCTCTTCTGAAGAACTGTGTGCGATAAGATCACGTACCACGTCATGAACTGTACAGGACACCACCTTATTGTTGTAGTTGATATACAGAGGTTGGATGAATCTTCTATCAATAAGTTCATCAAAATAGATTCCTGCGGTATTCTCCATCATTTCTTGATCTTGCTCTTTCCCTTTTAATGTAGCAATAAAGCCTTCAGCCACCCATTGCTTCACCAGATCGTCCTTGTAGATTATGGAGCCCTCTTGATACATACTAAAATATAGCAAGCATGTCTTCAAATGATCAGGAAGATTATTGTAGCTGAGGTTCAATATTTTTCTTGTTCTTTCTGAAGTAGAATCTGATAACAAATAGGACCTCAAAGAATCACGTGTACATGTCAGCAAATCCATTGATACACCAAGCTGCTGGCTTGCTAAATGACTAGCTATGTTGATTGTTGCTAGCGGCAACCCGCCACATAAATCAACAATTTCGTCTGAAACTTGTACGAATTCTTCAGGACAGTCACTTCTAGAACCAAAGAGTCTATTAAAGAATAGCTCTTTTGAGTAATCATCATCGAGAGGTTTCATCTCATAAACATGCTCAGAGTGATCACAGCAACATGTTAACGCAACATCTTCAATCTGTGTAGTTATTATTATTCTGCTACCACGGATACCCTTCGGAAAAGAATATTTGATAATATCCCATACTGATACATCCCATAAATTATCAATAACAATTAGATACCTGCATGCCAAGAATTCACGCAAAACAGATATAATGTGTCAGGCTAATAGTAAAATTGATGTCTGCCGGGTTAACATAAACTAAAAGAGACAGCATAAGAGGGTTAATAGTACCTTTTATCTTGCAGAGAGTTGCTGATAATGTCACTGATGCCAAGCTCATTACGATTGGCAGGTAGTGGCTGCTTCTGGTGGAGTTGTGAGAACAAGTCGCGGAAAACTCTCTTCATATCAGGTCTTTTGGATACTCGAATGAAAGCTCTGCAATCGAACTCTGTCCCAATTCTGTTGTACAGCACTTTGGCAAGTGTAGTTTTACCTAGACACCCAGATCCAAGAACAGATAGCACCTTGAGCTGCTGCTGATCAGCCGCATCATTAGCGGCAAGTAAGTTTATAAAATCATTTGTTCGGCCATCGATGGATATTGCGCCAGCTTCTTCATGGGGCGCTGGAATCATATTGCCAGTAGACAAGAATTTACGCCTCAACGTGCTGCAACAGTCGAGCTTATATCTGCTGTGCCTTTCAATCGCATCTTGAACATAGATCCTGAATTCTGATATCATTTCAGCCACTGAAATGTTCTTGTGAAGACGAGGAGTTATGATGACATGAATGTTTCTGCGGGCCAATCTGGTGTTTCTGTATTCTGGCACTTGAGACAGGGATGTGATTTGCTTGCACCACCTGAGCCTCCTGGGAATCTTAATGCGACCAGTAATCGACCTCTTCTTCTTCCGCTTCTTCTTCTGCTTGTTCCTGAGACGGTCAGGTGGCACGAATAATAAGCTGTCAATGTAATCCTCCATGTCGTAGGACAGGTCGCGTGCCTCATTCATCCAGCACCTGGCCATTTGGGGAGGGTCTTCCACCTCTGACAGTTCATGAAGGTAAGAACTTATCTCTTCCACATCATCTTTGAGAAGGTGTATCTTGTCCTTGACACTCCTGGAGGAGCATCCCCGAGGAGGAGCTAGCAGCAGCATGTCCAGCTTCTCAACAAGGGCTTTCATGACACCAGACGAAGCACTCACAGCAAGGGGCCTCATGACCCTGGAAGAACTTGGAGGCATCGGCCAGGACCCAGAGAGCATGGAGGATTCAGCCATCAAGGACCCTAGAGCCTGAGAGAGAGAGAGGGAGAGAGGGAGAGGGAGGTTTGATTTTTTTCTAACTGTATAATATCACGTGAGTGAGTGAGGTGAAGCTACTAGGCCGAGAGAGTGAGAGAATCGCCTTTGTGTGGTGGAAAGGAAAAGATTCGTAACAAAGATAAATGGAATCATTTCTGTAAAGCCATAGTGGCCAGCATAAAGCAATGGTTCCGACCAAGATAAGACCCCTAAACGTGCTATGCAAACCTCAAGAAAGGTTCTTCAATAATTTGCTATGGAATAATCATGGCATGACTAAAGGTAAGGTGTAGCTTTCTGCCCAATCTCAGTGGGGAATAATTTGATTACTCGACTTGTTAAAATAAACTTATCACAAGATCAAGATGGATGGAAGCTACACCAGAGCCCCAAAGGGTCATTCTCACCGGACATAATCTTATTATAAAAAATCCCAGGTTGCCTCTAGTCTGTACCAACCGTGTAGTGTGCTAAACGTTTGGTTCATAGCTGAGAGAGAGAGAGGGAGGGAGGAAGAGAGAGATGGAGGCAGCTGTGTCCACCGCGGCCACTGCTTTTGCTGGCAGGATCGCGCCGAAGCTCTTGGAGTTCTTAGCTGCAAACCACAATCTTCTGCATAACCTAGAGCATGACATCACCTACATCCAAAGGGAGTTCGCGTTCATTTCTGCCGCAATTCAGCAAGACGATGACCGTCGCTGGAGGAGCGGTGGCAGTGATGACCACGTGCAGAGGGCCTGGATCAAAATTATACGTGACTTAGCGCACGCCGTCGAGGACTGCATCGATCGCTATATGCATCGTGTGATCAAGTCCAGGACATCGTGGATTCGTCGGGCTGTCCACCGGGTGAAGACAGTGACGGTCCGCAAGGAGTTTGCTGAGGCAATCCACAAGCTCAAGAAGATATCACAGGAGTCATCCAAGTTGAGAGAAACTTACGGTGTTGGCACCTCCTCCTCAACATCGTCGTTAGTGGCATCGGCATCTGAGGTGAAGACAGAGATGGTGATGGATGACACCCTCTCAACTCGCAGCCCCGTGGGCATGGACGTTCCCCTGGACGAGCTTCTGGGGCTGATGCAGGACTACCACCACCAGCAGCTCAAGGTGATCTCCATTGTTGGCTTCGATGGCATAGGCAAGACTCTCCTTGCCAGGCATGTGTACGATAGTTTGATGAGCCAATATGAAGCACGGGCTTGGGTTTATGCTGCGGAGCAAGGGGGCGCAATGGATGTTCTCAAGGAGATACTCCGGCAACTAGGAATCCCCGCCACATCCACCAATGGTGGAAGTAATCTGAACAAGCTCTGTGCAATCCTCAGATTGTGTCTTGGGACCAAGAGGTAATTAATTCAAACTTTGATGATTTTATCTCGATCTACAGCAGCCTGCTTCTTTAAAAAACAAATTGCACTGTCCAGCAATTCTCCTAGCTTGACATCACTAACCATTGCCATCTTTGTGGGTACAAAATGAAATTTACTACGAATTTTAATCTGCACTCAATATCTCTTCTGCATGTTAATTCTGATAATGTACTCCTTGTCTCCTCCTGGTACCTCCACAGGTTCTTCATCGTGATCGATGACATGCAGACTGAATTTTGGCATGATATAAAAGGTGCTTTTGTGGGGTTGAGCGGCAGAGTTCTGGTGACGACGGCCATTCAGTCCGTAGCAAATGCCTGCAGCAGTTCAGAAGCTCATGATCATGTGTATGCAATGAAAAAACTTGCTGATGAACACTCAAGACTGCTCTTCTTCAAGGAAGCTTTCCAAGACGACGATCCACCAGTCAATAAGGAGGATCATCTTGGCTCGGAAGCGCTAAAGAAGTGCGATGGTTTACCCCTTGCTCTTGTTACCACAGCCCGGTACTTGCAAAGCACAGGTAATCCGACACGTCAAAACTGGGCAACATTGTGCCACAACCTAGGAGCACACCTGGAAACGAAGGAGATGTTAGCAAGAATGAAGCGTGTGCTTGTCCATAGTTACAGCAGCCTTGTTAAACATGATGTCAAGACATGCTTACTATATTTAGGTATCTACCCCACTGGTCGTGCAGTCAGGAGAGGAAGCCTGATAAGGAAATGGTTAGCTGAAGGGTTTATCCAAGAAGATTATATGTGCTGTGCTCTGGATGTTGCCATCGGCAATTTCAATGAGCTGGTCAACCGGAGTATCATCCAGCTGACAGAAGTGAAAAACAGCGCAGATCAGGTGAAGACATACCATACTCAGGGCATGATGCTCGAGTTCATCCTGCACATGTCCAAGTGTGACAACTTCATTACCTTGTTATATGATCAGCTTGCTCCCCCATCCCCACCCAATAAAATCCGTTGGTTCTCCCTCCATGACGCAAGTGCCAGAATAGCCAATGATCTATCTCTTGTCCGGTCTCTGACAATCTTCGGCATGGCGCATGGATCTGTCTTGGATTTTTCCAAATATGAACTGCTGCGAGTTTTGGACCTAGAAGAATGCGGTAACCACTTGGAGGACAGGCATCTTAGAGAGATATGCAGCAACATGTTGCTGCTCAGGTACCTAAGCCTCGGAGCCGCTGTTACGATTAAGGTGCTCCCCAGAGAGATTAAGAAGCTTCAACTTTTGGAGACGCTGGATGTTAGACGAACCAAGATAGAGATTCTTCCCACACAAGTCATGGAGCTGCCATGCCTGATTCATCTGTTTGGAAAGTTCAAGCTCAAACAAGGTGTAGGAGGCCAGAAAATGCGTAAGCTACAAACTTGGCTCTCAGAGAATAGTGAATTGGAAACGCTAGCAGGGTTTGTTGTGGACGACAACAAGAGCCAAGGATTTGCACAGCTCATGGAGCACATGAAGCACTTGACAAAAGTGAAAATATGGTGCCAGAAGTCCACTAATAATAGCAAGGATCCTATTGCCAGCAGCAGTAGCAGCAGCAACAACTACAGTCATCTGTCAAATGCCATCAAGGGGTTCATCAAGAGAAGCACTGATGTGAAAAAAGCTCATTCGCTCTCACTGACCTTCAATAAGGAATCGTTCCAGGACTTGCTCGTGAACTTGTCCCTAGAAAAAGAAGAAGCTTCCTCCTGCTATCTTAGCTCTCTCAAGCTACAAGGGGACAGCATATGCAGCTTGCCTCCATTTGTTACCATGCTGGGTGGTCTCACTAAGGTGTGTCTTTCATCCCCTCATCATCAGCTGACTGGAGATATTCTTGCTTCCCTGAGCAAAGTGCGCTGTTTGGCGCACCTGAAGCTCATTGCCTCTCGACTAGACAAGCTCATCATTATAAAAGGTGCACTCGGAAGCCTGCGACACCTATGCATCATGGTGGAAGTCATGACTGAGCTGGAAGTCCAAGAGGGAGCTCTGCCGCTCCTCGAGTCGCTCCGGATGCTATGTAAGGATCTAGATGGCATATGCAGCACGATAATCCAGTCACTGCGACGTATTAAGGAGGTCTCACTCCATGACGGAGTGAGTGATCAAATAAAACACAAGTGGAGAGAAGCAGCAAAAAAACACCCCAGGCATCCCAAGCTCTTGTTTGTTAAGATGGCCGAAGAAGTTGGTGTGGGAAGTGAATCTGCGGAAAATTCGGAGAGCCCTGCCGCGCCATATACTGATACGATGTTGTCAGTGGAAGTGCCGTACGATGCCATTCCTATTGGAGAATCTGGTAATCAAGTGGTGTGCATGTTATTTTGCTTAATTGTTGGCACTTTGGTTAATTATTGGTGTTGAGCTATATATACTCCCTCTTCACGCACCCATATGACATTTTTTTATTGTGCAGTGCAAGTTAATGGTGATGGTCTGCAACATGATGATGAGAAAGAAGATACAGATAATATCGATATGCTAGACGATTTTGCTAGCAAAACTTGTCTGGACCCTCTGATGAACAAAGAAAGTTTTGAGCAGGAGACTGAAGAAGTGGTAGGTTTAGAGGACCAGGAGATGGAAGGAGTGGTAGACTTAGAGGACCAGGAGATGGAAGGAGTGGTAGGTTTAGAGGATCAGGAGATGAAAAACGTCACTAAGACT
Source organism: Avena insularis (assembly GCA_023614405.1). Classification (NCBI taxonomy): domain Eukaryota; kingdom Viridiplantae; phylum Streptophyta; class Magnoliopsida; order Poales; family Poaceae; genus Avena; species Avena insularis. The sequence continues at coordinate 382,465,014 of CM042684.1, forward strand.
TCTGATCAGGCAGATCAAAATCTTGTACTTTTGGTGGTGGGTGAGAATAGAAGAAAGAGGGCTAGGACTGTTGGTGAAGGAAATTCAATGGACCAGGTTGTTGATAGGGCGAAGCGCAAGAACCCAGAGGATGTCCCAGGTAAATTACACATTCCAACAGTCTTAAATTCTTCCAATACTTCTCTTAATGATATAGCTAGTAAACTTGTGGTGAAGTTCAGAAGTAATATTCTCAAGGTAAATAAATCTGTTCACATGATAAGAGATTTAGAAGCTGCTAGATATAGTGTTTTTGGGTGGGGAATGCAAGCAGGAAAGTTTTGATTTTTTTTATGCCCTGTTGGTAAATGTCTGTGGAGTGTGGTTAGTGCACACCAAATATTCAGGCTGTTCCTGTTTCTTTTCACGGTATGTGCAGTTGGCTTCTGAAGTTTAGTTCAGATGTTAGAAATCTGATGGCTGTTGGAGGTATTGTTTTAGTTTGGACTATATCAGAATCCAGAAATGCTGCTGTCATTAGAATATATTTTCTACTGATCCTTCTACTATGGTTTTTCCATTGTCACACTGGTTACTTTCATATGCTGGTTTACAGAAACGGGGCCTAAACAACAAACAACGTCTGGGCTCACGGTTGTTGTCCCTAATGGAAAATGACGTTTTCCATCGTAGAAGTGGATGTGGGCCTTGGTACCTTGGCCACCATGGTGTTTTGGTGTTTTAAATAGTAGTCGCTTCCGCAGCTGGTCTGTCTTTTGATCCCCTTGCATGCTTTACTTGCTAACAGTGAACTCCCATGTACTGCTGCTTGCTACATGGGCATACCAGACTGATACGGCTATGGACTCGTCTTCTGAAGATGGTGAAGTGCTTCCAATAAGCTTCTCATTTTTATTTGTACTTATGCTGCAACATGTGTTTACTTTCATGCGTGTCGATTTGGTGGGTTTTCCTGCTGTGACAAAGTTCACCATGTATGCTGTTGGATATATATTTGGTCCCAGTTAACTTTGACATCTGTTTAACAAAACTCTATCATCAGCCTTCATTCAGTTACAGTTACAGTACCATCTACCTTTTTTATTTTGTTGACAATAATATATATGTTCTTACATTTTGCGGAGGGCTTTCCATTTTTGCTTTCCTTTTAATAATTTGATTTACCATGCTAATATAAAGTCATTAGCATAGAATCTGTCCATTTTGCTTCCTTTTTAATACTCTGATTGTCATGCTAGTATATGAATAATATGATAGTGAAAATTAAGGCTAAACAATGAAACGATACAAGAAAGAACAGCTTGGTTCTAGTTTTTGTGCTGACCTGCCGGAACCTATCTGCTGGTCACCCGAGATGGGTAATTCTCTGACAGGAAGTCATCGGCAAACGCCGGACTGGAGTTCTGCCGAGCAGCATCGTCAGAGACATCCATGGGCTTGCATTGAAGTTTCCTCCCGCATACCATATTCTCCCACCTCACTAACAAGCCTCTCACGCACGCCATTAACGACCTGGCCACCCACATCTTCATCGGAAAAATACTTTCTCGGAGCTGTTTGAAGTACTTTGAGGACACAAATTTGAAGTAGTAGCTACCATCAAATGAGCTGTTTGGTGTGCAAATGACAAGCACAATTAGTAAGCTCAATTAGTGAGCTGTTCAGTAAGGGAGAAATTATGTCAAAACTCTGCAGCCAGCACGACTAATTAGTATCAGTACCCATGATAGTTGAACCGTAGATGCAGCACGCTAATTGCTAGTCAGTGTGCAGGCTTGACACTGAGAACCGACAATCTGGTACGCCCCTGTCTGAATCTCTGGAATATTGGAAATTACAGGGCAATGTTAGTCGCTGAACCTAGTGGAATGAGTATACCGTACACAGCAAGTTCGTACAAACATTATTCTGGAGCAATAAATACCTAAATCATCGGCGGAGGATGAAGAATTCGGGGATCTTTCCAGGGTCGGCATGCTCCGGGTGACCGGCTGGCAGAAGCAGGGGGCGAATGGAACAGGCTGAGCGCCGAGGGGACGAGCTCGATTCCGACGGAGACATGTCTACAATCCGCCTGAGACTGATATAGCTGCCGGTGGCGGTGGCGGCGGCGGCAGTGCTTGCGGTGGCTAATGCGCATGTGTCTACAATCAGCCGGTTAGCGCCGCCGCCGGTGGTATGCGGCGCTAATCCCCGGAGGCCGATGCCGCGGCGATACCTGGAAAATGTCCTCAGGAAAATGCGACTTGGGGCCTTCTTTTTTTCAGATCTTGCTTCACCGATCTTGTATGACGGTCGTCGCTAGGAGGTTCCTCCTAGCAATATCTGTCGCTACTGTCACGTTTTTAGGGTGGCAAGACGCACCCGTACAACGACCTGCAAAAGCAAAATATAGATAAAAAGGGTCCGGGAAGCTAGTGAAATTAGAGAAGGACTAGCTGAATACCCGTGCGTTGCTACGGCCTCTTATTTTTTCTGTTATCACACATGTCTCACGTCTAAATATAAAACACACACAGATATTTATGTATATTAACCTCCTCCTATTGCTTAACCATATTCTCAAAAAAAAATTTGCATTTGTTTGCTTTTGCTATGCCTGTAGCTGAACTTCTTTGATTGTTTAATCGCTTCTTTGTAAAGAGAATTTGCTGCCTCAGAGTGGTAAAACGGGAACTTGGAACAAGAGCGATCAACGGATAGAACGCGGTTGAAAACACCACCTTTTTTCATCGGCACTATGTTTACAAAAACATCTTTCTCTAGATTGGCTAAAATAAGTTTTATAATCTTGCTGCATGTATTCTATACTCCTAGGGGCATCCTTTTATAATCAGCAACCTCATTAGCCTTCAAATATCAAGAAGTTCTGGAAAAACTATTGCTTCTGAATCTCACAGATCGATATCTCATTGCATCGTATGGGATGATGAGCAATCCAAATTGCAAAATAAAGCACCATCTCACTGCACGTTTACTAAGAAAGTCATTTCATGCTCTTTTTTATTGTCTCATGTTGAACCAGAAGGTCGCCAAGTGAGCTTTTTTAACAAATATGGGTTGAATGCGAATACACTTAACTGAATAGTTCAGAAACTGAAAAAAATCTTCAATTCTCAGTGCTAAAATCTTCAATTTGTAGTGCTAATGTACCGCTAAAACAAATTTATGCCAACTGTAACTACATTACCTAGCTATTTCTAGAGAGATATATTACAAGTTCATCACCCTTATACCTACAGTTATGTATTCATTCATGGACTACAAAATAGAACAGTCAATTGAGCGGCTTCATTTAGGGTCACAATAGGAATATAAACTCAGAAATAAACAAATTTTAGCAATTCTGGACCCTGTGATTAAGTCAGAAAAAGACAATCAAACCAATATTAAACATCTACTTTTTTTTCAATTCTGAGTGTTCCATTCAATGTTTAGAGAAAACTAATACAGTACTAAGCTTAGCCCGCTACATCAGGCTTTAGTGTTGTGCGTCAGGCTCACAGTGAGACAAATATTTAAAAGCATCTCACAATCAGTTTCTGAACTCCATTAAAGAAATTCAGACATGACCTTTCTTTAACATATTGCAAAAACATGTTCTCATATTTACTCTGAACTACAGCCCGTAGAGGCATCTGGAAAGAAGATGGCATCGCCGCCACCGACAGTTGCTCGGTGGTCCAGCTTTTGCCCTTGGCTACACTGGTGGATGATCCACAACAAGTTGCTGCTTTGTCTGCATAACAATATCTCCAGAAACAGAGAATTAATCGCAATATATTTATGTACTACAAAACATGAACCAAAATCCGGTTTATGACCACGCACACACCTAGATCAGGAGGCAGCAGTCTCGATAGCTGCACCATCGTGCCATTTGCGAGGGAGGCAACTGAGGTTGGGAGCATGTGATCCGCCTCCAGATACAACTGTATGTAGGTAAGAGCATCTTTAGGAGAGCCCGTAAACAGGCCAAAACCGAAAAATAACCGCAATTTTAAGGGTTCGGTTCATAAATCGGCGCAGATCAGATACCGTATAATAGGCGAAACTGAAAAAAAAATTGGGCCGAGACCGAAACCCCTACTCGGCATGTATTTGTAGGGGTCGAAGGAGCGAACCGAACGCAGCCCGAACACAATCCCTAGTTTGCGCGCGAGGGAAGTTTTACCTCCTCCCAACCGCGGCGGCCGCCGCCGATCTGCGCGCCCTCACCGTCCTCTACACCGCCGTCCTCCGATCTCACCACCATGAGTCTCGAATCGACCCAGCCGACCGCCGTTGATAGCGCGCAGGCCCCGCCACCCTCTCCTGCGCTCGCCGGAGCTTCCGCCACTACACCAACCACCCCGGCGACCCCCACGACCTCCGCCGACGTCGCTACCATGGTCCCGTCGACGAGCGTGGTCAAGCGGCGGCGCGCGGGAACGCATGTGGTCCCGCAAGCCGGTGCCGCGACGGCCAGCGCTGATGTCCCGACGGTCCCATCGAAGCCGAAGGCATCCCCCGCCAGACTTAAGAATTCGGCACCGAAGAGGACGAAATTGAAGGCGACAACGAGCCGTGGCGCCCCGCCTCCGTTCCCATCCCCGCCAACACTGCCGCCGCCACCACCGGAAGCCACCGCGAACGTCGCCCAGGACGTGCTCGACAACGGGTCAACAAGGTACAAATTAGAACTCTTCCTCGGTTTTCATTGCGAGTAGATATTGTTGGAAATATGCCCAAGAGGCAATAATAAAAGTGATTATTATTATATCTTTGTGTTTATGATGAATGTTTACATCTCATGCTATTATTGTATTATAAGGAAACACTAATACATGTGTGTTTTGTAAACATAAAAGAGTCCCTAGTAAGCCTCTTGTGGAACTAGCTTGTTGATTAATTGATGATCATGGTTTCCTGATCATGGACATTGGATGTTATTAATAACAAGGTTATATCATTAGGAGAATGATGTGATGGACACACACCCATAGTAAGCGTAGCATAAGATCAAGTCATTAAGTTCGTATTGCTATAAGCTTTTAAATGCATAGTAACCTAATCATTCGACCATGAGGTTATGTTAATTACCATCACCGGATGGATACTTTGATGACATCAAACACCACTTCGTAACTGGGTGGTTATAAAGGTGTCATTGGGTATTCTGAAAGTATGTGTTGAAGCGCATGGACCAAGATTGGGATTTGTCCATCCATATGACGGATAGATATGCTCTGGGCCCTCTCAGTGGAATGTCATCTAGTTAGCTTGCAAGCATGTGACTGGGTCAGAAGGGATGACATAACATGGAACGAGTAAAGAGTACTTATCAGTAACGAGGTAGAACTAGGTATGGAGATACCGACGATCAAACCTCGGATAAGTAGAATATCGCGTGACAAAGGGAATTGGTTTCGTATGTTAATGATTCTATCGATCACGAAGTCATCGTTGAGTATGTGGGAGCCGTTATGGATCTCCAGATCCCGCTGATGGTTATTGATCGGAGAGGTGTCTTCATCATGTCTGCATATTCACGAACCGTAGGGTGACACACTTAAGGTTCGAAGTTGTTTTAAGTAGATATGGAATATGCGTTGGAGACCGAATGTTGTTCGAAGTCTCGGATTGGATCCGGACATCACAGGGAGATCCGGAATTGTCCGGAGAATGAGATTCATACATTGGGGATCATTTTCTAAGTTAGGAAATGTTCCGAAGTATTTGTATGGGGATTCTAGAAGGTTTGAATGTTAGGAAGGTTCTAGGAGATTTCTTGGAGTTTGCTTGAAAACCAAGAAAGGATCAAGGAGTCCTTGTGGAGCAAGACAAGGAGTCGTGGGGGAGGAGGACTCCTCCCCCTCCCAATCCACCGGCCAAGGAAGGGAGGGGAGTCCTACTAGGACTCCCCCTCCCATGGCGCCTCCCTCCTTTAAATAGAGGGGTGGGGGCGCCACCCTCTTGCCCCCTCTACTTCAAACCCTAGCCGCCGCCTCTCTCCTCCTCCTTCCCTCTGCTCAGGCTTAGGCGAAGCCCTACAGAATTCTCTACTCCACCACCACCACCACACCGTCGTGCTGCTGGGATTCCGTGGAGAAGATCTACTACCTCCGCTTTCATTGAACGGGGAGAGGAAGGTGCCTTCGACCGACGCACGTGTGACCGATCATGGAAGCGCTGCCGAAACACGGCGCCGGAAGGATCGTCCACACGATCTTGAGATCGGCAAGTGATCGACTACATCAACCACGAGATCCAATCTCGTAACGCTTTCGGATCTACGAGGGTTAGTACAGATCTATCTTGTTGCACATGTCTAATAGATTAGATCTTGGCTTTTATCTAGATTAGATCTGGGTTTTGTTCGTTCTTGCGATAGAATTTTTTTGTTTTCCATGCTACAAACCCATCAGTGGTATCAGAGCCGTATCTATGCGTAGATCTGTTGCACGAGTAGAACACAATGGTTTTGTGGGCGTTGGTGCTCGTGCCGTCTTTTGCTTTGTGTACTTTGCATCTTGTGGTATGGTGGGATGAAGCGGCTCGGGCTAACCTTACATGTCATCGCACATGAGACTTGCTCCACACTTGACGTGTAACTTGCTTTGCACAAGTGGCTTTGCGGGTGTCTGTCTCTCCCACCATAGTATAGATCCAATTTACACTTTGCACTTGATAGCACTTGTATCAACGTTGTGATTCAGTTTCGTAGGTAAGATCCGTTCTTATTCAAAAGCCCCAAACCACGTAAAACATGCAAAGAAAATTAGAGGCGTCTAACTTGTTTTTGCAGGGGTTTTGTGATGTGATATGGCCATCATGTGATTGTGATTATATTTGATGTATGCAATGATCCTTGTTGTAATATGGCAACCGGCAGGAGCCTAATGGTTGTCTTTAACATTAAGACCTGTGTCTATTCATCTTGTAATAGCTTTATTCCAAGTAGTTGTAATAGTTGCTAGTGATGATGGACAACCATGAAGGCGCCAATCGACCTTGACGCAATGCTGGTGATGATGGAGATCATGTCCGTGCTTTGGAGATGGAGATCAAAGGCATAAGAAGAAAGGCCATATCATATCACACTAATTATGAATTGCCTGTGATGTTAATCCTTTATGCATCTTGTATTGCTTCGATCACGACGGTAGCATTATAAGATGATCCCTCTCACTAAATATCAAGTAATAAAAGTGTTCGTCCTTAGTTGGCACCGTTGCTAAGACTCGTCGTCTCGAAGCATCTCGTGATAATCGGATGTGATAGATTCTACGTGTGCATACAACGGGTGCAAGCCAGATTTGCACATGTGGAAACTAAGGTTAATCTTGACAAGCCTAACATGTACAGACATGGTCTCGGAACACGGAATACCGAAAGGTAGAGCATGAATCATATAAGTGATATGATGAACATAAAGATTGTTCGCTGATGAAACTACATCTTCTCTCGTGAAGATCGGACTTGGTGTAGTGGACTTGGTTCGTGTAATCACTAAGACAATGTGAGGGATGTTGTTTTGAGTGGGAGTTCACCTAGTTAATTTAAGAATTAAAATTGAACTCAATTTATCATAAACTTAGTCTAAACTACTTGCAAATTTGTTGTAGATTATGGCAAATTTCTCCATCAATTTCAATGCGTTCCTAGAGAAAGAAAAGCTTAAGAACAATGGAAGCAACTTCACGGACTGGCTCCGTGGTCTTAAGATTGTCCTCAGGGCTCGTCAGATGACCTATGTGCTCGAAGCACCGCTAGGTGACCCACCTGCAAAAGATGCCACCGATGACGTAAAGAATGTTTACGCCACTCGAAAAAATCATTACTTCACAGTTCAGTGTGCCATCCTGTACGGTTTAGAAACGGAGCTCCAGAAGCGTTTTGAGCACCACGACCCGTTCGAGATCATTAAGGAGCTCAAGCTCATTTTTGAGATTCACGCGGCCGTGGAGAGCTATGAGGCCTCCGAAAAGTTCTTTACCTGTAAGATGGAAGAGGGAAGCTCCGTTAGCGAGCACGTGCTCACCATGTCTGGGCACGCAAACAAGCTCCAAGAGTTAGGGATAACGATTCCTAATGAGTTAGGGATTCACCGTGTCCTCCAATCACTGCCACCGAGTTATAAGAACTTTGTGATGAACTACAATATGCACTGAATAAGACGTTGTCTGAACTATCGTCCATGCTGAAAACTGCTGGAGTGGAGATCAAGAAGGATCACCAAGTGTTGATGGTCAATAAGACCACCAATTTCAAGAAACAGGGCAAGCCTAAGAAAAATGGCAACTTCAAGAAGGACGGCAAGAAAGTCGCCGACCGCTAAGAAGCCCAAGGCTGGTCCTAAGCACAAATCGAATGCTTCTCATCGCAAGGGTGCTGGTCCTCGAAGCGTAATCGCCCCAAGTACTGGGCGGATTCAAGAACGGCAACATCAAGAAGAAAGGTATATTTGATATACATGTTATTGATGTGTATCTTACTAGTAATCGTAGTAGTGCTCGGGTATTTGATAATCTTCGGTTGCTCATATTTGTAACTCAAAACAGAGCTGCGGAATAAACAAAGATGGCGAGAGACGAGGTGACGGCGCTGTTGAAATGGCTCCAAGGTTGATGTGATCGCCGTCGCACGCTCCTCTACATCTACCTTCGGGATTAGTTTTAAATTTAAATAATTGTTATTTGGTGCCTGCGTTAAGCATGAACATTATATCTGGATCTTGTTTATTGCGAGACGGTTACTCTTTTAAGTCTGAGAATAAAGGTTGTTCAATTTATATGAGTAATATCTTTTATGGTAATGCACCTGAGATGAATGGTTTATTCTTATTGAATCTCGATAGTAGTGATACACATGTTCACAACATAGATGCTAAACGAATAAAATTGAATGATAATTCTACATACATGTGGCACTATCGTCTTGGTCACATTGGAGTGAAGCGTATGAAGAAACTCCATTCTGATGGACTTCTTGAATCACTTGATTTTGAATCACTTGAAAGATGCGAAGCATGTCTAATGGGAAAAATGACTAAGACTCCATTCTCTGGAATAATGGAGCGAGCTACAGACTTATTGGAAATAATACATACCGATGTGTGCGGTCCAATGAGCGTAACATCGCGTGGTGGATATCGTTATGTTCTCACTTTCACGGATGACTTAAGTAGATATGGGTATATCTACTTTATGAAACATAAGTCTAAAACTTTCGAGAAGTTTAAGGAATTTCAAAGTGAAGTGGAAAATCATCGTAACAAGAAGATTAAGTTTCTGCGTTCTGACCGCGGAGGTGAATACCTAAGTTATGAGTTTGGCATGCATTTAAAGAAATGTGGAATACTTTCGCAGTTGACACCGCCGGGAACACCACAGCGTAATGGTGTGTCCGAACGTCGTAATCGAACTCTCTTAGATATGGTTCGGTCTATGATGTCTCTTACAGATTTACCGCTATCGTTTTGGGGCTATGCATTAGAGACAGCCGCATTCACTTTAAATAGGGCACCATCTAAATCCGTTGAAACGACACCGCATTTAATTGTGGTTTGGTAAGAAACCTAAGTTGTCGCTCCTTAAAGTTTAGGGTTTTGAAGCGTATGTAAAGAAGTTACAACCTGATAAGCTTGAACCCAAAGCGAGAAATGCGTCTTCATAGGATACCCTAAAGAAACAATTGGGTATACCTTCTATCATAGATCCGAAGGCAAAGTTTTCGGTTAAGAATGGATCCTTTCTTGAGAAGGAGTTTCTCTCGAAAGAAGTGATGGAAGGAAAGTAGAACTCAACGAAGTTATTGAACCTTCTCGGAGTTGAGAGTAGCGCAAAGACCGAAGATGTTTTGTGCCTGCACCAATTGGAGAGGAAGCTCATGATGGTGATCATGAAACTTCGAACGGTTATCTGAACCTCGCAGTCAACGAGTTTGTACCACTCGATTGGTATGACTACGCCTTTGAACGTTATGTTGGTGGACAACACTGATGACCCTGTGACGTATGAAGAAGCTATGGTGAGCCCAGATTCCGACAAATGGCTAGAAGCCATGAAATCCAAAATGGGATCCATGTACGAAAACCAAGTATGGACTTTGGTGGACTTACCGGATGGCCGTAAGGCTGTCGAGAACAAATGGATTTTCAAAAGAAAAACAGATGTTGATGGTAATGTTACCGTCTATAAATCTCGTCTTGTAGCGAAAGGTTTCCGACAAGTTCATGGTGTTGACTACGACAAGTCTTTCTCACCAGTAGCGAAGCTAAAGTCTGTGAGGATTTTGTTAGCAATCGCTGCATATTTTGATTATGAGATTTGCCAGATGGATGTCAAAACGGCGTTCCTTAATGGTGACATTGAGGAAGAGTTGTATATGGTACAACCCAAGGGTTTTGTCGATCCTAAAGATGCTGACAAGATATGCAAACTTCAGCGCTCCATTTATGGACTGAAGCAAGCATCCCGGAGTTAGAATCAACATTTTGATAAAGTAATCAAAAACTTTGGATTTATACAAACTTATGGAGAAGCTTGTATTTACAAGAAAGTGAGTGAGAGCTCTGTAGCATTCCTAGTATTATATGTAGATGACATATTGTTGATTGGGAATGATATAGAACTTCTTAATAGCGTCAAAACCTATTTGAATAATAGTTTTTCAATAAAGGATCTTGGCGAAGCGGCATATATTCTAGGCATCAAGATTTATAGAGATAGATCAAGACGCCTAATAGCGCTTTCACAAAGTACATACTTAGACAAAGTTCTAAAGAAGTTTAGAATGGAAGAGAGCAAGAAGGGGTTCGTGCCCATGTTGTCAGGTAAGACCTTGAGTAAGACTCAAAGTCCGCCACGCAGAAGATAGAGAAAAGATGAATATTATTCCCTATGCCTCGCCATAGGTTCTATCATGTATGCCATCTTGTGTACAAGACCGGATATAGCACATGCGTTAGTTTGACTAGCGATATCAAAGTGATCCTAGAATGGAGCCTCGGACAGCGATCAAGAATATCCTAAAGTACCGAATAGGACTAAGGATATGGTTCTTTCTTATGGAGGTGATGAACAACTTGTTGTAAACAGTTACTTGATGCTAGTTGGAACACCGATCCGATGACCAAGTTACGCCCGGATAATGATTTATTTTGAATGGTCAGTAGTGAGTGGAGGAGTGCCAAGCAAAGCGTTGTGGCGAAATCTTCAACTGAATCGGAATACATAGCTGCTTCGGAGGCTGCACAAGAAGCCATATGGATGAAGGAGTTCATTACTGAACTTGGCGTGGTTCCCAGTGCGTTGGACCCAATGGCCATCTACTGTGACAACACATGTGCCATAGCTAATGCGCAGGAGCCAAGGTCACATAGCAAGCTGAAGCACATCAAGCTACGTTTCCATGCTATTCGCGAGTATGTCCGAGATGGTGACATAAAGATTTGCAAAGTACACACTGATCTGAATGTGGCAGATCCGTTGACTAAACCTCTCCCTAGAGCAAAGCATGACCAACACCAGAACGCCATGGGTGTTAGGTATATTACCATGTAATCTAGATTATTGACTCTAGTGCAAGTGGGAGACTGCTGGAGATATGCCCAAGAGGCAATAATAAAAGTGGTTATTATTATATCTTTGTGTTTATGATGAATATTTACATCTCATGCTATAATTGTATTATAAGGAAACACTAATACATGTGTGTTTTGTAAACATAAAAGAGTCCCTAGTAAGCCTCTTGTGGAACTAGCTTGTTGATTAGTTGATGATCATGGTTTCCTGATCATGGACATTGGATGTCATTAATAACAAAGTTATATCATTAGGAGAATGATGTGATGGACACACACCCATAGTAAGCGTAGCATAAGATCAAGTCATTAAGTTCGTATTGCTATAAGCTTTCAAATGCATAGTAACCTAATCCTTCGACCGTGAGGTTATGTTAATCACCATCACCGGATGGGTACTTTGATGACATCAAACACCACTTAGAATCGGGTGGTTATAAAGGTGTCATTGGGTATTCGAAAGTATGTGTTGAAGCGCATGGACCAAGATTGGGATTTGTCCATCCATATGACGGATAGATATGCTCTGGGCCCTCTCAGTGGAATGTCATCTAGTTAGCTTGCAAGCATGTGACTGGGTCAGAAGGGATGACATAACATGGAACGAGTAAAGAGTACTTATCAAGATGAGGTAGAACTAGGTATGGAGATACCGATCAAACCTCGGATAAGTAGAATATCGCGTAACAAAGGGAATTGGTTTCAGTATGTTAATGGTTCTATCGATCAAAGTCATCGTTGAGTATGGGAGCCGTTATGGATCTCAGATCCCCCGATGGTTATTGATCGGAGAGGTGTCTTCATCATGTTCGCATATTCACGAACCGTAGGGTGACACACTTAAGGTTCGAAGTTGTTTTAAGTAGATATGGAATATGCGTTGGAGACCGAATGTTGTTCGGAGTCTCGGATTGGATCCGGGACATCACGAGGAGATCTGAAATTGTCCAGAGAATGAGATTCATATATTGGGGATCATTTTCTAAGTTAGGAAATGTTCCGGAGTATTTGTATGGGGATTCTAGAAGGTTTCGGAATGTTCCGGAAGGTTCTAGGAGATTTCTTGGAGTTTGCTTGAAAACCAAGAAAGGATCAAGAAGTCCTTGTGGAGCAAGACAAGGAGTCGTGGGGGAGGAGGACTCCTCCCCCCTCCCAATCCACCGGCCAAGGAAGGGAGGGGAGTCCTACTAGGACTCCCCCTTCCATGGCGCCTCCCTCCTTTAAATAGAGGGGTGGGGGCGACTCCTTGCCCTCTACTTCAAACCCTAGCCGCCGCCTCTCTCCTCCTCCTTCCTCTGCTGGCTTAGGCGAAGCCTGCAGAATTCTCTACTCCACCACCACCACCACACCGTCGTCTGCTGGGATTCCGTGGAGAAGATCTACTACCTCATTGCTTTTGGAGCAGGGAGAGGAAGGTGCGCTTGACTCAAGACGTGTGACCGACTGCGAAAGCGCTGCCGGAACGCGGCGCCGGAAGGATCGTCCACACGATCTTGAGATCGGCAAGTGATCGACTACATCAACCACGAGATCCAATCTCGTAACGCTTTCGGATCTACGAGGGTTAGTACAGATCTATCTCGTTGCACATGTCTAATAGATTAGATCTTGGCTTTTATCTAGATTAGATCTGGGTTTTGTTCGTTCTTGCGGTAGAATTTTTTTGTTTTCCATGCTACGAACCCATCAGATATTGAGGCCGCATACTGTTAGGAACGAAAACACCTCGTACATGGAGATGTTAGACGAGGTAAACATTACCCCCACTCGCTCCGTTCAATGCTGGGATGGGCGGAGATGAGGACGACGCGGATGAAGGGGGAGAAGGGGAAGAAGATGAAGGGGACGAGGGTGTGGTCGAGGTCGAGGCCGATGGAAAGAGGAAGAATATACGGGCGAACAACTACACGGAAATAGAAGACGCGACCTTGTGCCGAGCTTGGGCCTTGATCTACGGCACCGATCAAACCGGGAAGCGGTACTGGCAACGCACCGAGGACAAATTCCATAAACTGATGCCGCGCGTTCGCCATCCTGTCGATTAGATGTACCGATCCCTCCAAGGACGTTGGGACTCGATCAAACCGGCATGCAGCCGGTGGGCGGCATCAATGGATCAAGTGGTGTCGAATCCTCCTAGCGTCGCAACTGTGGACGAATATGTGAGTGAATTTGCTCGCATCTTATGTTTGTACAATTTTAGTTTCGTTTGGTGACCACATATTGACGGTTTGATGCCGGCGGTGAGAGGAGATGGTGAACTATGAACTATTTGCTATGAACTATGTGCTATGATTGTGTCATTTGATGTCTGCACTATGAACTATGCATGAGTTGTTTCTATTTGATTGTGTCATTTTTTTATCATATGCAAATTCTTTGATAAACCCTGTGTTTACGGGTTCGGAAGCCGCTGGCGCAGAACAGAGCCCGTAAACCAAAACTGCCAGCGATTTTCCGACCCGTAAACACGAGTTCGGTGAACTGAACTCCGGGTTTTCAGTTCGCGTTTATACGGACTCTGTTAGAGATGCTCTAACAGAGCCCATCTCTTTAGTATGGTCGGCGATGGGGCGGCCGAGGCGGCATGGCGGGTAGCTGTTTCCATCTTCAAGCATGTATTATTCGGGGTCAAGCAACTTCCCCTGGCCCACCTCGTGGTGGGACAGCTCCGGCCGCTGCCAGGGCTCGACCTCCTCCAGTTGTCGTGCGCCTACCCCCAACTTATACAAAAAATGTAAAAGAATATAATTAGAAGGGGGGCAGCATTTCATCCAAAGGAAAAATATGAAAAATGATATGAACATTTATCAGCAGAAATGTGTTGCTACTAAAAATGAAAAAAAATCAATTATGCCTGGATGCAAACTGAACTTGTCAATAGAACAGCCCGTACACTGCAACTTCTCTGATCATGCGGAAGGTATATAAAAGGACCAAGCTCTACCATTGCAGATGAATCTCTCAACAACATGACATTAGTTCAGTATAAAAACAGAGGATAAGAGATCTTGAGTAGAGGAGTACTTACATTTAGTACCAAATAACTGTACAATGGCTTAAAAGGTTTTCACACTCCAGAGTAGGGAAATACTGTCCATCCTTAGAAGAAGCTCCAAAACAACCTATGGTAATTCATATCAACATAAATTACATAATTTCTCGAAAAGTTCAGCCACAAACTTTGGTTTATCATCTCTGTACTGAATAAACAAACTTACAACAGACCTTTGTAAATGGCTTTATCAACTGATCGTAGCAATATTCCAGGTAGCTCATTTATCCAAGTGCTATGATGACCCTCACGCCCTGAACCTTGCTTCATGAAGAAATGTCGAGCAGATCTCCCCTGGTAGGTCCTTTCGAGTCATAAACCAGCAGCAGCAACATGCCACGCAAAGGCCTGCATGCAGCAGCAAGATGCCTTCTCTCTCAAGACGTTCATGGGCGATCTCAATGGCAAGTGGCAGTCGCTAGGCCTACGAGAGGCGCCCACCTGCGCGCGAGCGGCCACCCAACACCTCCACGCGCACGTGCGCCTCCCTTCTACTCTTCGTGCGACTCCCGCCTTTTCCCGATGATCCCCGCCGCCTGGCTCGCGCCTGGCTCCGCCTCTCGAGTTTCTCGCCTGTGAGAGGGGTCCAGAGTAGTTTGGTGCCGCTCGCTGGCGTCGCAGCCCAGCGACAGAGCACAGCGAGGACGCGTGTCTAGGGAACATGCGGGAATCAACAGAAGGGGATGCACGCATGCTACCTGGTGCCTGCGGTGGACCGTTGGCCGGCGACCGAATTCGTCGGCGGCGGCGCTCCAATGCCGGCCAGTAGCGTCGGGTGGGGAATCGCGTGGTCTCCGCATGGGGTTGGTAGAAGGCGCTGTTTTACCAAACCGGTATTTTTGACTATGCGGTGGCAGTCCCAGTAATATTACTAAACTACTAGGGGCAAAAGAGTCAAAGCAGACGGAATTTTTTCTCTAAGTGGCGAACGACGCGAGTTTTTTTTAATAGTACTAGTATAGTGCCTGTGCGTTGCTACGGGATATTCGATTTGAAAACTAACACCTCATAATTAATTATTTTTCTCGAGAATGCAGTTGAGAGCTAATAACCCCTTATGTGTCACAACAAAAACAAGTGTCTTCTCATAAAAAAGAAAAATTGTATTCACCAGGAGGATCCGTAGTAAGTCCTGTGTGTCGTGTCTTCTTTCTATTTTTTGGTCCCTTGTACTTGTAGCCAAGGACATCGTCCTCCCGGTTCCAGCTCTAGTGCATATTCATCCTTTTAATTTGTCCCTCTACTCTACAATTGTTTGTCATAGTCATAGTAAAATTTTAACACAAGTTTTTACAATGGATGGTGATACGTTTATCGTCCCAGCTCAATAAAAGAAATTAAGAATGGTGTATAACTTTTTTGTGCTATAATAAGTAAAGAACAACGAAATAATAAATACCAATATCTTGCATATACACACATGGACGAGAATGAACGCAAAATATAACTATGTTTAATCGGGTACCTGTGTGCATGAAAAACCAAAGTGCGCCAATTTGCAGTCATATTGAGCCGTAACCAAAATGCACCAATTTGCAGTCATATTGGCGAGCCCACAGTAACTGAAGAGCAGCCATATCAGGAAGCCCCATTTCTGTCCTTCCTCTGGCAGCTGTGCATGGAGTGAAATTTGCAGTAAGTAGTGATTCCCCATAGTTGGTGATAGCAATATTCGCATCAACAGTAAAAAAA
Source organism: Avena insularis (assembly GCA_023614405.1). Lineage (NCBI taxonomy): Eukaryota > Viridiplantae > Streptophyta > Magnoliopsida > Poales > Poaceae > Avena > Avena insularis. The sequence continues at coordinate 382,481,327 of CM042684.1, forward strand.
CCTTACGCAGCCCCTTGCACTGCTGAACCACAATGTTCCTATCACAGTAAAAAAACCACAGAAACGGGTAGAGAAGAAGCACGAGAACTGAGAGAACAACTATCCTCCCACACTGATGAAAAGCAAAATTTAGAAGTCACTCAGGTTCTTTCAAAGTTAAAGATAGAGATCTAGGAATGTTAAAACACCGATATAAAAAACACGTTGGAATGATTCCTCGCGGGCTAGACCTCTCCAGCAGAGGATTGTACGCGCTTAGATAAAACCCCGTTTTAATTCAGCCCCCATGGGGACTCGAACCCGGATGGGCTGGCTGCGCACTCGCTAGCCTTGCCACCAAGCCAGCACTTGGCTCTCAAACACCGATATAAGAATCAGAATCATCTACTGTTGTGGGAAAATGTTTTGTCTTAAGGGTACCTATGTTTCAAAAGAAATGATTATGTCCTGTTTCATATTGTTACCATTGTCATAGAATTCTACCGCAGAATGTAACTCTAATTATGTCATGTTTGCATATTGTTAACAGCTCCAAGGATACTTCAAGACCAAGTTCTGTTGCAGCATCACATATCAAAAAGTCAAAAAAGTGTCCCAAACATCAGACTATGCAAAATATTGGTGTTGTGCAACTTGTATGGTGATGCGTGGAATAAAACAGTAACTAAGCCAAAACAATGTGCACAGCGCTTAGAAATACCATCTCTGGTAATCAAAACCAACATAAACTATGTACGGTTGGGTTCCTTGACTGGCAGATTATTCAGAGGGTTATGAATGAACATGCCAATAAGTCATGATGTTTCCTGGGGAGCTATGATTCATACATGCAATGAGGTGCTATTGGCTAGTATTTTTAGCCGGCATGTTTTTCCTGAATTTGGGTTGATAAAGGGTCCAAATATATGTATGAAGAGTTGGTTGCAAAACCATCAGGCTTTCCTTTTTTTTTTCACCTCAGCAGAAAACTGAGCATTTAACCAGTATGGGGTATTCATTCACTTGGGTTGTTTACTGAGGAATGAAGCAACACTGACAAACCTTCTACTGCATGCTGCATTAGACCATTAACGGTGTCCAGATTTGACAGAGTTATTTTATGTCTGACCTACCTTCCAACTTTCCAAGACATCCGCGACATGAGCGCCATCGCTGAGTGCGTGAACATCAACACATGAGACATATGATGTTTCAGCATCACTTCCCGTTCACGGCCTCAAACCCCCAGTTCACTTACTGATTGAATAAACTTATTTGAGTTTTGACACATTATATGTATGGTCCCAATCATGTCTTCATTGCTTCAAAAGAACTTTGTTTGATCACTGAGGATTGTTGAGAGTGTTGTCAGGGTCATCTTGAGATGCACGTAATGACCCATAGATTCAAGACCATTGCTGGTAGGCATTAACACAAACAGGTAAGAGGCACACACACTGCTCCACAATGTACAGCCGGAGAATTCAATCAATCCTGCATGAAGCTAGAGCGCAGCCCGCCTTTTTTGCTGCTCGCTGGTGTGTACCCTATGGGCCAGTCGATAGTGTTACTCGCATCTTGCCGACCGGGAGGCCGTCGTCGACGGGCTCTAGCTCAGGGACATGGAGGAGTGCTTCTTCCAAGCCCAGGCTCCATCCACATGCGAGGCCCCTCTTGTCCTCCCTCGCGCCGTACCTAGAGCGGTCGCTCCCTATCTGCCCCGCGCCTCCTCCCACCTCTGTTGCTGGCCTGCAGCTGCTCACCCGCCGGGCACCTGCCCACCTGGACACAACGGCGGAGGTCGACGGCGGATATGGGGAATCGACTGAATCGGAGGCAGGGCTCAATCCCGGCCGAATCGGCGGTGGTGCTGCAATCCATCCGTCCGGCAGTGAGCTGGTTGCGACCTTTAGTTGGAAGATCGCTCGCCGCCAGCCACACGGGATGCAGGTGATGTGGTTGACAGAGGCTACGCGGGATGTAGGGTATGGGGAGGCACGCAACTGGCCAGGCGCGCTGCTGGGGATGGGGACGGCGTCGCCGACCGCGCGTCGGGCCGCGCGATGTAGGGGATGGCGACCCCGTTGTCGGTAGATCTCGACACATGGATGGGAAGGCGCTGCCGGTGGCGGTATCCATGCGACATAGGTTGGCGACAGAACGATCCCTGGTTGATCGCTTGCTCTCGACACCGGCGCCAAGGATCAAGAGGTGGCGGGAGGACATGCCGAGAGTTCGAGTTGGGAGGATGGCGGGGCGGGTCGGCTTCGGGATGGAAGAGGAGCGGGGCGCTCGTGCGGTTGCAGTTTGACCAGAGAGAAACCCGTGGTATCCACTTGGCGGTGGCAGTGGCGTGATATGGCCAAACTGTGAGGGGCAAAATCGTCCACATTAAAATCGGAACCAAAAAACTGGTGAACGAACGTACCTCTGTGTAAATTAGTAGATAGATAGATAGATAGATTAGTTAAAAAGCAGTAACCTGTCCCGCTTGACACCCTACACGTTCTCGACAACGGGTACTCCTACTCTCGGCTCCCACCGACATTGACAGGAATACTGGTGTGGTGTAGGTAGTCTTGGCACTACGGTTTAAATTAAAATTACAGGAGAACCAATATCGCTATTTATAGGTCTGTCGTTTAATATCTATGTCTTTTTTAGACGGACATAAAAAAAGCACAAGATTAGCACAACCCAGTTGACCAGCCGGTAACCCTACTAGGCATCATTGGGTCCGATTATCCCTGAGCCTCTAAGACGGACGAGTTGTTGGAAATATGCTCTAGAGACAAATAATAATATGGATTATTATCATATTTTATAAATTTTATAATTAAGTTTTATATCATGTTATAACTGTATTGAAAGGAAATGTCAATATACGTGTGATATACAAACAGCCAGGAGTTTCCGACGAATCTCTAGTCACTAGTTTATTGGTCAAGAGATGATTAAGGTTTCCTGATCATGTGGCAGTTACGCCAGTTGACAATGGAATCACCTCATTACAAGAATGAGATGATGAGCTATACCCAACCTAAGCATCGTGACCCGATCATGTCACGAAGTTCAAGTTACGATGATTAAAAAATACTTAGTGTCATATTTTTTAGACCATGAGGCCATATCAATCACTATCACCCGAGAAAATTTAGATAACATCAAATGTTATTTGCGGGAGCGATGATCATAAATATGTGTTCAGGTATTCGGAGGAACATGTAGAGGCATTATGCGTCAAGAGCGGAATTTGTCCATCCGCGTGACTGAAAGATACTACAGGGCCCACTCGAAAAAGTTATATTCAATAGCTGTACAGTGTGTGATTTGATCATGGGGATATCACTTATTGGGAACAAGTCAAATAGAATTTGTCGGTAACAAGATTGAACACGACATGGTGATTACATTGATTAGATCTCGGACAATGCAAGTATCAAATAGACAAAAGAAATATGACACGACGTTTATGGTTCAGTGATGAAAGGTTCGTGGAATGCACAGGGGTTATCATGGGCATCCAGGTCCCGCTGATGATCATTGGTACGGAAAGGTCTCGACCATGTCTTGAGTGTTCTCGAACCGTGGGGTATCACGCTTAAGGGCTTGATGATGCACAGAGAACGTTTTGGTATCGGCAAAATCACCAAAGAAAAGAAAGAGAGAGAACCGAAAGAGTTTTAGTAAGTCCGGAGGATGTCCGGAGTTGAGGTGTAAGGAGTTCCATAACCAACAAGATTGAATAACATGTAAGTAAATATTAAATATTGATTTAATCATTTATTTATAATTATTTAATAAAAGAAAAATAAATTAAAATGTCAAATACCTAATTGGGCCAAAATCCGAAGGGAAAAAGGATCCATGAGAGAAAGACCAAAGGGAGGAGAGAGAGGGAGTGGCCGACTGGGCCTTGGACACCCCGCGTGGAGCCCACAAGGGCCTTCGCCAGCAGGCTAGCCCCTCCTCCTTTTCTCTCTCCTTTGTTTAGTCCCGCATGGCTAAGCCAATTGGCTATGTGGGGTTTTTTGCCTATATATTATGAGGTATTTTGACGAAATAAATACACAATAATCAATAAAAGATTCCTCTCTTTTGGGGAGACCTTTAGTTGATACTCTCTCTCTTCCATGACCGTGGTCCCAAGTCTAGATCGCACGAGCATGAGTCTTCTTCACCGCGGAGCGCCGTTGCGATGTGTGATTTGGATCTAGAAGCTCTACTTCCGCAACTGATGCTGGATCGAAGGAGCGGGAGTCATCATCAGACACCGGATGTGTGTAACTCCCTCGGAGGTGCAACACTTGGGGCACTAGGAGTCGTTGGAGCCGAAGGACTTCAACACGACCCCGAGGTCGGCTTCGGAATGACTACATCAGCCACGCTATCCCGAGCGTTGACAATGCTTTTCGGTATTTAAGTGCAAGTTCGCGAAAAGCCTCTCCCGTTACTGCATTACTAATAGATAGATCCAGATATTAGGGTTCTTGGCGTAGGAAAAATTTATTGTTTTCATGCGCGACCCCCTACACGAGCACATGTTAATGGAGTCCATCTGCCTTGCAATTATATCTGGTCGGGGCAGGCTTCGGGCCAGGCTAAAAAATCCCATCGAGCAAAACCTAGGCCTGAGCCGGGCCCGACCCGGCAGACGAGCCGAAAATTTAGGCCTAGACGCGGCCCAAGCAAAGCATTTTTGACCGGACTATCGGCCGAGCCTTCTCTATTTTTCGCATTTCCTTGGCCCGAGACGCCCACGGGCCGCAGATGATAGGCCCGAGCCCGGCCCATGGGCAAAAAAACCGGACCGTCAGGCCATTTCCGGGCTCGGTCGAGCTGGGCCGACTAGGTCGGGTTTTTTTATGCCTAGGACTGCTTGCAATTGGAGGGCCGGAGCGATCAACAGTTCAGGACTTGCCGGCGGCCGCCTAGCGCCTGCATCTTCGTCTTCGCCTGTGAGGCCGAGGCTGCTGGATCGTCGCTCACCGGATGCATCTCACCACTCTGGTTCCCCAAGTGTAACTTCTCACCCTTGTCTAGGATAGCAATTCTACCAAGTAATATTTGTTAGGGCCGCGCTGAGCGTCCCCCGGGGATCAAATGCCCCGGGTGGACACCCGTCTGATACGTTTGTTATGGACCGTCCAGTTTCTGAGTCTCTTGCATCTTTTTTCCTCTAGCGTCTTTTCCCTTTTGTTGACCTTGGCCTGTCTGCACTCCGCATGCGCATAGAAAGAACGAAAAAGCCTAGGCTTGCTCTCTCTATATATCAACCACCATGGGAACCGCGTCGCCACCAAAAAAGGTGGAGCTCGTAGCACCTTAGTCCCCTTTTTTGAGTGCCGCCTACAACAACACACAAACCAACCTGCAGGTTGCCGTGACGACGGTGACACAACATCGCTAGCAGGCATTTATAGCTCGGCCGATGGCCGTATGTAGCAGGGCAGGCGACTGTTTGTAGAAGAGCCAACGAGCTTTTGTAGCAGAGTTGCCGCGAGGTTGTAGCAGAGCCAGCGAGCGATTGTAGCAGAGCTTTGAGAGGTTGTAGCAGAGTCGGGGCCGGCGAGGTTTTGTAGCAGAGCCGTCGAGTGGTTGTAGCAGAGCTGGCTAGCTTTTGTAGCAAAGCCGGCGAGTTTTTGTAGCATCGTCGGAGGACCTCTAAAGCAGAGTTGGCGAGAGTTTGTAGCATCGCTGGAGGCCCATTTGTAGCAGCGTCGGAAGCTACGGCGGGCGGCTAGAAGCAAATGCAAGTAGGTTTAGCCATGATGAGCGGTGGGGGCAGCGTTGTCCTGCCGACAGCAGCGCGACATCGGTAGGGGAGAGTAGCCAAAAGATAGAAGGGTAGGGGAAGGGGGCATGAACGGTGGTGCCTGGGATGGAGATGGCGTGGTGGTGTGCTGAACCGACAGCGGTGGCGAAGCATGTCGACATTGGGAACCAGCACAACTCGGTGCAAGCTCCATCTCCCCTAGAGTCTTCTCCATTGAAGACGGCAATCGATAAGCGATGCCTTGAAGATAGGGACGGAAAGAAAAACTGAGTTGAGAAAAAAGGCTTCGGTGATGTGTGGGCCCCCGGGAGGATGCGTGGCATGCATTGCAATAGGACGATGCGGCGCGTCTGATTGATGGCTGTGAAAATAGCCATCTTTCTATGCTTTTAAACTTCTTTTTTGTCAAGTAATTGAGCAAAAATCTCTCTAGTCTTGCTACCAAAGACTAATTATTGTAAATATATGCAATCCATTATTTTCAATTGTGTTGTGCAGGAAATTATAATTTTAAGGCAAAATCAGGCGGCCAAGTAATCCTACAGCCAGAACCAGTCGACAGAGGCCATAACGACCACTGGTACGGGCAAGATCCGCCCGTACCAGGTGGCGTTGGCTTCGTCTCGTAAAACCCTACAACTAAAACAGAAAAAAGAAAAATTAAAACACTAACATAAAAATAATATAAAACTGATTTACTAAGGAAGCGAGCCTAGTCCTTCCTGTCACCATTGCCTGAAACATCTTTAACTTTAAAACAACTTTTCCACTAATGAAACAATATCCTTAAATTCTATATCAAAAATTCAACTAAAGCATTCTAGAATGAACCGCACATATGAATTTTGTGTCAATCCTATCTAGAAAATATGGTGATCACTCTTAGGTATCAAGTTTTGTAAGCCATGATTAGGAAGAATAGCTAATACATTCATCTAATTATTAGGATATAAAAATCTTATACGAGCTCGTTAAATCGACATGGCACAACTTACAGTGGAAAAAAAGACCAACAGAAAAGTCGTGAAATAAACAATATGTTGAAATAAACACAATTTAATATAGAAAATATTATAAATAAAATTTGATATTAAAAATAGAGAAACTTACAACTGAATCTTCATAGTCATCATCAACCATTTTCACAGAAAATTTCAAAAGACTATGTGCATCTTTTTGACAAATTCAAGATAGCTAATGACATACATTGCATGGCAGGTTTGCGATTGCTCATTTTTTCTAGTTTAAAAATCTATAGGAAACAAAAAAGTGGATATTGCTATCGGAATCCACTTATTGAAATAGAATGGCTAGAACAATAGATAAACATAAAAAAGACCAATACATGGAGAGGGAAAGAATCTGTTGGTATCCAAACTCTCATCCCCTTATTTTTTCTAAAAAACAACCTCTCCATGATCCGAAATTGCCTCTCCAAGATCCGAAGTTGCCTCCTCGGGATCAGATGTTGCCTCCTCGGGATCCGAAGTTGCCTCGTCGGGCACGAAAGTTGCTCAGTCGGGCTTCGAGGTTGCCTCGCTGGGCTCCAAAGTTGCCTCGCCAGGCTCCGATGTTGCCTCGTCTGGCAGCGGCTTGGCTAAAGAAGGGCCATCCTCACCCACCGCGGCAGCGCTGTCCTCATGGCCTACCAAAGCTGCCTCGATGGGCTCCGAAGTTGCCTTGTCGGGCTCCGAAGCTTCCTCGCCGGGCTTCGAAGTTTCCTCGTCGGGATCCGATGTTGCCTCATCAGGAAGCGGCTTGCCTAAAGAAGGGGCGTCCTCACACCGCGGCAGCACCGTCCTAGTGGTCTATCGAAGTTGCCTCGTTGGACACGAAAGTTGCCTCGTCGGGCTCCAAACTTGCCTCGGCGGGCACCAAATTTATTTTGGCGAGCACCGAAGTTTGCTTTATCTCGCACATAAATTACTTTGTTGGACACCAAAGTTGCTCAGTCGGGCTCCGAAGTTGACTCGTTGGACTCCGAAGCTCCCTCGGCGGGCTTCGATGTTGCCTCGTCGGGCAGCGGCTTGTCTAAAGAAGGGTCATCCTCACCTACTGTGGTAGCGCTGGCCTAACGGCCTACCGAAGTTGCTTTGTCAGGCACATAAATTGTCTTGTCAGGTTCTGACGTTGCCTTGTTAGGGACCAAAGTTATTTCGACGGGTACAAAGTTTGTCTCGTCGTACTTCGAAGTTGCCTCGTCAGGCACCGATGTTTTTTTATGGAACTAGTTGTCTGGTCGGACATCGAAATTGACTCGCCAGAAACCAAAGGCACATAAATTGCCATGCTAGAAATTTTAGTCAACAAACTAGTATATTTTAGCAACTATTATGTGGTTTTAGGCAACAAATTGGCAACTGATTGTAACTTTTAGGCATCAAAGTACTAGTAGGCAAGAAACGGGTTTTTAGTAAGTATTACGAGATTTTAGGAAAGAAAATAACAAAATTGACTACCACTGCAGTGAAGTTTGTCAACCGATGTTTATGAAGCTATCTATCGCCGTATGTAGTAGAAAGCTAAGGTAGTCATTCTAAAAAAAAGCTAAGGTAGTACTCCATGCGAGCAGGCATAGTTGTATCTGCAGGCTGCAGCACACGCGCGCGTCGCGCGGGGCTGGTCTCCAGCCAACAGAGGAGGGCGGCTAGGGCGGCGGCGTGCAGGATACGTTGCGCACACACGCGTTAAGGATATTTATTTGGCAAACCCGGATTTAAATGCGGTAGGGTTTTCCGTCTGTGGTCCGTTGACCCAATCACTTTCTTTTATGTAGGGTGCGCCAGATCCTACGATCCATCGCCCAGGCGCCCGCTATTAGGCTAGGCCTAGCTGAAGTATTACAAGTAGTATCATATATGCTATATTGGCAAAAATCTGATTTAGCATAATAATTAATAAAAAAAAGATTGGTACAGTATCATATGTAGATACTGTATCATAGCACGCAAAAATAAAAATTCTAATACATATAAATCTTGTACATAATTTTATATTGAGATTCATATTATTATCATACTATCTTATATCATGCATTATAGAGATAGTATCATACACTAGTGCATGATACATACTAGTAGTACGATACCCCACTATGACCAGCCTTGGGTCACTGCTAATCAGATTAGGGTCGGCGCCCCCTCCTAATTAATCAGTGGTAGGCACGATCGCAAAGCGAAACGTCAATTTTGCCGGCTGCCGAAGTGCCGATATGTATTGGGTCGACCTTGGTGAGATTGTTATATACAGTAGTAGCACGGTCCAGTCCCAAGTCGTACCCAAACTGGCCCTGATCGAGAAGTACAGGAGGAGCTAGGAGTCCGTCTCTGTCTGGTATACGAATACACCAGTCTCCCCCTGTTCCTCGTGTCCATCGATGTGCCGGCAGCCAGGCACGGGTTGAGCTAGCTATATAGTACCTGCAGTTTCCCTCGTGTGCGATCAACAACCAAGATCGAGCTAAGTTAAGATGGACGTCGTGGCCGCGGCATCGCCAAATATGTACTACTCCTTGCAAGACCAGGTGAGTTTCGGGCGCGGGGTCCTCCGCCAGGGCCTACTCCTCGACGACGGCACGCTGGAGAACAGCTCTCTCCCCGTCGACACGCTCGAGATCCTCCTCATCAACAACTCCCTCGTGCGTAAGAAGGCCCGCGACATCAGGGTGCTCGACAGGAGCCACCTGCACCCCGGCCAGGTGGTCGGGTCGGCGTCCCACATGGCCGGCCAGATCGGCGTCGTCACCGGCGTCACCACCCTGCTCGACCTGGCGGAGCTCGACAGACGCGGCGTAGCCACGAGGCTCATCAAAGGCGTGTCCCCGTCCAGCGTGCGGCGTGTCTGCAGCCTCAACCTCGGCGACTTCGTCGTGTCCAAGTCCGGCCCGTGGCTCGGCCAGGTCGTCGAGGTATCCATCGATGTCGACGTCCTGTTCGAAGACGGGGCCGTATGCAGGGTTACCGACGCAAAGTCCAAGACGCTACAAGCAATCTATGGCCAGGTTTTCCGCAAACAAATGAACTGTGACATCTACCCGGGGCAGATCGTCACAGGGGATAACCCCTCTTCCCTCTTCAAGGCGGCACGGTGGCTTCACGGCTACTGGAACCCTGGTCGTGTCGCAGGCACCGTCATCGAGGTGGAGACATCGGGCGTCCTCGTCTACTGGATTGCGTCGACGCACTGTGGCGCGGACAAGGCGCTTGTCGAGGCATCCGCTCCTCCGGCGTACCAGCACACCGATGACCTCACATTCTTCTGCCCTGCGTCCGGCTGCAGCTGGGGGGTAGCTGACCGCTGCTTCTTTCGAGAACCTAGTTGTTCCACCAAAACCGACGGTAACAACAATGGGGATGCTGCTTGTGCTCATGATCAGGAGGAAACGGAGGAGGACGAGCAATACGACGGCTCATGCCCTGAAAACAATCATGACGTGATTGATGATGACAATGAAGCACCATTTACGAAGCAGAATGGTGTAAATATTTATAGGAGGCAACTGAGGAGAGTCTTCTTCGAGGGGCACAGGCACAGGCATCGCCCGCAAGTCAGGAGGCATGTGGAGGTGGAGTTCCCGATGGTCGTCGCCAGCACCAGCACCTCTGTCGATGTGCTATGGCAGGACGGCACACTGCAGCATGGCATACCTTCAGCGACCCTCGTCCCCTTTGATATCCTAAATGAACAGGAGTTCTTCCCGGGACAACACGTCGTCGAGAACCTGATTCCTCTTGATACTGCGGTCGAAACTAAGGGCGACCAGGATGGCGCGACAAGGCGTGTGGGCATCGTTAGGAGCCTGGACTATAAGGACCAGACGGTTCGAGTGTCATGGTTGGAGGCGGCGATGTGCCCTGACGAGGCTAGGGAGGTGGAGTGCACTAACACCGTGAGTGCATATGATCTCAAAATGAAGTACTCTGCTTACTACGGAGATATTGTCGTTCGCCTCCAACAGTCAGGATCAACGGGCGACGGAATTAGCGTGCCGTTACAGGCCAAAAAGAAGAAGAGTATTGTTTCTGCTGATCTTTCGTGGGTGGGACATGTTCTTGAACTTCCTGGTGGATACGCCGTCCAAGTTAAGTGGGGCGATGGTAGCATATCAACAGTACGTGTATTTATTTTTCTGTTACTTTTTTGTTGACCTACAACTTTGCTGTTGTTGATATATGATTGAGCGTGCTGCAGGTGTCACCCGATGAGATCGTTGTCGTCCAAGAAGAGCACTACATGGATCTGTGGACTGAAATGGGCGACTGGGTGGAGGATGACAGCGTCAATGATGCACCTGAAGAACCGGCCAACACGGTATCTATCCTTCTAACACTGTCCACTTCAGCAAATAACTGGTGTGCCTACGTGTGTTAAAGTCTAATTTTACACGTAAACTTAGGACAATGATCTTCGCAACCTAGCCGACGACCGGCAGCGACGAGGACAAGCCTTTTGGGTTCTGCAGTCCGATCTTTGCTCCGATTGACTGGCGACATGGTGGCTCGAGGTAAAGGATACCTGACCAACCGGCAGCCTCCATCAGCGTCCTTGTTACAAAGCTCAGAGGCACATGCGCCAGCAACAGAGACCATCGCTGCTGTCTTGACAAGGAACGTTGTGGATGTGAACTGCCACGATATTGCCAAGGATGGAAGGAAGGCCTCAGATACCACTTGCTCCTGTGACGAAGTCGAATCGTTCAGCTTCCCACGTTTCGATGTACTCCAGATCACCTCTGAGGATCACCATTACCTTGACAATCCAGACCAGGTAAATTTCTATTGCTTGGAAAATGAACAATGGAGGGTATTTAACATTAGAGTAAAAAAGTTTACAAGCACACTACGTACATTAGGCTATCGCTATAAACCACCTGCTTAACTATGACGATTCTTTCTATTTTGCAAAACCGTTTATTTGTAACCTCAACCAACGCTCTCTTTAAGGAAATGCAGGGTGGCAGTCGTCAGAAGTGTTGGGTCAAGGCAGTACAAAAGGAATGGAAGATTCTAGAGAACGACTTACCAGGTATGAGAGTACACAACTAAACGCACGGTCATTGGTTGCAAATGAATACCTATTACAATTTTATGTGCAGAAACCATATACGTACGAGTGTTCGAGGACCGCATGGACCTGCTCAGGGTGGTGATGGTGGGCGCGAGTGGGACGCCTTACCAGCACGGACTATTTTTCTTCGACTTGCGACTACCGCCCTCCTACCCGGCTGCGCCACCCCAAGTGTACTACCACTCCTTCGGCCTACGTCTTAATCCCAACCTCTACGAATCCGGGACCTTGTGCCTCAGTCTCCTAAACACATTCGGCGGTGAGGGCAGTGAGGTTTGGTCGCCGGTGACATCAAGCCTCCTCCAAGTTGTTGTCTCCATCTAGGGCCTCGTCCTCAACGACCAACCATACTACAACGAGGCTGGATACGAGACCCTAGTCGGCAAACCAGAGGGCCGCCGCAACACGCTGCCCTACAGTGAGAATGCTTACCTGCTCACCCTCCGGACCATACTCCATCTGTTGCGTCGGCCGCCTCGGGGATTTGAGGAATTTGTCAAGGATCACTTCCGTCGTTGGGGAATGTCTGTGGTTAGGACATGCGACACATGGCTGCAAGGATGTGTTGTCGGTGATGCCCATGCCATTGAAGCGGGTAGGGAGCAGCCGTGCTCAACCGGTTTGAAGCTTGTACTCGCCAACGTGGTGCCCAAACTTGTGGCAGCCTTCACAGAGATCGGTGCCGAGGGGTGTGAAGAGTTCCAGAAGCATATGGCCTAGTGGCTTGCTTTTGTAATTACTCGCGTATTTAGTTCTACAACAGTTAGTATTTTTTTTCTTTTGATTAAATTAAAAAGGAGCTCATCAAGAGTTGTACCTATTGTTGTGGATTCGACCGTAATTATATATCCAAATCTATAGAAGACAAGAGTATTTTGTATCATCGTGATGCATTAGAAAAAGAAATATATCCGTACTACGAGGTCTACTCGATTTGGGCCGAGACTTTTGTACCATCGTGATGCGTTAAAAAAGAAATATAAAACCAGCCTGGCCGATATCACGGGTCGCTGCTGCCGCGGGCCCGGCGGTGGTGGCCATGCCTTGCCGTCGAAAGCGCGGGCGGGCTTGGCACGCCTCATCAGGCTCCCTTCACGCGGGGGTGGGACGGAGGAGGGTTGACGTCGGGGTGGTGCTGTTTGTTGTTGGGCGAAGGTAAATGACATATCGGCGGAAACGGCACACAACTTTATTTTGTAAGTTGTAGAGATTCTGTCCTCCACTAAGCTACAACGTGACAACTCTAAGAAAAATTCTGGAAGCTTACAACAAGGGATCAGGACAAATGGTTAACAAAGCAAAATTAACTTTTTTTTTTGGAAATTGGCGCTTTATTATTATCCATAATGTTTACACCCGGCCTCTGCATAGTTAGGATGCACACAGCCGATCAAGCTCAGAGAAGAATCCAGAACAAAAGAAACAACGTTACAAAAGTGATACATAATGACGGCACACGTCGATCTAAGGCATGTCTATCCGCAGGTCACGCTGTCATCCATGTCGGGAGAAAATATCCCTCGTCGTGGCCTCCAATCGCGTACACCCCACCGCAAATAAGTCGCGAAACTCCATATGTTGGAGAGTAGTCCATGATCGTAGGATAGCCGTGGCACGATAGATCACCTGAAGAGAAGAAGACACAATGTTATTAAAAATCTTGTCATTTCTACATAGCCAAAGCGACCAAATAATGGCAAGCGCTCCCACCCTAAATAGAGTCTCATATTTATCGTGTATCCCGTGCAACCAATTACCAAATATATTGGTAACCGAACGTGGAGGAGATAAACCAGAGGCTACATGGATGATTGACCATACAGTACGGGCAAATTTGCATTGGAAGAATAAATATCGAATTGTCTCATTATGATGACAAAAAACACATTGTGTACTTCCTTGCCAATTCCTCTTAACAAGATTATCCTTTGTGAGAATAACCCCTTTAAGAAGCTACCAAGCGAAAATCTTCGTTTTAAGTGGTATTTTCATGTTCTAAATTTTAGAATTATCAACCGCTGGAATATCTGGTTGGATCAATGCTCTATATAATGAGTCAACCGAAAATTTACCACTTTTCAGTAGTTTCCATTTGAACTCGTCCGTCCCCTCAGACAACTGTATCGTGGATAGTCGTAAAAGAAGGTTATTCCAGGATACAAGTCTAGGGCCTAAGAAACTTCGTCTGAAAGACACATTAGGAGGGTCAGATCCCAATACTGTCGAGAGGGTATCTCCTTTGTGCCTAACAATCGAGTATAGAGCTGGGTATTGTTCACGAAGAGAAGTTTGGCCAAGCCATTTATCTTCCCAGAACCTAACATGTGATCCATCCTTAATATTGAAGACACCAAAGCGGAAGAAATGTTTTTTGGACGCCATTAGTCCAGCCAAAAAATGTGAATCACCGGGTTTCCAAACCACTTGAGACACAGCTTTGGAGCCAACATATTTCCTCCATAGAATGGTTTGCCAAACACCATCTTCTGATAGAAGTTTGAAAAGCCATTTACTAAGAAGTGTGGTGTTTTTGACTTGCAAATCATGTATGCCTAGTCCACCCACTACAGGAGAAATCAGAGACGCCAACGGCCAGAGGACTATGTCGATGGCCATTTGTCGGGGCCATCGGCGTAGAGGCCTGCCCCGGCGAGCTGCCCACCACGGCCGTCGGCAGAGCCTCGGCCGTCGGCGTAGGCAAAGAAACCCTCGGCGTAGAGGAGCTGTCGTGAGAGCAGTTCGGCTATGCCGACGGTGGCTCCCTCGGCACTCCCAGCCTCGATGTAGCCCCGCCGACACAACAAGGGAACGGGCGTTAGGTAGTCGGGTCTCAGCGACGGCCAGCCGTGTAGGTCTTAGAGGGTGATGCAGAGTTGGTTGGCCTTGGGGCGCTACGCCGACGGCTAAGCCATCGGCACAGCCTCCCTATTTTCCTTCATTTTGTTTTAGCCTTATATTTGGTACTAATTTATGTATTACTCCGACTGTAGTCATTTGTACCGTCCCAATAGCAGTCTCCATTGACGTAATTGCAGGAATCCCACGAAAACTTGTGTGTTGCCCTAAAATACCTGAACAAGTGGGTGAAAGATGTCATCACAAGATGCGATAACACTTGAAACAAACTCAAATCAGAAGAAGGTCGACAGGGATCTAGACATTGCATCCATGGACCTTCCACCACACTTGGACACATATACTAGGTCACGTGCAAGTTCGATGGGATTCAGACTCCGGCGGTCCTTTTCAGTGAAACCCTAGTCGGTGGGGCCAGCGGTCTACCCTGTAGCTTTCTTAGTGCGAGGTTGAGACAACGCTTTTTGTTGGTTTAGCTTTGTTTAGGTCATATCTACATGGAAAACAAAGGTTGGGACCTTATAGCACATGCTAGCCCCGGTATACCATGGCGGGACTATTACCCTACCGTCCGAGGAATCTACTAAGTGTTATCATGCATGGTCTACCTATAGCTTTCTTAGTGCGAGGTTAGGACAACGCGCTTTTTTGTTAGTTTACCTTTGTTTAGGTCATATCTACATGGAAAACAAAGGTTGGGACCTTATAGCACATGCTAGCCCCCCAGGTATACCGGCAGCGGGACTATTACCCCTAAACGTCCAGGAATCTACTAAGTGTTATCGCAGCATGGTCTACCCTGTAGCTTTCTTAGTACGAGGTTCGGACAACGCTTTTTGTTGGTTTAGCTTTGTTTAGGTCATATCTAGATGGAAAACAATGGTTGGGACCTTATAGCACATACTAGCCCCGGTATACCAGCGGGTATTACCCCTACGTCAAGGAATCTACTAAGTGTTATCTTGCGCATGTGAAGAAGGTCAGGGATCTAGACATTGCATCCATGGACCTTCCACCACACTTGGACACATATACTAGGTCACGTGCAAGTTCGATGGGATTCTCGGCGGTCCTTTTCGTGAAACCCTAGTCGGTGGGGCCAGGTCTACCCTGTAGCTTTCTTTGTGCGAGGTTCGGACAACGCTTTTTTGTTGGTTTAGCTTTGTTTAGGTCATATCTACATGGAAAACAAAGGTCGGGACCTTATAGCACATACTAGCCCCGGTATACCATGGCGGACTATTACCCCTACCGTCGAGGAATCTACTAAGTGTTATACATGGCAGTCTACCCCTATAGCTTTCTTAGCGAGGTTCGGACAACGCTTTTTTGTTGGTTTAGTTTTGTTTAGGTCATATCTACATGGAACACAAAGGTTGGGACCTTATAGCACATGCTAGCCCCGGTATACCAGCGGGACTATTACCCCTACGTCCGAGGAATCTACTAAGTGTTATCGCATGCAGGTCTACCCTATAGCTTTCTTACGAGAGGTTCGGACAACGCTTTTTTGTTGGTTTAGCTTTGTTTAGGTCATATCTACATGGAAAACAAGGTTGGGACCTTATAGCACATGCTAGCCCCGGTATACCCGGTATTACCCCTACCGTCGAGGAATCTACTAAGTGTTATCATGCGCATGTGAAGAAGGTCGACAGGGGATCTAGACATTGCATCCATGGACCTTCCACCACACTTGGACACATATACTAGGTCACGTGCAAGTTCGATGGGATTAGAACTCGTGGGTCCTTTTCGTGAAACCCTAGTCGGTGGGGGCAGGTCTACCCCTGTAGCTTTCTTTGTGCGAGGTTCGGACAACGCGCTTTTTGTTGGTTTAGCTTTGTTTAGGTCATATCTACATGGAAAACAAAGGTTGGGACCTTATAGCACATGCTAGCCCCGGTATACCTTGGCGGACTATTACCCCTACCGTCCGAGGAATCTACTAAGTGTTATCGCATGGTCTACCCTATAGCTTTCTTAGTACGAGGTTCGGACAACGCTTTTTTGTTGGTTTAGCTTTGTTTAGGTCATATCTACATGGAAAACAAAGGTTGGGACCTTATAGCACATACTAGCCCCGGTATACCCTTGCGGGACTATTACCCCTACCGTCAAGGAATCTACTAAGTGTTATCGCGCATGTGAAGAAGGTCGGACAGGGGATCTAGACATTGCATCCATGGACCTTCCACCACACTTGGACACATATACTAGGTCACGTGCAAGTTCGAGTGGGATTCGAACTCGGCGGTCCTTTTCAGTGAAACCCTAGTCGGTGGGGCCATGGGTCTACTGTAGCTTTCTTTGTCTGAGGTTCGGACAACAACGCTTTTTGTTGGTTTAGCTTTGTTTAGGTCATATCTACATGGAAAACAAAGGTTGGGACCTTATAGCACATGCTAGCCCCCCGGTATACCCGTAGCGGGACTGTTACCCCTACACGTCCAGGAATCTACTAAGTGTTATCGCACACGGGTCTACCCCTATAGCTTTCTTAGTACGAGGTTCAGACAACGCGATTTTTGTTAGTTTAACTTTCTTTAGGTCATATGTACATGGAAAACAAAGGTTGGGACCTTATAGCACATCCTATCCCCCCGGTATACCCGCAGCGGGACTATTACCCCTACACGTCCAGGAATCTACTAAGTGTTATCATGCGCATGTGAAGAAGGTCAGGGGATCTAGACATTGCATCCATGGACCTTCCACCACACTTGGACACATATACTAGGTGGTGGGGCCGGGTCTACCCATGTAGCTTTCTTAGTACGAGGTTCAGACAACGCGCTTTTTATTGGTTTAGCTTTGTTTAGGTCATATCTACATGGAAAACAAAGGTTGGGACCTTATAGCACATGCTAGGCCCCCGGTATACCATGGTGGGTATTACCCCTACGTCAAGGAATCTACTAAGTGTTATCGCGCGCATGTGAAGAAGGTCGGGGATCTGGACATTGCATCCATTGACCTTCCACCACACTTGGACACATATACTAGGTCACGTGCAAGTTCGATGGGATTAGGACTCGGCGGTCCTTTTCCAGCGAAACCCTAGTCGGTGGGGCCCGCGGGTCTACCCCTGTAGCTTTCTTTGTACGAGGTTCAGACAACGCGCTTTTTTGTTGGTTTAGCTTTGTTTAGGTCATATCTACATGGAAAACAAAGGTTGGGACC
This sequence comes from Avena insularis, assembly GCA_023614405.1. NCBI lineage: Eukaryota > Viridiplantae > Streptophyta > Magnoliopsida > Poales > Poaceae > Avena > Avena insularis. The sequence continues at coordinate 382,499,187 of CM042684.1, forward strand.
TTATAGCACATGCTAGCCCCCCGGTATTCCCTTGCGGGACTATTACCCCTACCGTCGAGGAATCTACTAAGTGTTATCATGCATGGTCTACCCTATAGCTTTCTTAGTCGAGGTTCGGACAACGCTTTTTGTAGGTTTAGCTTTGTTTAGGTCATATCTACATGGAAAACAAAGGTTGGGACCTTATAGCACATGCTAGCCACCCCGGTATACCATGTGGGCTATTACCCCTACGTCAAGGAATCTACTAAGTGTTATATGCGCATGTGAAGAAGGTGGGGATCTGGACATTGCATCCATGGACCTTCCACCACACTTGGACACATATACTAGGTCCGTGCAAGTTCGGTGGGATGGTCCTTTTGTGAAACCCTAGTCGGTGGGGCCCACGGGTCTACCCCTGTAGCTTTCTTAGTACGAGGTTCAGACAACGCGCTTTTTTGTTGGTTTAGCTTTGTTTAGGTCATATCTACATGGAAAACAAAGGTTGGGACCTTATAGCACATGCTAGCCCCCGGTATATCCGTAGCGGGACTGTTACCCCTACACGTCAAGGAATCTACTAAGTGTTATCGCACGCATGTGAAGAAGGTCAGAGCGGGGATCTAGACATTGCATCCATGGACCTTCCACCACACTTGGACACATATACTAGGTCCACGTGCAAGTTCCAATGGGATTAGAACTCGGCGGTCCTTTTTCAGCGAAACCCTAGTCGGTGGGGCCCGCGGGTCTACCCCTGTAGCTTTCTTTGTACGAGGTTCAGACAACACGCTTTTTTGTTGGTTTAGCTTTGTTTAGGTCATATCTACATGGAAAACAAAGGTTGGGACCTTATAGCACATGCTAGCCCCCCCTGGTATACCCGAAGCAGGACAATTACCCCTAGACCTCGAGGAATCTACTAAGTGTTATCGCATGGGGTCTACCCTATAGCTTTCTTAGTACGAGGTTCAGACAACGCTTTTTTGTTGGTTTAGCTTTGTTTAGGTCATATCTACATTTAAAACAAAGGTTGGGACCTTATAGCACATGCTAGCCCCCGGGTATACCATGGGACTATTACCCTACCGTCCGAGGAATCTACTAAGTGTTATCGCCTTGGGTCTACCTATAGCTTTCTTAGTCTGAGGTTGAGACAACGCTTTTTGTTGGTTTAGCTTTGTTTAGGTCATATCTACATGGAAAACAAAGGTTGGGACCTTATAGCACATACTAGCCCCGGTATACCATGTAGGTATTACCCCTACGTCAAGGAATCTACTAAGTGTTATCGCGCATGTGAAGAAGGTCGACCAGGGATCTAGACATTGCATCCATGGACCTTCCACCACACTTGGACACATATACTAGGTCACGTGCAAGTTCGATGGGATTAGAACTCGGCGGTCCTTTTCAGTGAAACCCTAGTCGGTGGGGCCAGCGGTCTACCCTGTAGCTTTCTTTGTCTGAGGTTCGGACAACGCACTTTTTTGTTGGTTTAGCTTTGTTTAGGTCATATCTACATGGAAAACAAAGGTTGGGACCTTATAGCACATGCTAGCCCCGGTATACCATGGCGGGACTATTACCCCTACCGTCCGGAATCTACTAAGTGTTATCGCATGGTCTACCCTATAGCTTTCTTAGTACGAGGATTGGACAACCGCTTTTTGTTGGTTTAGCTTTGTTTAGGTCATATCTACATGGAAAACAAAGGTTGGGACCTTATAGCACATACTAGCCCCGGTATACCATGGGACTATTACCCCTACCGTCCGAGGAATCTACTAAGTGTTATCGCCTTGCAGGTCTATCCCTGTAGCTTTCTTAGTACGAGGTTGAGAGAACGCGCTTTTTTGTTGGTTTAGCTTTGTTTAGGTCATATCTACATGGAAAACAAAGGTTGGGACCTTATAGCACATACTAGCCACCCGGTATACCCTGGCGGGACTATTACCCCTACCGTCAAGGAATCTACTAAGTGTTATCATGCGCATGTGAAGAAGGTCGGACAGGGATCTAGACATTGCATCCATGGACCTTCCACCACACTTGGACACATATACTAGGTCACGTGCAAGTTCGAGTGGGATTAGAACTCCGTGGTCCTTTTCAGTGAAACCCTAGTCGGTGGGGCCCATGGTCTACCCTGTAGCTTTCTTTGTACGAGGTTCGGACAACGCGCTTTTTGTTGGTTTAGCTTTGTTTAGGTCATATCTACATGGAAAACAAAGGTTGGGACCTTATAGCACATGCTAGCCCCGGTATACCCTTGGCGGGACTATTACCCCTACCGTCGAGGAATCTACTAAGTGTTATACATGCGGGTCTACCCTATAGCTTTCTTAGTGCGAGGTTGGACAACACGCTTTTTTGTTGGTTTAGCTTTGTTTAGGTCATATCTACATGGAAAACAAAGGTTGGGACCTTATAGCACATACTAGCCCCGGTATACCTGGCGGGACTATTACCCCTACGTCGAGGAATCTACTAAGTGTTATCGCAGCGGGTCTACCTATAGCTTTCTTAGTCGAGGTTGGACAACGCGCTTTTTTGTTGGTTTAGCTTTGTTTAGGTCATATCTACATGGAAAACAAAGGTTGGGACCTTATAGCACATACTAGCCCCGGTATACCCTTGGGTATACCCCTACCGTCAAGGAATCTACTAAGTGTTATCATGCGCATGTGAAGAAGGTCGGACCGGGATCTAGACATTGCATCCATGGACCTTCCACCACACTTGGACACATATACTAGGTCACGTGCAAGTTCGAGTGGGATTAGAACTCCGGCGGTCCTTTTCATGAAACCCTAGTCGGTGGGGCCCCCCTGTAGCTTTCTTTACGAGGTTGTTCGGACAACGCTTTTTTGTTGGTTTAGCTTTGTTTAGGTCATATCTACATGGAAAACAAAGGTTGGGACCTTATAACATACTAGCCCGGTATATATTACCCCTACCGTCAGGAATCTACTAAGTGTTATCGCATGGTCTACCCTATAGCTTTCTTAGTGCGAGGTTCGGACAACGCGCTTTTTTGTTGGTTTAGCTTTATTTAGGTCATATCTACATGGAAAACAAAGGTTGGGACCTTATAGCACATGCTAGCCCCGGTATACCATGGCGGGACTATTACCCCTACCGTCCGAGGAATCTACTAAGTGTTATACATGTGGGTCTACCCTATAGCTTTCTTAGTCTGAGGTTCGACAACGCGCTTTTTGGTGGTTTAGCTTTGTTTAGGACATATCTACATGGAAAACAAAGGTTGGGACCTTATAACACACGCTAGCCCCGGTATACCCATGCGGGACTATTACCCCTACGTCAAGGAATCTACTAAGTGTTATCTGCGCATGTGAAGAAGGTCGACCGGGGATCTAGACATTGCATCCATGGACCTTCCACCACACTTGGACACATATACTAGGTCACGTGCAAGTTCAGTGGGATTCAGACTCGGCGGTCCTTTTCAGTGAAACCCTAGTCGGTGGGGCCCAGGTCTACCCTGTAGCTTTCTTTGTCTGAGGTTGAGACAACGCTTTTTGTTGGTTTAGCTTTGTTTAGGTCATATCTACATGGAAAACAAAGGTTGGGACCTTATAGCACATGCTAGCCCCGGTATACCCTTGGGGTATTACCCCTACCGTCGAGGAATCTACTAAGTGTTATACATGCGCAGGTCTACCCCTGTAGCTTTCTTTGTACGAGGTTCAAAAAACGCGCTTTTTGTTGGTTTAGCTTATTTTAGGTCATATCTACATGGAAAACAAAGGTTGGGACGTTATAGCACATGCTAGCCCCCGTTATACCCGCAGCGGGACTGTTACCCCTAGACGTCGAGGAATCTACTAAGTGTTATCGCAACGCAGGTCTACCCCTATAGCTTTCTTAGTACGAGGTTCAGACAACGCGCTTTTTTGTTGGTTTAGCTTTGTTTAGGTCATATCTACACGAAAAACATAGGTTGGGACCTTATAGCACATGCTATGCCCCCGGTATACCTTGGTGGGACTATACCCCTACGTCAAGGAATCTACTAAGTGTTATCGTGCATGTGAAGAAGGTCAGGGATCTACATTGCATCCATGGACCTTCCACCACACTTGGACACATATACTAGGTCAGTGGGATTGATTACTCCGGCGTCCTTTTCAGCGAAACCCTAGTCGGTGGGGCAGCGGGTCTACCCTGTAGCTTTCTTTGCGAGGTTAGGACAACGCGCTTTTTTGTTGGTTTAGCTTTGTTTAGGTCATATCTACATGAAACAAAGGTTGGGACCTTATAGCACATACTAGCCCCGGTATACCATGGCGGGACTATTACCCCTACGTCCGAGGAATCTACTAAGTGTTATACATGCGCAGGTCTACCCTATAGCTTTCTTAGTACGAGGTTGAGACAACGCTTTTTTGTTGGTTTAGCTTTTTTTAGGTCATATCTACATGGAAAACAAAGGTTGGGACCTTATAGCACATGCTAGACCCCCGGTATACCCATGGGACTATTACCCCTACCGTCGAGAATCTACTAAGTGTTATCGCATGTGAAGAAGGTCTACCAGCTTTCTTAGGTTTAGCTTTGTTTAGGTCATATCTACATGGAAAACAAAGGTTGGGACCTTATAGCACATACTAGCCCCGGTATACCAGCGGACTATTACCCCTACGTCAAGGAATCTACTAAGTGTTATCGCAGGTCTACCCTATAGCTTTCTTAGTCTGAGGTTGGACAACAGCTTTTTGTTGGTGTAGCTTTGTTTAGGTCATATCTACATGGAAAACAAAGGTTGAGACCTTATAGCACATGCTAGCCCCGGTATACCCTTGGGACTATTACCCCTACCGTCGAGGAATCTACTAAGTGTTATCGCCTTGGTCTACCCTATAGCTTTCTTAACTGAGGTTGGACAACGCTTTTTTGTTGGTTTAGCTTTGTTTAGGTCATATCTACATGGAAAACAAAGGTTGGGACCTTATAGCACATACTAGCCCCGGTATACCATGGGACTATTACCCTACGTCCGAGGAATCTACTAAGTGTTATCGCATGGGTCTACCCTATAGCTTTCTTAGTACGAGGTTCAGACAACGCTTTTTTGTTGGTTTAGCTTTTTTTAGGTCATATCTACATGGAAAACAAAGGTTGGGACCTTATAGCACATGCTAGCCCCCCGGTATACCCGCAGCGGGACTGTTACCCCTACACGTCAAGGAATCTACTAAGTGTTATCGCACGCATGTGAAGAAGGTCGGACCGGGGATCTAGACATTGCATCCATGGACCTTCCACCACACTTGGACACATATACTAGGTCCACGTGCAAGTTCCAGTGGGATTAGGAACTCGGCGGTCCTTTTCAGTGAAACCCTAGTCGGTGGGGCAGCGGGTCTACACCCACAAGCTTTCTTTGTCGAGGTTCGGACAACAGCGCTTTTTGTTGGTTTAGCTTTGTTTAGGTCATATCTACATGGAAAACAAAGGTTGGGACCTTATAGCACATACTAGCCCCGGTATACCCTTGGCGGGCTATTACCCCTACCGTCCGAGAATCTACTAAGTGTTATCGCATGCAGGTCTACCCTATAGCTTTCTTAGTATGCGAGGTTGAGACAACACGCTTTTTTGTTGATTTAGCTTTGTTTAGGTCATATCTACATGGAAAACAAAGGTTGCAACCTTATAGCACATGCTAGCCCCCCGGTATACCCTTGGCGGGGACTATTACCCCTACCGTCGAGGAATCTACTAAGTGTTATCGCATGGGTCTACCCATAGCTTTCTTAGCGAGGTTGGAACAACGCTTTTTTGTTGGTTTAGCTTTGTTTAGGTCATATCTACATGGAAAACAAAGGTTGGGACCTTATAGCACATGCTAGCCCCGGTATACCATGCGGGCTATTACCCCTACGTCAAGGAATCTACTAAGTGTTATCGCGCGCATGTGAAGAAGGTCGGACAGGATCTAGACATTGCATCCATGGACCTTCCACCACACTTGGACACATATACTAGGTCACGTGCAAGTTCGAGTGGGATTAGAACTCGGCGGTCCTTTTCGGTGAAACCCTAGTCGGTGGGGCCAGCAGGTCTACCTGTAGCTTTCTTTGTGAGGTTCGGACAACGCTTTTTGTTGGTTTAGCTTTGTTTAGGTCATATCTACATGGAAAACAAAGGTTGGGACCTTATAGCACATGCTAGCCCCGGTATACCATGGCGGGACTATTACCCCTACGTCGAGAATCTACTAAGTGTTATCATGCAGGTCTACCCCTATAGCTTTCTTAGTACGAGGTTCGGACAACGCTTTTTTGTTGGTTTAGCTTTGTTTAGGTCATATCTACATGGAAAACAAAGGTTGGGACCTTATAGCACATACTAGCCCCGGTATACCATGGCGGGACTATTACCCTACCGTCCGGGAATCTACTAAGTGTTATCGCATGCAGGTCTACCCTATAGCTTTCTTAGTCGAGGTTGAGACAACGCTTTTTTTGTTGGTTTAGCTTTGTTTATGTCATATCTACATGGAAAACAAAGGTTGGGACCTTATAGCACATGCTAGCCCCGGTATACCTTGGCGGTATTACCCCTACACGTCAAGGAATCTACTATGTGTTATCGCACGCATGTAAAGAAGGTCAGACAGGGGATCTAGACATTGCATCCATGTTACTTCCACCACATTTGGACACATATACGAGGTCCACGTGCAAGTTCCAGTGGGATTCAGAACTCGGCGGTCCTTTTCAGTGAAACCCTAGTCGGTGGGGCCAGTCTACCCACATAGCTTTCTTTATGCGAGGTTCGAGGACAACGCGCTTTTTGTTGGTTTAGCTTTGTTTAGGTCATATCTACATGGAAAACAAAGGTTGGGACCTTATAGCACATACTAGCCCCGGTATACCAGGTGGGACTATTACCCCTACCGTCCGAGGAATCTACTAAGTGTTATCGCACGTGGGTCTACCCCTATAGCTTTCTTAGTATGACGTTCAGACAACGTGCTTTTTTGTTGGTTTAGATTTGTTTAGGTCATATCTACATGGAAAACAAAGGTTGGGACCTTATAGCACATGATAGCCCCGGTATACCATGGCGGGACTATTACCCCTACGTCCGAGGAATCTACTAAGTGTTATCGCATGCAGGTCTACCCTATAGCTTTCTTAGTCTGAGGTTCGGACAACGCTTTTTGTTGGTTTAGCTTTGTTTAGGTCATATCTACATGGAAAACAAAGGTTGGGACCTTATAGCACATACTAGCCCCGGTATACCAGCGGTGGGACTATTACCCCTACGTCGAGGAATCTACTAAGTGTTATCGCAGCAGGTCTACCCTATAGCTTTCTTAAATGAGGTTCAGACAACGCGCTTTTTTGTTGGTTTAGCTTTGTTTAGGTCATATCTACATGGAAAACAAAGGTTGGGACCTTATAGCACATACTAGCCCCGGTATACCAGCGGACTATTACCCCTACCGTCGAGGAATCTACTAAGTGTTATCGCGCATGTGAAGGTCTACCATAGCTTTCTTAGTCTGAGGTTCGGACAACGCTTTTTTGTTGGTTTAGCTTTGTTTAGGTCATATCTACATGGAAAACAAAGGTTGGGACCTTATAGCACATACTAGCCCCGGTATACCATGGCGGGGCTATTACCCCTACGTCAAGGAATCTACTAAGTGTTATCGCACGCATGTGAAGAAGGTCGACCAGGGATCTAGACATTGCATCCATGGACCTTCCACCACACTTGGACACATATACTAGGTCACGTGCAAGTTCGGTGGGATTAGAACTCGGCGGTCCTTTTCAGTGAAACCCTAGTCGGTGGGGCATGGGTCTACCCCTGTAGCTTTCTTTGTACGAGGTTCAGAAAACGCGCTTTTTTGTTGGTTTAGCTTTGTTTAGGTCATATCTACATGGAAAACAAAGGTTGGGACCTTATAGCACATACTAGCCCCCCGGTATACCCTTGGGACTATTACCCCTACGTCCGAGAATCTACTAAGTGTTATCGCGGGTCTACCCCTATAGCTTTCTTAGTACGAGGTTCAGACAACGCACTTTTTTGTTGGTTTAGCTTTGTTTAGGTCATATCTACATGGAAAACAAAGGTTGGGACCTTATAGCACATGCTAGCCACCCGGTATACCAGCGGGACTATTACCCCTACCGTCCGGGAATCTACTAAGTGTTATCGCTTGGGTCTACCCTATAGCTTTCTTAGTGCGAGGTTGGACAACGCGCTTTTTTGTTGGTTTAGCTTTGTTTAGGTAATATCTACATGGAAAACAAAGGTTGGGACCTTATAGCACATGCTAGCCCCGGTATACCCTTGGGCTATTACCCCTACGTCAAGGAATCTACTAAGTGTTATCATGCGCATGTGAAGAAGGTCGGACAGGGGATCTAGACATTGCATCCATGGACCTTCCACCACACTTGGACACATATACTAGGTCACGTGCAAGTTCGATGGGATTAGAACTCGGCGGTCCTTTTCAGTGAAACCCTAGTCGGTGGGGCCATGGGTCTACCCATAGCTTTCTTTGTGCGAGGTTAGGACAACGCTTTTTGTTGGTTTAGCTTTGTTTAGGTCATATCTACATGGAAAACAAAGGTTGGGACCTTATAGCACATACTAGCCCCGGTATACCATGGCGGGACTATTACCCCTACGTCGAGGAATCTACTAAGTGTTATCATGCAGCAGGTCTACCCTATAGCTTTCTTAGTACGAGGTTCGGACAACGCTTTTTGTTGGTTTAGCTTTGTTTAGGTCATATCTACATGGAAAACAAAGGTTGGGACCTTATAGCACATGCTAGCCCCGGTATACCATGCGGGACTATTACCCCTACCGTCGAGGAATCTACTAAGTGTTATCGCATGGTCTACCCTGTAGCTTTCTTAGTACGAGGTTGACAACGCGCTTTTTTGTTGGTTTAGCTTTGTTTAGGTCATATCTACATGGAAAACAAAGGTTGGGACCTTATAGCACATACTAGCCCCGGTATACCTTGATGGACTATTACCCCTACGTCAAGGAATCTACTAAGTGTTATCGCATGCGCATGTGAAGAAGGTCAGACAGGGATCTAGACATTGCATCCATGGACCTTCCACCACACTTGGACACATATACTAGGTCACGTGCAAGTTCGATGGGATTAGAACTCGGCGGTCCTTTTCAGTGAAACCCTAGTCGGTGGGGCCAGGGTCTACCCTGTAGCTTTCTTTGTGCGAGGTTCGGACAACGCTTTTTGTTGGTTTAGCTTTGTTTAGGTCATATCTACATGGAAAACAAAGGTTGGGACCTTATAGCACATACTAGCCCCGGTATACCCTTGGCGGGACTATTACCCCTACCGTCGAGGAATCTACTAAGTGTTATACATGCAGGTCTACCCCTATAGCTTTCTTAGTATGAGGTTCGACAAGCGCTTTTTTGTTGGTTTAGCTTTGTTTAGGTCATATCTATACGGAAAACAAAGGTTGGGACCTTATAGCACAAGCTAGCCCCGGTATACCATGGCGGGACTATTACCCCTACGTCCGAGGAATCTACTAAGTGTTATCGCCGCAGGTCTACCCCTATAGCTTTCTTAATGCGAGGATTGGACAACGCTTTTTGTTGGTTTAGCTTTGTTTAGGTCATATCTACATGGAAAACAAAGTTGGGACCTTATAGCACATACTAGCCCCGGTATACCCATGGGACTATTACCCTACCGTCGAGGAATCTACTAAGTGTTATCATGCAGGTCTACCCTGTAGCTTTCTTAGTACGAGGTTGAGACAAGCGCTTTTTGTTGGTTTAGCTTTGTTTAGGTCATATCTACATGGAAAACAAAGGTTGGGACCTTATAGCACATACTAGCCCCGGTATACCCTTGCAGGACTATTACCCCTACGTCAAGGAATCTACTAAGTGTTATCGTGCGCATGTGAAGAAGGTCGACAGGGGATCTAGACATTGCATCCATGGACCTTCCACCACACTTGGACACATATACTAGGTCACGTGCAAGTTCAGTGGGATTCGAACTCCGTGGTCCTTTTCAGTGAAACCCTAGTCGGTGGGGCCATGGTCTACCCTGTAGCTTTCTTTGTACGAGGATTGGACAACGCTTTTTGTTGGTTTAGGTTTGTTTAGGTCATATCTACATGGAAAACAAAGGTTGGGACCTTATAACACATACTAGCCCCGGTATACCATGGCGGACTATTACCCCTACCGTCCGAGGAATCTACTAAGTGTTATACATGGGTCTACCCTATAGCTTTCTTAGTGCGAGGTTCGGACAACGCTTTTTGTTGGTTTAGCTTTGTTTAGGTCATATCTACATGGAAAACAAGGTTGGGACCTTATAGCACATACTAGCCCCGGTATACCATTGGGACTATTACCCCTACCGTCCGAGGAATCTACTAAGTGTTATCGCAGCGGGTCTACCCTATAGCTTTCTTAGTACGAGGTTGAGACAACGCTTTTTTGTTGGTTTAGCTTTTTTTAGGTCATATCTACATGGAAAACAAAGGTTGGGACCTTATAGCACATGCTAGCCCCGGTATACCAGCGTGGCTATTACCCCTACGTCAAGGAATCTACTAAGTGTTATCGCACGCATGTGAAGAAGGTCGGACCGGGGATCTAGACATTGCATCCATGGACCTTCCACCACACTTGGACACATATACTAGGTCACGTGCAAGTTCGATGGGATTAGAACTCGGCGGTCCTTTTCCAGCGAAACCCTAGTCGGTGGGGCTCGCGGGTCTACCCCTGTAGCTTTCTTTGTACGAGGTTCAGACAACTCGCTTTTTTGTTGGTTTAGCTTTGTTTAGGTCATATCTACATGGAAAACAAAGGTTGGGACCTTATAGCACATGCTAGCCCCCCGGTATACCCTTGGACTATTACCCCTACCGTCCGAGGAATCTACTAAGTGTTATCGCATGCAGGTCTACCCTATAGCTTTCTTAGTACGAGGTTGAGACAACGCTTTTTTGTTGGTTTAGCTTTGTTTAGGTCATATCTACATGGAAAACAAAGGTTGGGACCTTATAGCACATACTAGCCCCGGTATACCATGTGGGACTATTACCCCTACGTCAAGGAATCTACTAAGTGTTATCGCATGCGCATGTGAAGAAGGTCGGACGAGGATCTAGACATTGCATCCATGGACCTTCCACCACACTTGGACACATATACTAGGTCACGTGCAAGTTCGAGTGGGATTAGACTCTCGGCGGTCCTTTTCAGACAACGCTTTTTTGTTGGTTTAGCTTTGTTTAGGTCATATCTACATGGAAAACAAAGGTTGGGACCTTATAGCACATGCTAGCCCCGGTATACTATTACCCCTACGTCGAGGAATCTACTAAGTGTTATCGCAGCAGTCTACCCTATAGCTTTCTTAGTACGAGGTTCGAGACAACGCTTTTTGTTGGTTTAGCTTTGTTTAGGTCATATCTACATGGAAAACAAAGGTTGGGACCTTATAGCACATGCTAGCCCCGGTATACCATAGCGGGACTATTACCCCTACCGTCCGAGGAATCTACTAAGTGTTATAGCATGCAGGTCTACCCTATAGCTTTCTTAGTGGAACAGCGCTTTTTTGTTGGTTTAGCTTTGTTTAGGTCATATCTACATGGAAAACAAAGGTTGGGACCTTATAGCACATACTAGCCCCGGTATACCCTTGGGAGGACTATTACCCCTACGTCAAGGAATCTACTAAGTGTTATCGCGCGCATGTGAAGAAGGTCGGTTTAGCTTTGTTTAGGTCATATCTACATGGAAAACATTGGGACCTTATAGCACATGCTAGCCCCGGTATACCCATGGGATTATTACCCCTACCGTCCGAGGAATCTACTAAGTGTTATGTGCAGGTCTACCCATAGCTTTCTTAGTGCGAGGTTGAGACAACGCGCTTTTTGTTGGTTTAGCTTTGTTTAGGTCATATCTACATGGAAAACAAAGGTTGGGACCTTATAGCACATACTAGCCCCGGTATACCATGGACTATTACCTACCGTCGAGGGAATCTACTAAGTGTTATATGGCAGGTCTACCCCTATAGCTTTCTTAGTGCGAGGTTCGGACAACGCTTTTTTTTGGTTTAGCTTTGTTTAGGTCATATCTACATAGAAAACAAAGGTTGGGACCTTATAGCACATACTAGCCCCGGTATACCATGGCGGGACTGTTACCCCTACACGTCCAGGAATCTACTAAGTGTTATCGCATGCAGGTCTACCCTATAGCTTTCTTAGTCTGAGGTTGAGACAACGCTTTTTTGTTGGTTTAGCTTTGTTTCGGTCATATCTACATGGAAAACAAAGGTTGGGACCTTATAGCACATACTAGCCCCGGTATACCCTTGGCGCTATTACCCCTACGTCAAGGAATCTACTAAGTGTTATCGCACGCATGTGAAGAAGGTCGGACAGGGATCTAGACATTGCATCCATGGACCTTCCACCACACTTGGACACATATACTAGGTCACGTGCAAGTTCGATGGGATTAGAACTCGGCGGTCCTTTTCGTGAAACCCTAGTCGGTGGGGCCCTTGGTCTACCCTGTAGCTTTCTTTGTGCGAGGTTGAACAACGCTTTTTTGTCGGTTTAGCTTTGTTTAGGTCATATCTACATGGAAAATGAAGGTTGGGACCTTATAGCACATGCTAGCCCCCCGGTATACCCGCGGCGGGACTGTTACCCCTACACGTCCAGGAATCTACTAAGTGTTATCGCATGCAGGTCTACCCCTATAGCTTTTTTAGTACGAGGTTCAGACAACACGCTTTTTTGTTAGTTTACCTTTGTTTAGGTCATATATACATGGAAAACAAAGGTTGGGACCTTATAGCACATGCTAGCCCCCCGGTATACCATGGCGGGACTATTACCCCTACCGTCCGAGGAATCTACTAAGTGTTATCGCAGCGGGTCTACCCACATAGCTTTCTTAGTACGAGGTTGAGACAACGCTTTTTGTTGGTTTAGCTTTGTTTAGGTCATATCTACATGGAAAACAAAGGTTGGGACCTTATAGCACATACTAGCCCCGGTATACCATGGGACTATTACCCCTACCGTCAAGGAATCTACTAAGTGTTATCATGCGCATGTGAAGAAGGTCAGGACCGGGGATCTAGACATTGCATCCATGGACCTTCCACCACACTTGGACACATATACTAGGTCACGTGCAAGTTCGGTGGGATTCAGACTCCGGCGGTCCTTTTCAGTGAAACCCTAGTCGGTGGGGCCCGGGTCTACCCTGTAGCTTTCTTTATGCGAGGTTGAGACAACGCTTTTTGTTGGTTTAGCTTTGTTTAGGTCATATCTACATGGAAAACAAAGGTTGGGACCTTATAGCACATGCTAGCCCCGGTATACCCAGCGGCTATTACCCTACTACGTCGAGGAATCTACTAAGTGTTATCATGCAGGTCTACCCTATAGCTTTCTTAGTACGAGGTTCAGACAACGCGCTTTTTTGTTGGTTTAGCTTTGTTTAGGTCATATCTACATGGAAAACAAAGGTTGGGACCTTATAGCACATACTAGCCCCGGTATACCATAGCGGGACTATTACCCCTACCGTCCGAGGAATCTACTAAGTGTTATCATGCAGTCTACACCCTATAGCTTTCTTAGTCTGAGGTTGAGACAACGCTTTTTTTGTTGGTTTAACTTTGTGTAGGTCATATCTACATGGAAAACAAAGGTTGGGACCTTATAGCACATACTAGCCCCGGTATACCATGGCAGGAATATTACCCCTACGTCAAGGAATCTACTAAGTGTTATCGCACGCATGTGAAGAAGGTCGGACAGGGATCTAGACATTGCATCCATGGACCTTCCACCACACTTGGACACATATACTAGGTCCACGTGCAAGTTCGATGGGATTAGAACTCCGTGGTCCTTTTCAGTGAAACCCTAGTCGGTGGGGCCAGCGGTCTACCCCTGTAGCTTTCTTTGTGCGAGGTTCGGACAACGCTTTTTGTTGGTTTAGCTTTGTTTAGGTCATATCTACATGGAAAACAAAGGTTGGGACCTTATAGCACATGCTAGCCCCGGTATACCATGTGGGCTATTACCCCTACGTCCAGGAATCTAGTAAGTGTTATCGCATGCGGGTCTACCCCTATAGCTTTCTTAGTATGAGGTTCAGACAACGCGCTTTTTTGTTGGTTTAGCTTTGTTTAGGTCATATCTACATGGAAAACAAAGGTTGGGACCTTATAGCACATGCTATCCCCCCGGTATACCCTTGCGGGACTATTACCCTACCGTCGAGGAATCTACTAAGTGTTATACATGCAGGTCTACCCTATAGCTTTCTTAGTCTGAGGTTGGGACAACGCGCTTTTTGTTGGTTTAGCTTTGTTTAGGTCATATCTACATGGAAAACAAAGGTTGGGACCTTATAGCACATACTAGCCCCGGTATACCATGGGACTATTACCCCTACGTCGAGGAATCTACTAAGTGTTATCGCGCAGGTCTACCCATAGCTTTCTTAGTCTGAGGTTCGGACAACGCTTTTTTGTTGGTTTAGCTTTGTTTAGGTCATATCTACATGGAAAACAAAGGTTGGGATCTTATAGCACATGCTAGCCCCGGTATACCCAGCGGAATATTACCCCTACGTCAAGGAATCTACTAAGTGTTATATGCGCATGTGAAGAAGGTCGGACCGGCGAGCTAGACATTGCACCCATGGACCTTCCACCACACTTGGACACATAGACTAGGTCCACGTGCAAGTTCAAGTGGGATTAGAACTCGGCGGTCCTTTTCAGTGAAACCCTAGTCGGTGGGGCCATGGGTCTACCTGTAGCTTTCTTTGTGCGAGGTTCGGACAACCGGGCTTTTTGTTGGTTTAGCTTTGTTTAGGTCATATCTACATGGAAAACAAAGGTTGGGACCTTATAGCACATGCTAGCCCCGGTATACCCTTGGCGGTATTACCCCTACGTCGAGGAATCTACTAAGTGTTATCGCATGCGGTCTACCCTATAGCTTTCTTAGTACGAGGTTCGACAACGCTTTTTTGTTGGTTTAGCTTTGTTTAGGTCATATCTACATGGAAAACAAAGGTTGGGACCTTATAGCACAAGCTAGCCCCCCGGTATACCCGCAGCGGGACTGTTACCCCTACACGTCCAGGGATCTACTAAGTGTTATCGCATGCGGGTCTACCCCTATAGCTTTCTTAGTACGAGGTTCAGACAACGCGCTTTTTTGTTGGTTTAGCTTTGTTTAGGTCATATCTACATGGAAAACAAAGGTTGGGACCTTATAGCACATGCTAGCCCCCGGTATACCCTTGGCGGTATTACCCCTGCACGTCAAGGAATCTACTAAGTGTTATCGCACGCATGTGAAGAAGGTCAGACCGGGGATCTAGACATTGCATCCATGGACCTTCCACCACACTTGGACACATATACTAGGTCCACGTGCAAGTTCCAGTGGGATTAGAACTCGGCGGTCCTTTTCAGTGAAACCCTAGTCGGTGGGGCATGGGTCTACCCTGTAGCTTTCTTTGTGCTGAGGTTGAGACAACGCGCTTTTTTGTTGCTTTAGCTTTGTTTAGGTCATATCTACATGGAAAACAAAGGTTGGGACCTTATAGCACATGCTAGCCCCGGTATACCATGGCGGGACTGTTACCCCTACACGTCCAGGAATCTTTAAGTATTATCGCATGCGGGTCTACCCATGTAGCTTTCTTAGTACGAGGTTCAGACAACGCACTTTTTTGTTGGTTTAGCTTTGCTTAGGTCATATCTACATGGAAAACAAAGGTTGGGACCTTATAGCACATGCTAGCCCTCGGTATACCATGGACTATTACCCCTACCGTCGAGGAATCTACTAAGTGTTATTAGCTTTCTTAGTCTGAGGTTCGGACAACGGGCTTTTTGTTGGTTTAGCTTTGTTTAAGTCATATCTACATGGAAAACAAAGGTTGGGACCTTATAGCACATACTAGCCCCGGTATACCCTTGGCGGACTATTACCCCTACGTCAAGGAATCTACTAAGTGTTATCATGCGCATGTGAAGAAGGTCAGGGATCTAGACATTGCATCCATGGACCTTCCACCACACTTGGACACATATACTAGGTCACGTGCAAGTTCGAGTGGGATTAGAACTCGGCGGTCCTTTTCCAGCGAAACCCTAGTCGGTGGGGCCCACGGGTCTACCCTTGTAGCTTTCTTTGTACGAGGTTCAGACAACGCGCTTTTTTGTTGGTTTAGCTTTGTTTAGGTCATATCTACATGGAAAACAAAGGTTGGGACCTTATAGCACATGCTAGCCCTCGGTATACCCTTGATGGGACTATTACCCCTACGTCCGAGGAATCTACTAAGTGTTATCGCCTTGCAGGTCTAACCCTATAGCTTTCTTAGTACGAGGATCGGACAATGCACTTTTTTGTTGGTTTAGCTTTGTTTAGGTCATATCTACATGGAAAACAAAGGTTGGGACCTTATAGCACATGCTATCCCCCCGGTATACCCGCAGTGGGACTATTACCCCTACACGTCCGAGGAATCTACTAAGTGTTATCGCATGCAGGTCTACCCTGTAGCTTTCTTAGTACGAGGATTGGACAACGCGCTTTTTGTTGGTTTAGCTTTGTTTAGGTCATATCTACATGGAAAACAAAGGTTGGGACCTTATAGCACATACTAGCCCCGGTATACCCTTGGGGCTGTACCCCCTACGTCAAGGAATCTACTAAGTGTTATCGCGCATGTGAAGAAGGTCGGACCAGGGATCTAGACATTGCATCCATGGACCTTCCACCACACTTGGACACATATACTAGGTCACGTGCAAGTTCGGTGGGATTAGAACTCGGCGGTCCTTTTCAGTGAAACCCTAGTCGGTGGGGCCATGGTCTACCATGTAGCTTTCTTTGTCTGAGGTTCGGACAACGCTTTTTTGTTGGTTTAGCTTTGTTTAGGTCATATCTACATGGAAAACAAAGGTTGGGACCTTATAGCACATGCTATCCCCGGTATACCCTTGCGGGACTATTACCCCTACGTCGAGGAATCTACTAAGTGTTATCATGCAGCGGGTCTACCCTATAGCTTTCTTAGTACGAGGTTGAGACAACGCTTTTTGTTGGTTTAGCTTTGTTTAGGTCATATCTACATGGAAAACAAAGGTTGGGACCTTATAGCACATACTAGCCCCGGTATACCCTTGTGGGACTATTACCCCTACGTCGAGGAATCTACTAAGTGTTATATAGCTTTCTTAGTACGAGGTTACAACGCTTTTTGGTTGGTTTAGCTTTGTTTAGGTCATATCTACATGGAAAACAAAGGTTGGGACCTTATAGCACATTCTAGCCCCGGTATACCATGGGCGGGACTATTACCCCTACACGTCTAGGAATCTACTAAGTGTTATCGCACGCGGGTCTACCCCTATAGCTTTCTTAGCACGAGGTTCAGACAACGCGCTTTTTGGTTGGTTTAGCTTTGTTTAGGTCATATCTACATGGAAAACAAAGGTTGGGACCTTATAGCACATGCTAGCCCCCCGGTATACCATGGCGGAATTACCCCTACCGTCAAGGAATCTACTAAGTGTTATCGCACGCATGTGAAGAAGGTCGGACGGGGATCTAGACATTGCATCCATGGACCTTCCACCACACTTGGACACATATACTAGGTCACGTGCAAGTTCGGTGGGATTAAGAGCTCGGCGGTCCTTTTCAGTGAAACCCTAGTCGGTGGGGCCAGCAGGTCTACCCCATAGCTTTCTTTGTACGAGGTTCGGACAACGCTTTTTGTTGGTTTAGCTTTGTTTAGGTCATATCTACATGGAAAACAAAGGTTGGGACCTTATAGCACATGCTAGCCCCGGTATACCCTTGGCGGACTATTACCCCTACCGTCCGAGGAATCTACTAAGTGTTATCGCATGCGGTCTACCCTATAGCTTTCTTAGTCCGCGGTTCAGACAACGCGCTTTTTGGTTGGTTTAGCTTTGTTTAGGTCATATCTACATGGAAAACAAAGGTTGGGACCTTATAGCACATGCTAGCCCCCGGTATACCCGCAGCGGGACTGTTACCCCTACACGTCATGGAATCTACTAAGTGTTATCGCATGCGGGTCTACCCGTGTAGATTTCTTAGTACGAGGTTCAGACAATGCTCTTTTTTGTTGGTTTAGCTTTGTTTAGGTCATATGTACATGTAAAACAAAGATTGGGACCTTATAGCACGTGCTAGCCCCCGGTATACCCTTGGGGTATTACCCCTACCGTCGAGGAATCTACTAAGTGTTATCATGCGCATGTGAAGAAGGTCGGGCAGGGATCTAGACATTGCATCCATGGACCTTCCACCACACTTGGACACATATACTAGGTCCACGTGCAAGTTCGATGGGATTAGGACTCGGCGGTCCTTTTCGTGAAACCCTAGTCGGTGGGGCAGCGGGTCTACCCTGTAGCTTTCTTTGTCTGAGGTTCGGACAACGCGCTTTTTGTTGGTTTAGCTTTGTTTAGGTCATATCTACATGGAAAACAAAGGTTGGGACCTTATAGCACATACTAGCCCCGGTATACCATGGCGGACTATTACCCCTACGTCCGGGAATCTACTAAGTGTTATACATGCGGGTCTACCCTATAGCTTTCTTAGTACGAGGTTGGACAACGCTTTTTTGTTGGTTCAGCTTTCTTTAGGTCATATCTACATGGAAAACAAAGGTTGGGACCTTATAGCACATGCTAGCCCCGGTATACCAGCGGGACTATTACCCCTACCGTCGAGGAATCTACTAAGTGTTATCGCATGCAGGTCTACCCTATAGCTTACTTATTCTGAGGTTAAGACAACGCTCTTTTTTGTTGGTTTAGCTTTTTTTAGGTCATATCTACATGGAAAACAAAGGTTGGGACCTTATAGCACATACTAGCCCCGGTATACCATGGCGGGGTATTACCCCTACCGTCAAGGAATCTACTAAGTGTTATCGCGCATGTGAAGAAGGTCAGGACGGGATCTAGACATTGCATCCATGGACCTTCCACCACACTTGGACACATATACTAGGTCACGTGCAAGTTCAGTGGGATTCGAACTCGGCGGTCCTTTTCAGTGAAACCCTAGTCGGTGGGGCCCGGGTCTACCCTGTAGCTTTCTTTGTGCGAGGTTCAGACAACGCTTTTTTGTTGGTTTAGCTTTGTTTAGGTCATATCTACATGGAAAACAAAGGTTGGGACCTTATAGCACATGCTAGCCCCCCGGTATACCCGCAGCGGGACTGTTACCCCTACACGTCAAGGAATCTACTAAGTGTTATCGCACGCGGGTCTACCCCTATAGCTTTCTTAGTATGAGGTTCAGACAACGCGCTTTTTTGTTGGTTTAGCTTTGTTTAGGTCATATCTACATGGAAAACAAAGGTTGGGACCTTATAGCACATGCTAGACCCCGGTATAACCATCGCGGGACTATTACCCCTACGTCGAGGAATCTACTAAGTGTTATACGCATGGTCTACCCTATAGCTTTCTTAGTACGAGGATTGGACAACGCGCTTTTTTGTTGGTTTAGCTTTGTTTAGGTCATATCTACATGGAAAACAAAGGTTGCGACCTTATAGCACATGCTATCCCCGGTATACCCTTGATGGGACTATTACCCCTACACGTCCAGGAATCTACTAAGTGTTATCGCACGCGGGTCTACCCCTGTAGCTTTCTTAGTACGAGGTTCAGACAACGCGCTTTTTTGTTGGTTTAGCTTTGTTTAGGTCATATCTACATGGAAAACAAAGGTTGGGACCTTATAGCACATGCTAGCCCCCCGGTATACCCGCAGCGGGAATGTTACCCCTACATGTCAAGGAATCTACTAAGTGTTATCGCACGCATGTGAAGAAGGTCAGACCGGGGATCTAGACATTGCATCCATGGACATTCCACCACACTTGGACACATATACTAGGTTCACGTGCAAGTTCCAGTGGGATTCTAGAGCTCCGGCGGTCCTTTTCAAGTGAAACCCTAGTCGGTGGGGCCCGCGGGTCTACCCCTGTAGCTTTCTTTTTACGAGGTTCAGACAACGTGCTTTTTTGTTGGTTTAGCTTTTTTTAGGTCATATCTACATGGAAAACAAAGGTTGGGACCTTATAACACATGCTAGCCCCCCAGTATACCCGCAGCGGGACTGTTACCCCTACACGTCCAGGAATCTACTAAGTGTTATCGCACGCGGGTCTACACCTATAGCTTTCTTAGTACGAGGTTTAGACAACGATCTTTTTTGTTGGTTTAGCTTTGTTTAGGTCATATATAAATAGAAAACAAAGGTTGGGACCTTATAGCACATTCTAGCCCCCCGGTATACCATGGCGGGACTATTACCCCTACGTCGAGGAATCTACTAAGTGTTATACATGCAGGGTCTACCCATAGCTTTCTTAGTGCGAGGTTGGGACAACGCTTTTTGTTGGTTTAGCTTTGTTTAGGTCATATCTACATGGAAAACAAAGGTTGGGACATTATAGCACATGCTAGCCCCGGTATACTGGGACTACCCCTACGTCCAGGAATCTACTAAGTGTTATCGCATGGTCTACCCTATAGCTTTCTTAGTACGAGGTTCGGACAACGCTTTTTTGTTGGTTTAGCTTTGTTTAGGTCATATCTACATGGAAAACAAAGGTTGGGACCTTATAGCACATGCTAGCCCCGGTATACCATGGCGGGACTATTACCCCTACGTCAAGGAATCTACTAAGTGTTATCATGCGCATGTGAAGAAGGTCGGGGATCTAGACATTGCATCCATGGACCTTCCACCAC
Source organism: Avena insularis (assembly GCA_023614405.1). NCBI lineage: Eukaryota > Viridiplantae > Streptophyta > Magnoliopsida > Poales > Poaceae > Avena > Avena insularis. Next base: position 382,520,059 of record CM042684.1, read on the forward strand.
ACTTGGACACATATACTAGGTCACGTGCAAGTTCAGTGGGATTAGGAACTCGGCGGTCCTTTTCAGTGAAACCCTAGTCGGTGGGGCATGCAGGTCTACCTGTAGCTTTCTTTGTCTGAGGTTCGGACAACGCTTTTTTGTTGGTTTAGCTTTGTTTAGGTCATATCTACATGGAAAACAAAGGTTGGGACCTTATAGCACATACTAGCCCCGGTATACCCGGGGGTATTACCCCTACCGTCGAGGAATCTACTAAGTGTTATACATGCAGTCTACCCCTATAGCTTTCTTAGTGCGAGGTTCGGACAACGCTTTTTTTGTTGGTTTAGCTTTGTTTAGGTCATATCTACATGGAAAACAAAGGTTGGGACCTTATAGCACATACTAGCCCCGGTATACCCTGGCGGGACTATTACCCCTACGTCCGAGGAATCTACTAAGTGTTATCGCATGCAGGTCTACCCCTATAGCTTTCTTAGTGCGAGGTTGGACAACGCGCTTTTTTGTTGGTTTAGCTTTGTTTAGGTCATATCTACATGGAAAACAAAAGTTGGGACCTTATAGCACATACTAGCCCCGGTATACCCTTGCGGGTATTACCCCTACGTCAAGGAATCTACTAAGTGTTATCATGCGCATGTGAAGAAGGTCGGACGGGGATCTAGACATTGCATCCATGGACCTTCCACCACACTTGGACACATATACTAGGTCACGTGCAAGTTCGAGTGGGATTAAGACTCGGCGGTCCTTTTCAGTGAAACCCTAGTCGGTGGGGCAGCGGGTCTACCTGTAGCTTTCTTTGTGCGAGGTTGGACAACGCTTTTTTGTTGGTTTAGCTTTGTTTAGGTCATATCTACATGGAAAACAAAGGTTGGGATCTTATAGCACATGCTAGCCCCGGTATACCATGGGACTATTACCCCTACCGTCGAGAATCTACTAAGTGTTATCGCACGCGGGTCTACCCCTATAGCTTTCTTAGTATGAGGTTCAGACAACGCGCTTTTTTGTTGGTTTAGCTTTGTTTAGGTCATATCTACATGGAAAACAAAGGTTGGGACCTTATAGCACATGCTAGCCCCCCGGTATACCCGCGGGACTATTACCCCTACACGTCGAGGAATCTACTAAGTGTTATCGCGCATGCGGGTCTACCCTATAGCTTTCTTAGTGCGAGGATTAGACAACGCGCTTTTTGTTGGTTTAGCTTTGTTTAGGTCATATCTACATGGAAAACAAAGGTTGGGACCTTATAGCACATACTAGCCCCGGTATACCATGGCGGGACTATTACCCCTACCGTCGAGGAATCTACTAAGTGTTATAGCATGGTCTACCCCTATAGCTTTCTTAGTACGAGGTTCAGACAACGCTTTTTTGTTGGTTTAGCTTTGTTTAGGTCATATCTACATGGAAAACAAAGGTTGGGACCTTATAGCACATGCTAGCCCCCAGGTATACCATGGGGCTATTACCCCTACCGTCAAGGAATCTACTAAGTGTTATCGCGCATGTGAAGAAGGTCGACCGGGGATCTAGACATTGCATCCATGGACCTTCCACCACACTTGGACACATATACTAGGTCACGTGCAAGTTCGATGGGATTCAGACTCGGCGGTCCTTTTCAGTGAAACCCTAGTCGGTGGGGCCATGGTAGCTTTCTTTATCGAGGTTCGGACAACGCGCTTTTTGTTGGTTTAGCTTTGTTTAGGTCATATCTACATGGAAAACAAAGGTTGGGACCTTATAGCACATGCTAGCCCCGGTATACTATTACCCTACCGTCGAGGAATCTACTAAGTGTTATCGCATGGGTCTACCCCTATAGCTTTCTTAGTATGAGGTTCGGACAACGCTTTTTGTTGGTTTAGCTTTGTTTAGGTCATATCTACATGGAAAACAAAGGTTGGGACCTTATAGCACATGCTAGCCCCGGTATACCATGGCGGGACTATTACCCCTACGTCGAGGAATCTACTAAGTGTTATCGCCTTGGTCTACCCTATAGCTTTCTTAGTACGAGGTTCGGACAACGCTTTTTGTTGGTTTAGCTTTGTTTAGGTCATATCTACATGGAAAACAAAGGTTGGGACCTTATAGCACATGCTAGCCCCGGTATACCATGGCGGGACTATTACCCCTACGTCGAGGAATCTACTAAGTGTTATCGCAGCGGGTCTACCCTATAGCTTTCTTAGTGCGAGGTTGAGACAACGCGCTTTTTTGTTGGTTTAGCTTTGTTTAGGTCATATCTACATGGAAAACAAAGGTTGGGACCTTATAGCACATGCTAGCCCCGGTATACCATGGCGGGACTATTACCCCTACCGTCAAGGAATCTACTAAGTGTTATCGCGCATGTGAAGAAGGTCGGACCGGGGATCTAGACATTGCATCCATGGACCTTCCACCACACTTGGACACATATACTAGGTCACGTGCAAGTTCGATGGGATTCAGACTCGGCGGTCCTTTTCGGTGAAACCCTAGTCGGTGGGGCCCGGGTCTACCCTGTAGCTTTCTTTGTGCGAGGTTCGGACACAAGCGCTTTTTTGTTGGTTTAGCTTTGTTTAGGTCATATCTACATGGAAAACAAAGGTTGGGACCTTATAGCACATACTAGCCCCGGTATACCATGGCGGGACTATTACCCCTACCGTCCGAGGAATCTACTAAGTGTTATCGCATGCAGGTCTACCCTATAGCTTTCTTAGTGCGAGGTTGAGACAACGCTTTTTTGTTGGTTTAGCTTTGTTTAGGTCATATCTACATGGAAAACAAAGGTTGGGACCTTATAGCACATGCTAGCCCCGGTATACCATGGCGGGACTATTACCCCTACCGTCGAGGAATCTACTAAGTGTTATCGCAGCAGTCTACCCTGTAGCTTTCTTAGTACGAGGTTGGACAACGCGCTTTTTTGTTGGTTTAGCTTTGTTTAGGTCATATCTACATGGAAAACAAAGGTTGGGACCTTATAGCACATGCTAGCCCCGGTATACCATGGGATTTATTACCCCTACGTCAAGGAATCTACTAAGTGTTATCATGCGCATGTGAAGAAGGTCAAACCAGGGATCTAGACATTGCACCCATGGACCTTCCACCACACTTGGACACATATACTAGGTCACGTGCAAGTTCGATGGGATTCGAACTCGGCGGTCCTTTTCAGTGAAACCCTAGTCGGTGGGGCCATGGGTCTACCCTGTAGCTTTCTTTGTGCGAGGTTGAGACAACGCGCTTTTTTGTTGGTTTAGCTTTGTTTAGGTCATATCTACATGGAAAACAAAGGTTGGGACCTTATAGCACATGCTAGCCCCGGTATACCATGGCGGGACTATTACCCTACCGTCCGAGGAATCTACTAAGTGTTATCATGCAGGTCTACCCTATAGCTTTCTTAGTACGAGGTTCGGACAACGCTTTTTTGTTGGTTTAGCTTTGTTTAGGTCATATCTACATGGAAAACAAAGGTTGGGACCTTATAGCACATACTAGCCCCGGTATACCATGAGGACTATTACCCCTACGTCGAGAATCTACTAAGTGTTATCATGCGGGTCTACCCTATAGCTTTCTTAGTACGAGGATTGAGACAACGCTTTTTGTTGGTTTAGCTTTGTTTAGGTCATATCTACATGGAAAACAAAGGTTGGGACCTTATAGCACATGCTAGCCCCGGTATACCATTACCCCTACCGTCAAGGAATCTACTAAGTGTTACCCCTATAGCTTTCTTAGTCTGAGGTTCGGACAACGCGCTTTTTTGTTGGTTTAGCTTTGTTTAGGTCATATCTACATGGAAAACAAAGGTTGGGACCTTATAGCACATGCTAGCCCCGGTATACCATGGGACTATTACCCCTACCGTCCGAGAATCTACTAAGTGTTATCGCAGCAGGTCTACCCTATAGCTTTCTTAGTACGAGGTTGGACAACGCGCTTTTTGTTGGTTTAGCTTTGTTTAGGTCATATCTACATGGAAAACAAAGGTTGGGACCTTATAGCACATGCTAGCCCCGGTATACCATGGCGGAATATTACCCCTACCGTCAAGGAATCTACTAAGTGTTATCGCGCGCATGTGAAGAAGGTCGACCAGGGGATCTAGACATTGCATCCATGGACCTTCCACCACACTTGGACACATATACTAGGTCACGTGCAAGTTCGATGGGATTCAGACTCGGCGGTCCTTTTCAGTGAAACCCTAGTCGGTGGGGCCAGGTCTACCCATAGCTTTCTTTGTGCGAGGTTCGGACAACGCTTTTTGTTGGTTTAGCTTTGTTTAGGTCATATCTACATGGAAAACAAAGGTTGGGACCTTATAGCACATACTAGCCCCGGTATACCATGGCGGACTATTACCCCTACCGTCCGAGGAATCTACTAAGTGTTATCGCTTGGTCTACCCTATAGCTTTCTTAGTGCGAGGTTGAGACAACGCTTTTTTGTTGGTTTAGCTTTGTTTAGGTCATATCTACATGGAAAACAAAGGTTGGGACCTTATAGCACATGCTAGCCCCGGTATACCAGCGGGACTATTACCCCTACGTCGAGGAATCTACTAAGTGTTATCATGCAGCAGGTCTACCCTATAGCTTTCTTAGTACGAGGTTAGGACAACGCTTTTTGTTGGTTTAGCTTTGTTTAGGTCATATCTACATGGAAAACAAAGGTTGGGACCTTATAGCACATACTAGCCCCGGTATACCATGGCGGGTATTACCCCTACCGTCAAGGAATCTACTAAGTGTTATCGCGCATGTGAAGAAGGTCAGACCGGGGATTTGGACATTGCATCCATGGACCTTCCACCACACTTGGACACATATACTAGGTGCACGTGCAAGTTCGATGGGATTAAGAACTCGGCGGTCCTTTTCGGTGAAACCCTAGTCGGTGGGGCCGGGTCTACCCTTAGCTTTCTTTGTCTGAGGTTCGGACAACGCTTTTTTGTTGGTTTAGCTTTGTTTAGGTCATATCTACATGGAAAACAAAGGTTGGGACCTTATAGCACATACTAGCCCCGGTATACCAGCGGGGCTATTACCCCTACCGTCGAGGAATCTACTAAGTGTTATCGCAGCGGGTCTACCCCTATAGCTTTCTTAGTCTGAGGTTCGGACAACGCGCTTTTTGTTGGTTTAGCTTTGTTTAGGTCATATCTAAATAGAAAACAAAGGTTGGGACCTTATAGCACATACTAGCCCCGGTATACCATGCGGGACTTTTACCCCTACACGTCCAGGAATCTACTAAGTGTTATCGCACGCGGGTCTACCGCTGTAGCTTTCTTAGTACGAGGTTGAGACAACGCGCTTTTTTGTTGGTTTTGCTTTGTTTAGGTCATATCTACATGGAAAACAAAGGTTGGGACCTTATAACACATGCTAGCTCCCCGGTATACCTTGATGGGGATTACCCCTACGTCAAGGAATCTACTAAGTGTTATCATGCGCATGTGAAGAAGGTCGGAAGGGGATCTAGACATTGCATCCATGGACCTTCCACCACACTTGGACACATATACTAGGTCACGTGCAAGTTCGATGGGATTAGAACTCGGCGGTCCTTTTCCAGCGAAACCCTAGTCGGTGGGGCCCGCGGGTCTACCCCTGTAGCTTTCTTTGTACGAGGTTCAGACAATGCGCTTTTTGTTGGTTTAGCTTTGTTTAGGTCATATCTACATGGAAAACTAAGGTTAGGAGCTTATAGCACATGCTAGCCCCCCGGTATACCATGGCGGACTATTACCCCTACGTCGAGGAATCTACTAAGTGTTATCATGCAGGTCTACCCTATAGCTTTCTTAGTGCGAGGTTCGGACAACGCGCTTTTTTGTTGGTTTAGCTTTGTTTAGGTCATATCTACATGGAAAACAAAGGTTGGGACCTTATAGCACATACTAGCCCCGGTATACCCATGGGACTATTACCCCTACCGTCGAGGAATCTACTAAGTGTTATAGCATGGTCTACCCTATAGCTTTCTTAGTACGAGGTTGAGACAAAGCGCTTTTTGTTGGTTTAGCTTTGTTTAGGTCATATCTACATGGAAAACTAAGGTTGGAACCTTATAGCACATGCTAGCCCCGGTATACCATGGCAGGGTATTACCCTACGTCAAGGAATCTACTAAGTGTTATCGCGCATGTGAAGAAGGTCAGGGATCTAGACATTGCATCCATGGACCTTCCACCACACTTGGACACATATACTAGGTCACGTGCAAGTTCGGTGGGATTCGAGACTCCGGCGGTCCTTTTCAGTGAAACCCTAGTCGGTGGGGCCATGGTCTACCCTGTAGCTTTCTTTGTGCGAGGTTCGGACAACGCTTTTTTGTTGGTTTAGCTTTGTTTAGGTCATATCTACATGGAAAACAAAGGTTGGGACCTTATAGCACATACTAGCCCCGGTATACCCTTGGGACTATTACCCCTACCGTCGAGGAATCTACTAAGTGTTATCATGGCAGGTCTACCCTATAGCTTTCTTAGTACGAGGTTTGGACAACGCTTTTTGTTGGTTTAGCTTTGTTTAGGTCATATCTAAATGGAAAACAAAGGTTGGGACCTTATAGCACATGCTAGCCCCGGTATACCATGGCGGGACTATTACCCCTACGTCGAGGAATCTACTAAGTGTTATACATGCAGGTCTACCCCTATAGCTTTCTTAGTACGAGGTTCAGACAACGCGCTTTTTTGTTGGTTTAGCTTTGTTTAGGTCATATCTACATGGAAAACAAAGGTTGGGACCTAATAGCACATACTAGCCCCGGTATACCCTTGCAGGGACTATTACCCCTACGTCAAGGAATCTACTAAGTGTTATGTGCGCATGTGAAGAAGGTCAGGGGATCTAGACATTGCATCCATGGACCTTCCACCACACTTGGACACATATACTAGGTCACGTGCAAGTTCGATGGGATTGGAGAACTCGGCGGTCCTTTTCAGTGAAACCCTAGTCGGTGGGGCCAGCGGTCTACCACGTAGCTTTCTTTGTGCGAGGTTCGGACAACGCGCTTTTTTGTTGGTTTAGCTTTGTTTAGGTCATATCTACATGGAAAACAAAGGTTGGGACCTTATAGCACATACTAGCCCCGGTATACCATGGACTATTACCCCTACGTCCGAGGAATCTACTAAGTGTTATCGCATGTGGTCTACCCTATAGCTTTCTTAGTACGAGGTTCGGACAACGCGCTTTTTGTTGGTTTAGCTTTGTTTAGGTCATATCTACATGGAAAACAAAGGTTGGGACCTTATAGCACATGCTAGCCCCGGTATACCATGGCGGGACTATTACCCCTACCGTCGAGGAATCTACTAAGTGTTATCGCGCATGGTCTACCCTATAGCTTTCTTAATGCGAGGTTGAACAAGCGCTTTTTGTTGGTTTAGCTTTGTTTAGGTCATATCTACATGGAAAACAAAGGTTGGGACCTTATAGCACATGCTAGCCCCGGTATACCATGGGACTATTACCCCTACCGTCCGAGGAATCTACTAAGTGTTATCGCTTGCGGTTCTACCCCTATAGCTTTCTTAGTTCGTGGTTCTGACATGTCGCTTTTTTGTTGGTTTAGCTTTGTTTAGGTCATATCTACATGGAAAACAAAGGTTGGGACCTTATAGCACATGCTAGCCCCGGTATACCATGATGGACTATTACCCCTACCGTCAAGGAATCTACTAAGTGTTATCATGCGCATGTGAAGAAGGGTCGGACCGGGGATCTAGACATTGCATCCATGGACCTTCCACCACACTTGGACACATATACTAGGTCACGTGCAAGTTCGATGGGATTAGGACTCGGCGGTCCTTTTCAGTGAAACCCTAGTCGGTGGGGCAGCAGGTCTACCCTGTAGCTTTCTTTGTGCGAGGTTGAGACAACGCGCTTTTTTGTTGGTTTAGCTTTGTTTAGGTCATATCTACATGGAAAACAAAGGTTGGGACCTTATAACACATACTAGCCCCGGTATACCATGCGGGACTATTACCCCTACCGTCGAGGAATCTACTAAGTGTTATCGCAGCATGGTCTACCCCTATAGCTTTCTTAGTACGAGGTTCAGACAACGCGCTTTTTTGTTGGTTTAGCTTTGTTTAGGTCATATCTACATGGAAAACAAAGGTTGGGACCTTATAGCACATGCTAGCCCCCCGGTATACCCGCAACGGGACTGTTACCCCTACACGTCCAGGAATCTAGTAAGTGTTATCGCATGCGGGTCTACCCATGTAGCTTTCTTAGTACGAGGTTCAGACAACGCACTTTTTTGTTGGTTTAGCTTTGTTTAGGTCATATCTACATGGAAAACAAAGGTTGGGACCTTATAGCACATGCTAGCCCCCCGGTATACCCGCAACGGGACTGTTACCCCTATACGTCAAGGAATCTACTAAGTGTTATCGCACGCATGTGAAGAAGGTCGACAGGGATCTAGACATTGCATCCATGGACCTTCCACCACACTTGGACACATATACTAGGTCACGTGCAAGTTCGATGGGATTAGAGACTCGGCGGTCCTTTTCCAGCGAAACCCTAGTCGGTGGGGCCCGCGGGTCTACCCATGTAGCTTTCTTTGTACGAGGTTCAGACAACGCACTTTTTTGTTGGTTTAGCTTTGTTTAGGTCATATCTACATGGAAAACAAAGGTTGGGACCTTATAGCACATGCTAGCCCTCGGTATACCATGGCGGGACTATTACCCCTACCGTCCGAGGAATCTACTAAGTGTTATACATGCAGGTCTACCCCTATAGCTTTCTTAGTACGAGGTTGAGACAACGCACTTTTTTTTTGTTAGTTTAGCTTTGTTTAGGTCATATCTACATGGAAAACAAAGGTTGGGACATTATAGCACATGCTAGCCCCCCGGTATACCAGCGGGACTATTACCCCTACCGTCGAGGAATCTACTAAGTGTTATACATGCCTACCTGTAGCTTTCTTAGTACGAGGTTCAGACAACACGCATTTTTGTTGTTTTAGCTATGTTTAGGTCATATCTACATGGAAAAAAAGGTTGGGATCTTATAGCACATGCTAGCCCCCCGGTATACCCGCAGCAGGACTGTTACCCTACACGTCAACGAATCTACTAAGTGTTATCGCACGCATGTGAAGAAGGTCAGACCAAGGATCTATACATTGCATCCATGGACCTTCCACCACACTTGGACACATATTCTAGGTCCACGTGCAAGTTCTAGTGGTATTACGGAGCTCCGGCGGTCCTTTTCCAGCGAAACCGTAGTCGGTGGGGCCATGGTCTACCCCTGTAGCTTTCTTTGTCTGAGGTTCGGACAACGCTTTTTGTTGGTTTAGCTTTGTTTAGGTCATATCTACATGGAAAACAAAGGTTGGGACCTTATAACACATACTAGCCCCGGTATACCCATGGACTGTTACCCCTACACGTCCAGGAATCTACTAAGTGTTATCGCACGCGGGTCTACCCATGTAGCTTTCTTAGTACGAGGTTCAGACAACGCGCTTTTTTGTTGGTTTAGCTTTGTTTAGGTCATATCTACATGGAAAACAAAGGTTGGGACCTTATAGCACATGCTAGCCCCCGGTATACCCACAACGGGACTGTTACCCTACACGTCCAGGAATCTACTAAGTGTTATCGCACGCGGGTCTACCCCTGTAGCTTTCTTAGTACGAGGTTCAGACAACGCGCTTTTTTGTTGGTTTAGCTTTGTTTAGGTCATATCTACATGGAAAACAAAGTTTGGGACCTTATAGCACATGCTAGCCCCCCGGTATACCCGTAGCGGGACTGTTACCCCTACACGTCAAGGAATCTACTAAGTGTTATCGCACGCATGTGAAGAAGGTCAAATCGGGGATCTAGACATTGCATCCATGGACCTTCCACCACACTTGGACACATATACTAGGTCCACGTGCAAGTTCCAGTGGGATTCCGGAGCTCCGGCGGTCCTTTTCCAGCGAAACCCTAGTCGGTGGGGCCCGCGGGTCTACCCTGTAGCTTTCTTTGTACGAGGTTCAGACAACGCGCTTTTTTGTTGGTTTAGCTTTGTTTAGGTCATATCTACATGGAAAACAAAGGTTGGGACCTTATAGCACATGCTAGCCCCCCGGTATACCCGTAGCGGGACTATTACCCCTACACGTCCAGGAATCTACTAAGTGTTATCGCACGCGGGTCTACCCCTATAGCTTTCTTAGTATGAGGTTCAGACAACGCGCTTTTTTGTTGGTTTAGCTTTGTTTAGGTCATATCTACATGGAAAACAAAGGTTGGGACCTTATAGCACATGCTAGCCCCCCGGTATACCCGCAAAGGGACTATTACCCCTACACGTCTAGGAATCTACTTAGTGTTATCATGCAGGTCTACCCCTATAGCTTTCTTAGTACGAGGTTTAGACAACGCGCTTTTTTTTGGTTTAGCTTTTTTTAGGTCATATCTACATGGAAGACAAAGTTTGGGACCTTATAGCACATACTAGCCCCGGTATACCATGGCGGGACTATTACCCCTACCGTCCAGGAATCTAGTAAGTGTTATCGCGCGCGGGTCTACCCTTGTAGCTTTCTTAGTACGAGGTTCAGACAACGTGCTTTTTTGTTGGTTTAGCTTTGTTTAGGTCATATCTACATGGAAAACAAAGGTTAGGACCTTATAGCACATGCTAGCCCCCCGGTATACCCGTAGCGGGACTGTTACCCCTACAAGTCAAGGAATCTACTAAGTGTTATCGCACGCATGTGAAGAAGGCCAGACCGGGGATCTAGACATTGCATCCATGGACCTTCCACCACACTTGGACACATATACTAGGTCCACGTGCAAGTTCCAGTGGGATTAGGACTCTGGCGGTCCTTTTCCAGCGAAACCCTAGTCGGTGGGGCCCGCGGGTCTACCCTGTAGCTTTCTTTGTACGAGGTTCAGACAACGCGCTTTTTTGTTGGTTTAGCTTTGTTTAGGTCATATCTACATGGAAAACAAAGGTTGGGACCTTATAGCACATGCTAGCCCCCCGGTATAACTCGCAGCGGGACTGTTACCCCTACACGTCCAGGAATCTACTAAGTGTTATCGCACGCAGGTCTACCCCTATAGCTTTCTTAGTATGAGGTTCAGACAACGCGCTTTTTTGTTGGTTTAGCTTTGTTTAGGTCATATCTACATGGAAAACAAAGGTTGGGACCTTATAGCACATGCTAGCCCCCCGGTATACCCATAGCGGGAATGTTACCCCTACGTCGAGAATCTACTAAGTGTTATCGCATGTGGTCTACCCATGTAGCTTTCTTAGTACGAGGTTCAGACAACACGCTTTTTGTTGGTTTAGCTTTGTTTAGGTCATATCTACATGGAAAACAAAGGTTGGGACCTTATAGCACATGCTAGCCCCCCGGTATACCCGCAGCGGGACTGTTACCCCTACACGTCAAGGAATCTATTAAGTGTTATCGCATGGTCTACCTGTAGCTTTCTTAGTCCGAGGTTCAGACAACGCGCTTTTTTGTTGGTTTAGCTTTGTTTAGGTCATATCTACATGGAAAACAAAGGTTGGGACCTTATAGCACATGCTAGCCCCCGGTATACCCATGGCCATTAGCCCCTACGTCAAGGAATCTACTAAGTGTTATCGCGCATGTGAAGAAGAAGGTCGGACCGGGGATCTAGACATTGCATCCATGGACCTTCCACCACACTTGGACACATATACTAGGTCACGTGCAAGTTCGAGTGGGATTCGAGACTCGCGGTCCTTTTCCAGCGAAACCCTAGTCGGTGGGGCCTGCGGGTCTACCCCTGTAGCTTTCTTTGTACGAGGTTCAGACAACGCGCTTTTTTGTTGGTTTAGCTTTGTTTAGGTCATATCTACATGGAAAACAAAGGTTGGGACCTTATAGCACATGCTAGCCCCCCGGTATACCCGCAGCGGGACTGTTACCCCTACACGTCCAGGAATCTACTAAGTGTTATCGCACGCGGGTCTACCCCTATAGCTTTCTTAGTACGAGGTTCAGACAACGCGCTTTTTTGTTGGTTTAGCTTTGTTTAGGTCATATCTACATGGAAAACAAAGGTTGGGACCTTATAGCACATGCTAGCCCCCCGGTATACCCGCAAAGGGACTATTACCCCTACACGTCTAGGAATCTACTTAGTGTTATCGCACGCGGGTCTACCCATGTAGCTTTCTTAGTACGAGGTTCAGACAACGTGCTTTTTTGTTGGTTTAGCTTTGTTTAGGTCATATCTACATGGAAAACAAAGGTTGGGACCTTATAGCACATGCTAGCCCCCGGTATATACCCAATGGGCTGTTACCCCTACACGTCAAGGAATCTACTAAGTGTTATCGCACGCATGTGAAGAAGGTCGGACCGGGGATCTAGACATTGCATCCATGGACCTTCCACCACACTTGGACACATATACTAGGTCCACGTGCAAGTTCCAGTGGGATTCCGGAGCTCCGGCGGTCCTTTTCCAGCGAAACCCTAGTCGGTGGGGCCCGCGGGTCTACCCCTGTAGCTTTCTTTGTACGAGGTTCAGACAACGCGCTTTTTTGTTGGTTTAGCTTTGTTTAGGTCATATCTACATGGAAAACAAAGGTTGGGACCTTATAGCACATGCTAGCCCCAGTATGGCCGGGGGGCTATACCCCTACCGTCCGAGGAATCTACTAAGTGTTATCATGCTTGGTCTACCCCTATAGATTTCTTAGTACGAGGTTCAGACAACGCGCTTTTTTTTGGTTTAGCTTTGTTTAGGTCATATCTACATGGAAAACAAAGGTTGGGACCTTATAGCACATGCTAGCCCCCCGGTATACCCGCAACGGGACTATTACCCCTACACGTCGAGGAATCTACTAAGTGTTATCGCACGTGGGTCTACCCCTATAGCTTTCTTAGTACGAGGTTCAGACAACACGCTTTTTTGTTGGTTTAGCTTTGTTTAGGTCATATCTACATGGAAAACAAAGGTTGGGACCTTATAGCACATCCTAGCCGGGAGTGTTACCCCTACACGTCCAGGAATCTACTAAGTGTTATCGCACGCGGGTCTACCCCTATAGCTTTCTTAGTACGAGGTTCAGACAACACGCTTTTTTGTTAGTTTAGCTTTGTTTAGGTCATATCTACATGGAAAACAAAGGTTGGGACCTTATAGCACATGCTAGCCCCCCGGTATACCCGCAGCGGGACTATTACCCCTACACGTCAAGGAATCTACTAAGTGTTATCGCACGCTGGTCTACCCCTATAGCTTTCTTAGTACGAGGTTCAGACAACATGCTTTTTTGTTGGTTTAGCTTTGTTTAGGTCATATCTACATGGAAAACAAAGGTTGGGACCTTATAGCACATGCTAGCCCCCCGGTATACCCGCAGCGGGACTGTTACCCCTACACGTCAAGGAATCTACTAAGTGTTATCGCACGCATGTGAAGAAGGTCAGACCAGGGATCTAGACATTGCATCCATGGACCTTCCACCACACTTGGACACATATACTAGGTCCACGTGCAAGTTCCACCCTAGTCGGTGGGGCCTACCCTGTAGCTTTCTTCGAGGTTCAGACAACGCGCTTTTTTGTTGGTTTAGCTTTGTTTAGGTCATATCTACATGGAAAACAAAGGTTGGGACCTTATAGCACATGCTAGCCCCGGTATACCATGTGACTATTACCCCTACCGTCAGGAATCTACTAAGTGTTATCGCAGTGGGTCTACCCTATAGCTTTCTTAGTGCGAGGTTAGGACAACGCGCTTTTTGTTGGTTTAGCTTTGTTTAGGTCATATCTACATGGAAAACAAAGGTTGGGACCTTATAGCACATGCTAGCCCCGGTATACCATGGGACTATTACCCCTACGTCCGAGAATCTACTAAGTGTTATCGCAGCAGGTCTACCTATAGCTTTCTTAGTACGAGGTTCAGACAACGAGCTTTTTTGTTGGTTTAGCTTTGTTTAGGTCATATCTACATGGAAAACAAAGGTTGGGACCTTATAGCACATGCTAGCCCCCCGGTATACCCGCAGCGGGACTGTTACCCCTACACGTCCAGGAATCTACTAAGTGTTATCGCATGCGGGTCTACCCCTGTAGCTTTCTTAGTACGAGGTTCAGACAACGCGTTTTTTGTTGGTTTAGCTTTGTTTAGGTCATATCTACATGGAAAACAAAGGTTGGGACCTTATAGCACATGCTAGCCCCCCGGTATACCCATGGTAGATTATTACCCCTACCGTCAAGGAATCTACTAAGTGTTATCGCACGCATGTGAAGAAGGTCGACCGGGATCTAGACATTGCATCCATGGACCTTCCACCACACTTGGACACATATACTAGGTCACGTGCAAGTTCGATGGGATTAGAACTCGGCGGTCCTTTTCTAGTGAAACCCTAGTCGGTGGGGCCCGCGGGACTAGCCCTGTAGCTTTCTTTGTACGAGGTTCAGACAACACAATTTTTGTTGGTTTAGCTTTGTTTATGTCATATCGACAAAGAAAACAAAGGTTGGGACCTTATAGCACATGCTAGCCCCCCGGTATACCTGCAGCGGGACTTTTACCCCTACACGTCCAGGAATTTACTAAGTGTTATCGCATGCAGGTCTACCCCTATAGCTTTTTTAGTACGAGGTTCAGACAACGCGCTTTTTTGTTGGTTTAGCTTTGTTTAGGTCATATCTACATGGAAAACAAAGGTTGGGACCTTATAGCACATGCTAGGCCCCCGGTATACCCTTGGCGGACTATTACCCCTACCGTCGAGGAATCTACTAAGTGTTATCGCTGCGGGTCTACCCCTGTAGCTTTCTTTGTACGAGGTTCGGACAACGCGCTTTTTGTTGGTTTAGCTTTGTTTAGGTCATATCTACATGGAAAACAAAGGTTGGGACCTTATAGCACATGCTAGCCCCCCGGTATACCCGCAGCGTGACTATTACCCCTACACGTCAAGGAATCTAATAAGTGTTATCGCATGTGGGTCTACCTGTAGCTTTCTTAGTACGAGGTTCAGACAACGCGCTTTTTTGTTGGTTTAGCTTTGTTTAGGTCATATCTACATGGAAAACAAAGGTTGGGATCTTATAGCCCATGCTAGCGACCCCGGTATACCCATGGGACTATTACCCCTACCGTCCGAGAATCTACTAAGTGTTATCGCAGCGGGTCTACCCTATAGCTTTCTTAGTGCGAGGTTCGGACAACGCGCTTTTTGTTGGTTTAGCTTTGTTTAGGTCATATCTACATGGAAAACAAAGGTTGGGACCTTATAGCACATGCTAGCCCCGGTATACCCAGCGGGACTATTACCCTACCGTCGAGGAATCTACTAAGTGTTATCGCATGCAGGTCTACCCTGTAGCTTTCTTAGTGCGAGGTTAGGACAACGCGCTTTTTATTGGTTTAGCTTTGTTTAGGTCATATCTACATGGAAAACAAAGGTTGGGACCTTATAGCACATGCTAGCCCCGGTATACCCAGGTAGATTATTACCCCTACCGTCAAGGAATCTACTAAGTGTTATCGCACGCATGTGAAGAAGGTCAGACCGGGGATCTAGACATTGCATCCATGGACCTTCCACCACAATTGGACACATATACTAGGTCCACGTGCAAGTTCTAGTGGGATTACGGAGCTCCGGCGGTCCTTTTCCAGCGAAACCCTAGTCGGTGGGGCCCGCGGGTCTACCCTGTAGCTTTCTTTGTACGAGGTTCAGACAACGTGCTTCTTTGTTGGTTTAGCTTTGTTTAGGTCATATCTACATGGAAAACAAAGGTTGGGACCTTATAGTACATGCTAGCCCCCCGGTATACCCGCAGCGGGACTGTTACCCCTACACGTCCAGGAATCTACTAAGTGTTATCGCATGCAGGTCTACCCCTATAGCTTTTTTAGTACGAGGTTCAGACAACGCGCTTTTTTGTTAGTTTACCTTTGTTTAGGTCATATCTACATGGAAAACAAAGGTTGGGACCTTATAGCACATGCTAGCCCCCTGGTATACCCAGCGGACTATTACCCTACCGTCGAGGAATCTACTAAGTGTTATCGCAGCGGGTCTACCCTGTAGCTTTCTTAATACGAGGTTGGACAACGCGCTTTTTTTTGGTTTAGCTTTGTTTAGGTCATATCTACATGGAAAACAAAGGTTGGGACCTTATAGCACATGCTAGCCCCGGTATACCATGGGCTATTACCCTACCGTCAAGGAATCTACTAAGTGTTATCGCACGCATGTGAAGAAGGTCGACCGGGATCTAGACATTGCATCCATGGACCTTCCACCACACTTGGACACATATACTAGGTCCACGTGCAAGTTCTAGTGGGATTACGGAGCTCCGGCGGTCCTTTTCCAGCGAAACCCTAGTCGGTGGGGCCCGCGGGTCTACCCCTGTAGCTTTCTTTGTACGAGGTTCAGACAACGCGCTTTTTTGTTGGTTTAGCTTTGTTTAGGTCATATCTACATGGAAAACAAAGGTTGGGACCTTATAGCACATGCTAGCCCCCCGGTATACCCGAAGCGGGACTGTTACCCCTACACGTCAAGGAATCTACTAAGTGTTATCGCACGTGGTCTACACCTGTAGCTTTCTTAGTACGAGGTTCAGACAACGCACTTTTTTGTTGGTTTAGCTTTGTTTAGGTCATATCTACATGGAAAACAAAGGTTGGGACCTTATAGCACATGCTAGCCCCCCGGTATACCCGCAACGGGACTGTTACCCCTACACGTCCAGGAATCTACTAAGTGTTATCGCACGCGGGTCTACCCCTATAGCTTTCTTAGTACGAGGTTCAGACAACACGCTTTTTTGTTGGTTTAGCTTTGTTTAGGTCATATCTACATGGAAAACAAAGGTTGGGACCTTATAGCACATGCTAGACCCCGGTATACGGTATACCCGTGGGATTACCCCTACACGTCAAGGAATCTACTAAGTGTTATCGCACGCATGTGAAGAAGGTCAGATCGGGGATCTAGACATTGCATCCATGGACCTTCCACCACACTTGGACACATATACTAGGTTCACGTGCAAGTTCCAGTGGGATTCTGGAGCTCCGGCGGTCCTTTTCCAGCGAAACCCTAGTCGGTGGGGCCCACGGGTCTACCCCTGTAGCTTTCTTTGTACGAGGTTCAGACAACGCGCTTTTTTGTTGGTTTAGCTTTGTTTAGGTCATATCTACATGGAAAACAAAGGTTGGGACCTTATAGCACATGCTAGCCCCCGGTATACCCGCAGCGGGACTGTTACCCCTACACGTCCAGGAATCTATTAAGTGTTATCGCACGTGGGTCTACCCCTATAGCTTTCTTAGTATGAGGTTCAGACAACGCGCTTTTTTGTTGGTTTAGCTTTGTTTAGGTCATATCTACATGGAAAACAAAGGTTGGGACCTTATAGCACATGCTAGCCCCCCGGTATACCCGCAACGGGACTATTACCCCTACACGTCCGGGAATCTAGTAAGTGTTATCGCACGCAGGTCTACCCAAGTAGCTTTCTTAGTACGAGGTTCAGACAACGCGCTTTTTTGTTGGTTTAGCTTTGTTTAGGTCATATCTACATGGAAAACAAAGGTTGGGACCTTATAGCACATGCTAGCCCCCCGGTATACCCGCAGCGGGACTATTACCCCTACACGTCCAGGAATCTACTAAGTGTTATCGCACGCGGGTCTACCCCTGTAGCTTTCTTAGTACGAGGTTCAGACAACGCGCTTTTTTGTTGGTTTAGCTTTGTTTAGGTCATATCTACATGGAAAACAAAGGTTGGGACCTTATAGCACATGCTAGCCCCCCGGTATACCCGCAGCGGGACTGTTACCCCTACACGTCAAGGAATCTACTAAGTGTTATCGCATGCATGTGAAGAAGGTCAGACCGGGGATCTAGACATTGCATCCATGGACCTTCCACCACACTTGGACACATATACTAGGTCCACGTGCAAGTTCCAGTGGGATTAGAGACTCGGCGGTCCTTTTCTGAAACCCTAGTCGGTGGGGCATGGGTCACCCTGTAGCTTTCTTTGTACGAGGTTCAGACAACGCGCTTTTTTGTTGGTTTAGCTTTGTTTAGGTCATATCTACATGGAAAACAAAGGTTGGGACCTTATAGCACATGCTAGCCCCCCGGTATACCCGCAACGGGACTGTTACCCCTACACGTCCAGGAATCTACTAAGTGTTATCGCATGTGGGTCTACCCCTATAGCTTTCTTAGTACGAGGTTCAGACAACGCGCTTTTTTGTTGGTTTAGCTTTGTTTAGGTCATATCTACATGGAAAACAAAGGTTGGGACCTTATAGCACATGCTAGCCCCCGGTATACCCGCATCGGGACTGTTACCCCTACACGTCAAGGAATCTACTAAGTGTTATCGCACGCGGGTCTACCCCTGTAGCTTTCTTAGTACGAGGTTCAGACAACGCGCTTTTTGTTGGTTTAGCTTTGTTTAGGTCATATCTACATGGAAAACAAAGGTTGGGACCTTATAACACATGCTAGACCCGGTATACCCATGGGGCTATTACCCCTACACGTCAAGGAATCTACTAAGTGTTATCGCACGCATGTGAAGAAGGTCAGACCAGGGATCTAGACATTGCATCCATGGACCTTCCACCACACTTGGACACATATACTAGGTCCACGTGCAAGTTCCAGTGGGATTCGAACTCGCGGTCCTTTTCAGTGAAACCCTAGTCGGTGGGGCCATGGGTCTACCACAGCTTTCTTTGTCTGAGGTTCGGACAACGCGCTTTTTGTTGGTTTAGCTTTGTTTAGGTTATATCTACATGGAAAACAAAGGTTGGGACCTTATAGCACATAGCCCCGGTATACCAGCGGACTATTACCCTACCGTCCGAGGAATCTACTAAGTGTTATCGCACGCGGGTCTACCCCTATAGCTTTCTTAGTACGAGGTTCAGACAACGCGCTTTTTTGTTGGTTTAGCTTTGTTTAGGTCATATCTACATGGAAAACAAAGGTTGGGACCTTATAGCACATGCTAGCCCCCGGTATACCATGGCGGGACTATTACCCCTACGTCGAGGAATCTACTAAGTGTTATCGCCAGGTCTACCCCTATAGCTTTCTTAGTACGAGGTTCAGACAACTCGCTTTTCTGGTTTAGCTTTGTTTAGGTCATATCTACACGGAAACAAAGGTTGGGACCTTATAGCACATGCTAGCCCCCGGTATACCATGGTGGACTGTTACCCCTACATGTCAAGGAATCTACTAAGTGTTATCGCACGCGGGTCTACCCCTGTAGCTTTCTTAGTACGAGGTTCAGACAACGCGCTTTTTTATTGGTTTAGCTTTGTTTAGGTCATATCTACATGGAAAACAAAGGTTGGGACCTTATAGCACATGCTAGCCCCCCGGTATACCATGGACTATTACCCCTACCGTCCGGGAATCTACTAAGTGTTATCGCATGTGGTCTACCCTATAGATTTCTTAGTCCGAGGTTCAGACAACACGCTTTTTTGTTGGTTTAGCTTTGTTTAGGTCATATCTACATGGAAAACAAAGGTTGGGACCTTATAGCACATGCTAGCCCCCCGGTATACCCGCAGCGGGACTATTACCCCTACACGTCCAGGAATCTACTAAGTGTTATCGCACGCGGGTCTACCCCTGTAGCTTTCTTAGTACGAGGTTCAGACAACACGCTTTTTTGTTGGTTTAGCTTTGTTTAGGTCATATCTACATGGAAAACAAAGGTTGGGACCTTATAGCACATGCTAGCCCCCCGGTATACCCGCAGTGGGAATATTACCCCTACGTCAAGGAATCTACTAAGTGTTATCGCACGCATGTGAAGAAGGTCGACCGGGATCTAGACATTGCATCCATGGACCTTCCACCACACTTGGACACATATACTAGGTCACGTGCAAGTTCGATGGGATTAGAACTCGGCGGTCCTTTTCAGTGAAACCCTAGTCGGTGGGGCAGCAGGTCTACCCTGTAGCTTTCTTTGTGCGAGGTTGAGACAACGCGCTTTTTTGTTGGTTTAGCTTTGTTTTGGTCATATCTACATGGAAAACAAAGGTTGGGACCTTATAGCACATGCTAGCCCCCCTGGTATACCGCGGGGGGTATTACCCCTACCGTCCGGAATCTACTAAGTGTTATCGCGGTCTACCCTATAGCTTTC
This sequence comes from Avena insularis, assembly GCA_023614405.1. Taxonomy (NCBI): domain Eukaryota; kingdom Viridiplantae; phylum Streptophyta; class Magnoliopsida; order Poales; family Poaceae; genus Avena; species Avena insularis. The sequence goes on from CM042684.1 coordinate 382,540,276, forward strand.
TTAGTGCGAGGTTCGGACAACGCGCTTTTTGTTGGTTTAGCTTTGTTTAGGTCATATCTACATGGAAAACAAAGGTTGGGACCTTATAGCACATGAGAGACCCCCGGTATACCCGCAGCGGGACTGTTACCCCTACACGTCTAGGAATCTACTAAGTGTTATCGCATGCGGGTCTACCCCTGTAGCTTTCTTTGTACGAGGTTCAGACAACGCGCTTTTTTGTTGGTTTAGCTTTGTTTAGGTCATATCTACATGGAAAACAAAGGCTGGGACCTTATAGCACATGCTAGCCCCCCGGTATAAGCGCAGCGGGACTGTTACCCCTACACGTCCAGGAATCTACTAAGTGTTATCGCACGCGGGTCTACACCTATAGCTTTCTTAGTACGAGGTTCAGACAACGCGCTTTTTTGTTGGTTTAGCTTTGTTTAGGTCATATCTACATGGAAAACAAAGGTTGGGACCTTATAGCACATGCTAGCCCCCCGGTATACCTGAAGTGGGACTGTTACCCCTACACGTCAAGGAATCTACTAAGTGTTATCGCACGCATGTGAAGAAGGTCAGACCGGGGATCTAGACATTGAATCCATGTACCTTCCACCACACTTGAACACATATACTAGGTCCACGTGCAAGTTCGATGGGATTCAGAACTCGGCGGTCCTTTGCCAGCGAAACCCTAGTCGGTGGGGGCTGTGGGTCTACCCCTGTAGCTTTCTTTGTACGAGGTTCAGACAACGCGCTTTTTTGTTGGTTTAGCTTTGTTTAGGTCATATCTACATGGAAAACAAAGGTTGGGACATTATAGCACATGCTAGCCCCCGGTATACCATGGCGGGACTATTACCCCTACCGTCCGGGAATCTACTAAGTGTTATCGCAGCGGGTCTACCTATAGCTTTCTTAGTGCGAGGTTCGGACAACGCTTTTTTGTTGGTTTAGCTTTGTTTAGGTCATATCTACATGGAAAACAAAGGTTGGGACCTTATAGCACATACTAGCCCCGGTATACCATTGGGACTATTACCCCTACCGTCCGAGGAATCTACTAAGTGTTATCGCATGCAGGTCTACCCTGTAGCTTTCTTAGTACGAGGTTGGACAACGCGCTTTTTTGTTGGTTTAGCTTTGTTTAGGTCATATCTACATGGAAAACAAAGGTTGGGACCTTATAGCACATGCTAGCCCCCCGGTATACCCAGCGGACTGTTACCCCTACACGCCAAGGAATCTACTAAGTGTTATCGCACGCATGTGAAGAAGGTCAGACCGGGATCTAGATATTGCATCCATGGACCTTCCACCACACTTGGACACATATACTAGGTCCACGTGCAAGTTCGATGGGATTCAGACTCGGCGGTCCTTTTCGTGAAACCCTAGTCGGTGGGGCCATGGGTCTACCCTGTAGCTTTCTTTGTCTGAGGTTCGGACACCGCGCTTTTTGTTGGTTTAGCTTTGTTTAGGTCATATCTAATTAGAAAACAAAGGTTGGGACCTTATAGCACATGCTAGCCCCGGTATACCATGGCGGGACTATTACCCCTACGTCGAGGAATCTACTAAGTGTTATCGCCTTGGGTCTACCCTATAGCTTTCTTAGTACGAGGTTCAGAAAACGCGCTTTTTTGTTGGTTTAGCTTTGTTTAGGTCATATCTACATGGAAAACAAAGGTTGGGACCTTATAGCACATACTAGCCCCTCGGTATACCCTTGCGGGACTATACCCCTACGTCAAGGAATCTACTAAGTGTTATCGCACGCATGTGAAGAAGGTCGACCAGGGATCTAGACATTGCATCCATGGACCTTCCACCACACTTGGACACATATACTAGGTCACGTGCAAGTTCGAGTGGGATTAGAACTCGTGGTCCTTTTCCTGCGAAACCCTAGTCGGTGGGGCCCGCGGGTCACCCCTGTAGCTTTCTTTGTACGAGGTTCAGACAACGCGCTTTTTTGTTGGTTTAGCTTTGTTTAGGTCATATCTACATGGAAAACAAAGGTTGGGACCTTATAGCACATGCTAGCCCCGGTATACCCGCAGCGGGACTGTTACCCCTACACGTCGAGGAATCTACTAAGTGTTATCGCATGCGGGTCTACCCCTATAGCTTTCTTAGTACGAGGTTCAGACAACACGCTTTTTTGTTGGTTTAGCTTTGTTTAGGTCATATCTACATGGAAAACAAAGGTTGGGACCTTATAGCACATAGCCCCGGTATACCCATAGCGGGACTATTACCCCTACACGTCCAGGAATCTACTAAGTGTTATCGCACATGGGTCTACCCCTATAGCTTTCTTAGTACGAGGTTCAGACAACGCGCTTTTTTGTTGGTTTAGCTTTGTTTAGGTCATATCTACATGGAAAACAAAGGTTGGGACCTTATAGCACATACTAGCCCCGGTATACCCGGTGGTATTACCCCTACGCGTCAAGGAATCTACTAAGTGTTATCGCACGCATGTGAAGAAGGTCAGACCGGGGATCTAGACATTGCATCCATGGACCTTCCACCACACTTGGACACATATACTAGGTCGACGTGCAAGTTCGATGGGATTCGAACTCGTGGTCCTTTTCTAGCGAAACCCTAATCGGTGGGGCCCTCGGGTCTACCCCTGTAGCTTTCTTTGTACGAGGTTCAGACAACGCGCTTTTTTGTTGGTTTAGCTTTGTTTAGGTCATATCTACATGGAAAACAAAGGTTGGGACCTTATAGCACATAGGTTGGGAACTTATAGCACATATAGCCCCGGTATACCCCAGCGGACTATTACCCTACCGTCGAGGAATCTACTAAGTGTTATCATGCCTTGGTCTACCCCTATAGCTTTCTTAGTACGAGGTTCAGACAACGCGCTTTTTTGTTGGTTTAGCTTTGTTTAGGTCATATCTACATGGAAAACAAAGGTTGGGACCTTATAGCACATGCTAGCCCCCCGGTATACCCTTGGGGCTATTACCCCTACACGTCAAGGAATCTACTAAGTGTTATCGCACGCATGTGAAGAAGGTCAGACCGGGGATCTATACATTGCATCCATGGACCTTCCACCACACTTGGACACATATACTAGGTCCACGTGCAAGTTCCAGTGGGATTCCGGAGCTCCGGCGGTCCTTTTCCAGTGAAACTCTAGTCGGTGGGGTCCACGGGTCTACCCCTGTAGCTTTCTTTGTACGAGGTTCAGACAACTCGCTTTTTTGTTGGTTTAGCTTTGTTTAGGTCATATCTACATGGAAAACAAAGGTTGGGACCTTATAGCACATGCTAGCCCCCCGGTATACCCGCAGCGGGACTGTTACCCCTACACGTCCAGGAATCTACTAAGTGTTATCGCATGCGGGTCTACCCCTATAGCTTTCTTAGTACGAGGTTCAGACAACGCGCTTTTTTTGTTGGTTTAGCTTTGTTTAGGTCATATCTACATGGAAAACAAAATTTGGGAACTTATAGCACATGCTAGACCCCCCGATATACCATGGCGGACTATTACCCCTACCGTCAGGAATCTACTAAGTGTTATCGCACGCGGGTCTACCCCTATAGCTTTCTTAGTACGAGGTTCAGACAACGCGCTTTTTGTTGGTTTAGATTTCTTTAGGTCATATATACATGGAAATCAAAGGTTGGGACCTTATAGCACATGCTAGCCCCCGGTATACCCGCAACGGGGCTGTTACCCCTACACGTCAAGGAATCTACTAAGTGTTATCGCACGCATGTGAAGAAGGTCAGACCGGGGATCTAGACATTGCATCCATGGACCTTCCACCACACTTGGACACATATACTAGGTCCACGTGCAAGTTCCAGTGGGATTCCGGAGCTCCGGCGGTCCTTTTCCAGCGAAACCCTAGTCGGTGGGGCCCGCGGGTCTACCCCTTAGCTTTCTTTGTACGAGGTTCAGACAACACGCTTTTTTGTTGGTTTAGCTTTGTTTAGGTCATATCTACATGGAAAACAAAGGTTGGGACCTTATAGCACATGCTAGCCCCCCGGTATACCCGCAGCGGGACTGTTACCCCTACACGTCCAGGAATCTACTAAGTGTTATCGCATGCAGGTCTACCCCTATAGCTTTTTTAGTACGAGGTTCAGACAACGCGCTTTTTTGTTAGTTTACCTTTGTTTAGGTCATATCTACATGGAAAACAAAGGTTGGGACCTTATAGCACATGCTAGCCCCGCGGTATACCCGCAGCGGGACTATTACCCCTACACGTCTAGGAATCTACTAAGTGTTATCGCACGTGGGTCTACCCCTGTAGCTTTCTTAGTACGAGGTTCAGACAACGCGCTTTTTTGTTGGTTTAGCTTTTTTAGGTCATATCTACATGGAAAACAAAGGTTGGGACCTTATAGCACATGCTAGCCCCGGTATACCCGCAGCGGGACTGTTACCCCTACACGTCAAGGAATCTACTAAGTGTTATCGCACGCATGTGAAGAAGGTCAAACCGGGGATCTAGACATTGCATCCATGGACCTTCCACCACACTTGGACACATATACTAGGTCCACGTGCAAGTTGGTGGGGCGGTCTACCTGTAGCTTTCTTAGTACGAGGTTCAGACAACGCGCTTTTTTGTTGGTTTAGCTTTGTTTAGGTCATATCTACATGGAAAACAAAGGTTGGGACCTTATAGCACATGCTAGCCCCCCGGTATACCCTTGTAGGGTATTACCCCTACACGTCAAGGAATCTACTAAGTGTTATCGCACGCATGTGAAGAAGGTCAGACCGGGGATCTAGACATTGCATCCATGGACCTTCCACCACACTTGGACACATATACTAGGTCCACGTGCAAGTTCCAGTGGGATTCCGGAGCTCCGGCGGTCCTTTTCCAGCGAAACCCTAGTCGGTGGGGCCCGCAGGTCTACCCCTGTAGCTTTCTTTGTACGAGGTTCAGACAACGCGCTTTTTTGTTGGTTTAGCTTTGTTTAGGTCATATCTACATGGAAAACAAAGGTTGGGACCTTATAGCACATGCTAGCCCCCCGGTATACCCACGTCCAGGAATCTACTAAGTGTTATCGCACGCGGGTCTACCCCTATAGCTTTCTTAGTACGAGGTTCAGACAACACGCTTTTTGTTGGTTTAGCTTTGTTTAGGTCATATCTACATGGAAAACAAAGGTTGGGACCTTATAGCACATGCTAGCCCCCGGTCTATTACCCCTACACGTCCAGGAATCTACTAAGTGTTATCGCACGCGGGTCTACCCTGTAGCTTTCTTAGTACGAGGTTCAGACAACGCGCTTTTTTGTTGGTTTAGCTTTGTTTAGGTCATATCTACATGGAAAACAAAGGTTGGGACCTTATAGCACATGCTAGCCCCCCGGTATACCCTAGTGGGGTATTACCCCTACACGTCAAGGAATCTACTAAGTGTTATCGCACGCGTGTGTAGAAGTTAAGACAGGGTATATAGACATTGCATCCATGGACCTTCCACCACACTTGGACACATATACTAGGTTCACGTGCAAGTTCGATGGGATTGGACTCGGCGGTCCTTTTCAGTGAAACCCTAGTCGGTGGGGCCATGGGTCTACCACTGTAGCTTTCTTTGTTCGTTGTTGAGACAACGCTCTTTTGTGTTGGTTTAGCTTTTATTAGGTCATATCTACATGGAAAACAAAGGTTGGGACCTTATAGCACATGCTAGCCCCCCGGTATACCCGCAGCGGGACTGTTACTCCTACACGTCCTGGAATCTACTAAGTGTTATCGCATGGGTCTACCCCTATAGCTTTCTTAGTACGAGGTTCAGACAACACGCTTTTTTGTTGGTTTAGCTTTGTTTAGGTCATATCTACATGGAAAACAAAGGTTGGGACCTTATAGCACATGCTAGCCCCCGGTATACCTGCAGCGGGACTGTTACCCCTACACGTCCAGGAATCTACTAAGTGTTATCGCACGCGGGTCTACCCCTATAGCTTTCTTAGTACGAGGTTCAGACAGCGCTTTTTTTTGTTGGTTTAGCTTTGTTTAGGTCATATCTACATGGAAAACAAAGGTTGGGACCTTATAACACATGCTAGCCCCCCGGTATACCCGCAGCGGGACTGTTACCCCTACACATCAAGGAATCTACTAAGTGCTATCGCACGCATATGAAGAAGGTCATACCGGGAATCTAGACATTGCATCCATGGACCTTCCACCACACTTGGACACATATACTAGGCCCACGTGCAAGTTCCAGTGGGATTCCGGAGCTCCGACGGTCCTTTTCCAGGGAAACCCTAGTCGGTGGGGCCCGCGGGTCTACCCTTGTAGCTTTCTTTGTACGAGGTTCAGACAACGTGCTTTTTTGTTGGTTTAGCTTTGTTTAGGTCATATCTACATGGAAAACAAAGGTTGGGACCTTATAGCACATGCTAGCCCCCCGGTATACCCGCGGGGAATTACCCCTACCGTCCAGAATCTACTAAGTGTTATCGCACGCGGGTCTACCCCTATAGCTTTCTTAGTACGAGGTTCAGACAACACGCTTTTTTGTTGGTTTAGCTTTGTTTAGGTCATATCTACATGGAAAACAAAGGTTGGGACCTTATAGCACATGCTAGCCCCCCGGTATACCCGCAGCGGGACTGTTACCCCTACACGTCCAGGAATCTACTAAGTGTTATCGCATGCGGGTCTACCCCTGTAGCTTTCTTAGTACGAGGTTCAGACAACGCGCTTTTTTGTTGGTTTAGCTTTGTTTAGGTCATATCTACATGGAAAACAAAGGTTGGGACCTTATAGCACATGCTAGCCCCCCGGTATACCCGCAGCGGGGCTGTTACCCCTACACGTCAAGGAATCTACTAAGTGTTATCGCACGCATGTGAAGAAGGTCAGACCGGGGATCTAGACATTGCATCCATGGACCTTCCACCACACTTGGACACATATACTAGGTCCACGTGCAAGTTCCAGTGGGATTACGGAGCTCCGGCGGTCCTTTTCCAGCGAAACCCTAGTCGGTGGGGCCCGTGGGTCTACCCCTGTAGCTTTCTTTGTACGAGGTTCAGACAACGCGCTTTTTGTTGGTTTAGCTTTGTTTAGGTCATATCTACATGGAAAACAAAGGTTGGGACCTTATAGCACATGCTAGCCCCCCGGTATACCCGCAACGGGACTGTTACCCCTACACGTCCAGGAATCTACTAAGTGTTATCGCACGCGGGTCTACCCCTATAGCTTTCTTAGTACGAGGTTCAGACAACACGCTTTTTTGTTGGTTTAGCTTTGTTTAGGTCATATCTACATGGAAAACAAAGGTTGGGACCTTATAGCACATGCTAGCCCCCGGTATACCTGCAGCGGGACTATTACCCCTACACGTCTAGGAATCTACTAAGTGTTATCGCACGCGGGTCTACCCCTGTAGCTTTCTTAGTACGAGGTTCAGACAACGCGCTTTTTTGTTGGTTTAGCTTTGTTTAGGTCATATCTACATGGAAAACAAAGGTTGGGACCTTATAGCACATGCTAGCCCCCCGGTATACCCGCAGCGGGATTGTTACCCCTACACGTCAAGGAATCTACTAAGTGTTATCGCACGCATGTGAAGAAGGTCAGACCGGGGATCTAGACATTGCATCCATGTACCTTCCACCACACTTGAACACATATACTAGGTCCACGTGCAAGTTCTAGTGGGATTCCGGAGCTCCGGCGGTCCTTTTCCAGCGAAACCCTAGTCGGTGGGGCCCGCGGGTCTACCCCTGTAGCTTTCTTTGTACGAGGTTCAGACAACACGCTTTTTTGTTGGTTTAGCTTTGTTTAGGTCATATCTACATGGAAAACAAAGGTTGGGACCTTATAGCACATGCTAGCCCCCCGGTATACCCACAGACTATTACCCCTACACGTCTAGGAATCTACTAAGTGTTATCGCACGCGGGTCTACCCCTATAGCTTTCTTAGTACGAGGTTCAGACAACGCGCTTTTTTGTTGGTTTAGCTTTGTTTAGGTCATATCTACATGGAAAACAAAGGTTGGGACCTTATAGCACATGCTAGCCCCCCGGTATACCGGCAGCGGGACTATTACCCCTACACGTCCAGGAATCTACTAAGTGTTATCGCACGCGTGTCTACCCGTGTAGCTTTCTTAGTACGAGGTTAGGACAACGCGCTTTTTGGTTAGTTTAGCTTTGTTTAGGTCATATCTACATGGAAAACAAAGGTTGGGACCTTATAGCACATACTAGCCCCGGTATACCAGCATGGGACTATACCCTACCGTCAAGGAATCTACTAAGTGTTATCGCGCATGTGAAGAAGGTCGACCGGGGATCTAGACATTGCATCCATGGACCTTCCACCACACTTGGACACATATACTAGGTCACGTGCAAGTTCCGGGATTAAGACTCGGCGGTCCTTTTCCAGTGAAACCCTAGTCGGTGGGGCCCGCGGGTCTACCCCTGTAGCTTTCTTTGTACGAGGTTCAGACAACGCGCTTTTTTGTTGGTTTAGCTTTGTTTAGGTCATATCTACATGGAAAACAAAGGTTGGGACCTTATAGCACATGCTAGCCCCCCGGTATACCCGCAGCGGGACTGTTACCCCTACACGTCAAGGAATCTACTAAGTGTTATCGCACGCATGTGAAGAAGGTCGGACCGGGGATCTAGACATTGCATCCATGGACCTTCCACCACACTTGGACACATATACTAGGTCCACGTGCAAGTTCTAGTGGGATTCCGGAGCTCTGGCGGTCCTTTTCCAGCGAAACCCTAGTCGGTGGGGCCCGCGGGTCTACCCCTGTAGCTTTCTTTGTACGAGGTTCAGACAACGCGCTTTTTGTTGGTTTAGCTTTGTTTAGGTCATATCTACATGGAAAACAAAGGTTGGGACCTTATAGCACATGCTAGCCCCCCGGTATACCCGAAGTGGGACTGTTACCCCTACACGTCCAGGAATCTACTAAGTGTTATCGCATGCGGGTCTACCCCTATAGCTTTCTTAGTACGAGGTTCAGACAACACGCTTTTTTGTTGGTTTAGCTTTGTTTAGGTCATATCTACATGGAAAACAAAGGTTGGGACCTTATAGCACATGCTAGCCCCCGGTATACCCCCTGTGGGACTGTTACCCCTACGTCCAGGAATCTACTAAGTGTTATCGCATGGTCTACCTGTAGCTTTCTTAGTACGAGGTTCGGACAACGCGCTTTTTTGTTGGTTTAGCTTTGTTTAGGTCATATCTACATGGAAAACAAAGGTTGGGACCTTATAGCACATGCTAGCCCCCTGGTATACCAGCAGCGGGACTATTACCCCTACACGTCAAGGAATCTACTAAGTGTTATCGCACGCATGTGAAGAAGGTCAGACCGGGGATCTAGACATTGCATCCATGGACCTTCCACCACACTTGGACACATATACTAGGTCCACGTGCAAGTTCCAGTGGGATTCTGGAGCTCCGGCGGTCCTTTTCCAGTGAAACCCTAGTCGGTGGGGCCCGCGGGTCTACCCCTGTAGCTTTCTTTGTACGAGGTTCAGACAACGCGCTTTTTTGTTGGTTTAGCTTTGTTTAGGTCATATCTACATGGAAAACAAAGGTTGGGACCTTATAGCACATGCTCGCCCCATGGTATACCCGCAGCGGGATTACCCTACCGTCCAGGAATCTACTAAGTGTTATCGCACGCGGGTCTACCCCTATAGCTTTCTTAGTACGAGGTTCAGACAACACGCTTTTTTGTTGGTTTAGCTTTGTTTAGGTCATATCTACATGGAAAACAAAGGTTGGGACCTTATAGCACATCCTAGCCCCCTGGTATACCATGTGGGACTATTACCCCTACACGTCCAGGAATCTACTAAGTGTTATCGCACGCGGGTCTACCCCTGTAGCTTTCTTAGTACGAGGTTCGAACAACGCGCTTTTTTGTTGGTTTAGCTTTTTTTAGGTCATATCTACATGGAAAACAAAGGTTGGGACCTTATAGCACATGCTAGGCCCCCGGTATACCCGCAGCGGGACTATTAGCCCACACGTCAAGGAATCTACTAAGTGTTATCGCACGCATGTGAAGAAGGTCAGACCGGGGATCTAGAAATTGCATCCATGGACCTTCCACCACACTTGGACACATATACTAGGTCCACGTGCAAGTTCGAGTGGGATTGGAGACTCGGCGGTCCTTTTCCAGCGAAACCCTAGTCGGTGGGGCCCGCGGGTCTACCCCTGTAGCTTTCTTTGTACGAGGTTCAGACAACGCGCTTTTTTGTTGGTTTAGCTTTGTTTAGGTCATATCTACATGGAAAACAAAGGTTGGGACCTTATAGCACATGCTAGCCCCCGGTATACCCGCGGGGCTATTACCCCTACCGTCCGGGAATCTACTAAGTGTTATCATGCGGGTCTACCCCTATAGCTTTCTTAGTACGAGGTTCAGACAACACGCTTTTTTGTTGGTTTAGCTTTGTTTAGGTCATATCTACATGGAAAACAAAGGTTGGGACCTTATAGCACATGCTAGCCCCCCGGTATACCCGCAGCGGGACTATTAGCCCTACACGTCGAGGAATCTACTAAGTGTTATCGCACACGGGTCTACCCCTGTAGCTTTCTTAGTACGAGGTTCAGACAACGCGCTTTTTTGTTGGTTTAGCTTTGTTTAGGTCATATCTACATGGAAAACAAAGGTTGGGACCTTATAGCACATGCTAGCCCCCGGTATACCCATGGGCTATACCCCTACCGTCAAGGAATCTACTAAGTGTTATCGCACGCGTGTGTAGAAGGTCGACAGGGATCTAGACATTGCATCCATGGACCTTCCACCACACTTGGACACATATACTAGGTCACGTGCAAGTTCGATGGGATTAAGACTCTGGCGGTCCTTTTCCAGCGAAACCCTAGTCGGTGGGGCCCGCGGGTCTACCCCTGTAGCTTTCTTTGTACGAGGTTCAGACAACGCGCTTTTTTGTTGGTTTAGCTTTGTTTAGGTCATATCTACATGGAAAACAAAGGTTGGGACCTTATAGCACATGCTAGCCCCCCGGTATACCCGCAGCGGGACTATTAGCCCTACACGTCGAGGAATCTACTAAGTGTTATCGCACGCGGGTCTACCCCTATAGCTTTCTTAGTACGAGGTTCAGACAACACGCTTTTTTGTTGGTTTAGCTTTGTTTAGGTCATATCTACATGGAAAACAAAGTTTGGGACCTTATAGCACATGCTAGCCCCGGGACTATTACCCCTACCGTCCGGGAATCTACTAAGTGTTATACATGCAGGTCTACCCCTGTAGCTTTCTTAGTACGAGGTTCAGACAATGCGCTTTTTTGTTGGTTTAGCTTTGTTTAGGTCATATCTACATGGAAAACAAAGGTTGGGACCTTATAGCACATGCTAGCCCCCCGGTATACCGCAGCGGGACTGTTACCCCTACACGTCAAGGAATCTACTAAGTGTTATCGCACGCATGTGAAGAAGGTCAGACAGGGGATCTAGACATTGCATCCATGGACCTTCCACCACACTTGGACACATATACTAGGTCCACGTGCAAGTTCCAGTGGGATTACGGAGCTCCGGCGGTCCTTTCCAGTGAAACCCTAGTCGGTGGGGCCCATGGTCTACCTGTAGCTTTCTTTGTACGAGGTTCAGACAACGCGCTTTTTTGTTGGTTTAGCTTTGTTTAGGTCATATCTACATGGAAAACAAAGGTTGGGACCTTATAGCACATGCTAGCCCCCCGGTATACCCGCAGCGGGACTGTTACCCCTACACGTCCAGGAATCTACTAAGTGTTATCGCACGTGGTCTACCCCTATAGCTTTCTTAGTACGACGTTCAGACAACACGCTTATTTGTTGGTTTAGATTTGTTTAGGTCATATATACATGGAAAACAAAGGTTGGGACCTTATAGCACATGCTAGCCGCCCGGAATACCATAGCGGGACTGTTTCCCCTACTAGTCCAGGAATCTACTAAGTGTTATCGCACGCGGGTCTACCCCTATAGCTTTCTTAGTACGAGGTTCAGACAACGCGCTTTTTGTTGGTTTAGCTTTGTTTAGGTCATATCTACATGGAAAACAAAGGTTGGGACCTTATAGCACATGCTATCCCCCCGGTATACCCGCAGCAGGACTGTTACCCCTACACGTCAAGGAATCTTCTAAGTGTTATCGCACGCATGTGACGAAGGTCGACCGGGATCTAGACATTGCATCCATGGACCTTCCACCACACTTGGACACATATACTAGGTCACGTGCAAGTTCGATGGGATTACTCGGCGGTCCTTTTCCAGCGAAACCGTAGTCGGTGGGGCCCGCAGGTCTACCGCTGTAGCTTTCTTTGTACGAGGTTCAGACAACACGCTTTTTTGTTGGTTTAGCTTTGTTTAGGTCATATCTACATGGAAAACAAAGGTTGGGACCTTATAGCACATGCTAGCCCCCCGGTATACCCACAGACTATTACCCCTACACGTCCAAGAATCTATTAAGTGTTATCGCACGTGGGTCTACCCCTATAGCTTTCTTAGTATGAGGTTCAGACAACGCGCTTTTTTGTTGGTTTAACTTTGTTTAGGTCATATCTACATGGAAAACAAAGGTTGGGACCTTATAGCACATGCTAGCCCCGGACTATTACCCCTACCGTCCGAGAATCTACTAAGTGTTATCGCTGGTCTACCCTATAGCTTTCTTAGTGCGAGGTTCGGACAACGTGCTTTTTGTTGGTTTAGGTTTGTTTTGGTCATATTTACATGGAAAATAAAGGTTGGGACCTTATAGCACATACCGGTATACCCTGGCAAGGACTATTACCCCTACGTCGAGAATCTACTAAGTGTTATCGCACGCGGGTCTACCCCTGTAGCTTTCTTAGTACGAGGTTCAGACAACGCGCTTTTTTGTTGGTTTAGCTTTGTTTAGGTCATATCTACATGGAAAACAAAGGTTGGGACCTTATAGCACATGCTAGCCCCGGTATACCTAGCGGGACTATTACCCCTACCGTCCGAGAATCTACAAAGTGTTATCGCACTCGGGTCTACCCTTGTAGCTTTCTTAGTACGAGGTTCAGACAACGCGCTTTTTTGTTGGTTTAGCTTTGTTTAGGTCATATCTACATGGAAAACAAAGGTTGGGACCTTATAGCACATGCTAGCCCCCCGGTATACCCTTGGCGGACTATTACCCCTACCGTCAAGGAATCTACTAAGTGTTATCGCACGCATGTGAAGAAGGTCGACAGGGATCTAGACATTGCATCCATGGACCTTCCACCACACTTGGACACATATACTAGGTCACGTGCACGTTCTAGTGGGATTTAGGAGCTCCGGCGGTCCTTTTCCAGCGAAACCCTAGTCGGTGGGGCCCGCGGGTCTACCCTGTAGCTTTCTTTGTACGAGGTTCAGACAACGCGCTTTTTTGTTGGTTTAGCTTTGTTTAGGTCATATCTACATGGAAAACAAAGGTTGGGACCTTATAGCACATGCTAGCCCCGGTATACTGGCATGACTATTACCCTACCGTCCAGAATCTACTAAGTGTTACCGCACGCGGGTCTACCCCTATAGCTTTCTTAGTACGAGGTTCAGACAACACGCTTTTTTGTTGGTTTAGCTTTATTTAGGTCATATCTACATGGAAAACAAAGGTTGGGACCTTATAGCACATGCTAGCCCCGGTATACCCATGGACTATTACCCCTACCGTCGAGGAATCTACTAAGTGTTATCGCACAGGTCTACCCATAGCTTTCTTAGTGCGAGGTTCAGACAACGCGCTTTTTGTTGGTTTAGCTTTGTTTAGGTCATATCTACATGGAAAACAAATGTTGGGACCTTATAGCACATGCTAGCCCCGGTATACCATGGTGGGCTATTACCCCTACCGTCAAGGAATCTACTAAGTGTTATCGCACGCATGTGAAGAAGGTCGACCGGGATCTAGACATTGCATCCATGGACCTTCCACCACACTTGGACACATATACTAGGTCACGTGCAAGTTCGAGTGGGATTAGAGCTCGGTCCTTTTCTAGTGAAACCCTAGTCGGTGGGGGCCCATGGGTTCACTGTAGCTTTCTTTACGAGGTTGGACAACGCGTTTTTTTTGTTGGTTTAGCTTTGTTTAGGTCATATCTACATGGAAAACAAAGGTTGGGACCTTATAGCACATCCTAGCCCCCAATGGACTATTACCCCTACCGTCGAGAATCTACTAAGTGTTATCGCTGGTCTACCCCTATAGCTTTCTTAGTATGAGGTTAAGACAACGCGCTTTTTTGTTGGCTTAGCTTTGTTTAGGTCATATCTACATGGAAAACAAAGGATGGGACCTTATAGCACATGTATACCCGGACTATTACCCTACCGTCCAGGAATCTACTAAGTGTTATCGCAGCGGTCTACCCTATAGCTTTCTTAGTACGAGGTTCGGACAACGCTTTTTTGTTGGTGTAGCTTTGTTTAGGTCATATCCACATGGAAAACAAAGGTTGGGACCTTATAACTCATGCTAGCCCCCCGGTATACCATGGACTATTACCCCTACGTCTAGGAATCTACAAAGTGTTATCGCACGCGGGTCTACCCCTGGAGCTTTCTTAGTACGAGGTTCAAACAATGCGCTTTTTTGTTGGTTTAGCTTTTTTAGGTCATATCTACATGGAAAACAAAGGTTGGGACCTTATAGCACATGCTAGCCCCCCGGTATACCCGCATGGGCTTACCCTACCGTCAAGGAATCTACTAAGTGTTATCGCATGTGAAGAAGGTCGACCGGGATCTAGACATTGCATCCATGGACCTTCCACCACACTTGGACACATATACTAGGTCACGTGCAAGTTCGAGTGGGATTCGAACTCGGTGGTCCTTTTCGAAACCCTAGTCGGTGGGGCCATGGGTCTACCCGTAGCTTTCTTTGTGCGAGGTTGGAACAACGCGCTTTTTGTTGGTTTAGCTTTGTTTAGGTCATATCTACATGGAAAACAAAGGTTGGGACCTTATAGCACATACTAGCCCCGGTATACCCTTGCGGGACTATTACCCCTACCGTCGAGGAATCTACTAAGTGTTATCGCAGCAGGTCACCCCTGTAGCTTTCTTAGTACGAGGTTCAGACAACATGCTTTTTGTTGGTTTAACTTTGTTTAGGTCATATCTACATTAAAAACAAAGGTTGGGACCTTATAGCACATGCTAGCCCCCCGGTATACCCGAAGCGGGACTATTATCCCTACACGTCCAGGAATCTACTAAGTGTTATTGGTCTACCGTAGCTTTCTTAGTGCGAGGTTCGGACAACGCGCTTTTTGTTGGTTTAGCTTTGTTTAGGTCATATCTACATGGAAAACAAAGATTGGGACCTTATAGCACATGCTAGCCCCGGTATACCAATAGGTATTACCCCTACACGTCAAGGAATCTACTAAGTGTTATCGCACGCATGTGAACAAGGTCAAAACGGGGATCTAGACATTGCATCCATGTACCTTCCACCACACTTGAACACATATACTTGGTCCACGTGCAAGTTCCAGTGGGATTCCGGAGCTCCGGCGGTCCTTTTCTAGCGAAACCCTAATCGGTGGGGCCTGCGGGTCTACCCGTGTAGCTTTCTTTGTACGAGGTTCAGACAACGCGCTTTTTTGTTGGTTTAGCTTTGTTTAGGTGATATCTACATGGAAAACAAAGGTTGGGACCTTATAGCACATGCTAGCCCCCCGGTATACCATGGCGGACTATTACCCCTACCGTCGAGGAATCTACTAAGTGTTATCGCCATGGGTCTACCCCCATAGCTTTCTTAGTACGAGGTTCAGACAACACGCTTTTTTGTTGGTTTAGCTTTGTTTAGGTCATATCTACATGGAAAACAAAGGTTGGGACCTTATAGCACATGCTAGCCCCCCGGTATACCCGCAGCGGGACTATTAGCCCTACACGTCGAGGAATCTACTAAGTGTTATCGCACACGGGTCTACCCCTGTAGCTTTCTTAGTACGAGGTTCAGACAACGCGCTTTTTTGTTGGTTTAGCTTTGTTTAGGTCATATCTACATGGAAAACAAAGGTTGGGACCTTATAGCACATGCTAGCCACCCCGGTATACCCGCAGCGGGACTGTTACCCCTACACGTCAAGGAATCTACTAAGTGTTATCGCACGCATGTGAAGAAGGTCAGACCGGGATCTAGACATTGCATCCATGGACCTTCCACCACACTTGGACACATATACTAGGTCCACGTGCAAGTTCCAGTGGGATTCCGGAGCTCCGGCGGTCCTTTTCCAGCGAAACCCTAGTCGGTGGGGCCCGCGGGTCTACCCCTGTAGCTTTCTTTGTACGAGGTTCAGACAACGCGCTTTTTGTTGGTTTAGCTTTGTTTAGGTCATATCTACATGGAAAACAAAGGTTGGGACCTTATAGCACATGCTAGCCCCCCGGTATACCCGCAGCGGGACTGTTACCCCTACACGTCCAGGAATCTACTAAGTGTTATCGCACGCGGGTCTACCCCTATAGCTTTCTTAGTACGAGGTTCAGACAACACGCTTTTTGTTGGTTTAGCTTTGTTTAGGTCATATCTACATGGAAAACAAAGGTTGGGACCTTATAGCACATGCTAGTCCCCGGTATACCATTGAGCGGACTATTACCCCTACCGTCAAGGAATCTACTAAGTGTTATCGCGCATGTGAAGAGGAAGGACAGGGATCTAGACATTGCATCCATGGACCTTCCACCACACTTGGACACATATACTAGGTCACGTGCAAGTTCGGTGGGATTGAGAGCTTGCGGTCCTTTTCAGCCGAAACCCTAGTCGGTGGGGCCCGTGGGTCTACAACTGTAGCTTTCTTTGTACGAGGTTCAGACAACGCGCTTTTTTGTTGGTTTAGCTTTGTTTAGGTCATATCTACATGGAAAACAAAGGTTGGGACCTTATAGCACATGCTAGCCCCCCGGTATACCCGCAGCAGGTCTATTACCCCTACACGTCCAGGAATCTACTAAGTGTTATCGCACGCGGGTCTACCCCTATAGCTTTCTTAGTACGAGGTTCAGACAACACGCTTTTTTGTTGGTTTAGCTTTGTTTAGGTCATATCTACATGGAAAACAAAGGTTGGGACCTTATAGCACATGCTAGCCCCCCGGTATACCCGCAGCAGGACTATTACCCCTACACGTCCAGGAATCTACTAAGTGTTATCGCACGCGGGTCTACCCCTTTAGCTTTCTTAGTACGAGGTTCAGACAACGCGCTTTTTTGTTGGTTTAGCTTTGTTTAGGTCATATATACATGGAAAACAAAGGTTGGGACCTTATAGCACATGCTAGCCCCCCGGTATACCCGCAGCGGGACTGTTACCCCTACACGTCAAGGAATCTACTAAGTGTTATCGCACGCATGTGAAGAAGGTCAGACCGGGGATCTAGACATTGCATCCATGGACCTTCCACCACACTTGGACACATATACTAGGTCCACGTGCAAGTTCCAGTGGGATTAAGGACTCGGCGGCCTTTTCCAGCGAAACCCTAGTCGGTGGGGCCCGCGGGTCTACCCCTGTAGCTTTCTTTGTACGAGGTTCAGACAACGCGCTTTTTTGTTGGTTTAGCTTTGTTTAGGTCATATCTACATGGAAAACAAAGGTTGGGACCTTATAGCACATGCTAGCCCCCCGGTATACCCACAGCGGGACTATTACCCTACACGTCCAGGAATCTACTAAGTGTTATCGCACGCGGGTCTACCCCTGTAGCTTTCTTAGTACGAGGTTCAGACAACGCGCTTTTTTGTTGGTTTAGCTTTGTTTAGGTCATATCTACATGGAAAACAAATGTTGGGACCTTATAGCACATGCTAGCCCCCCGGTATACCCGCAGCGGGACTGTTACCCCTACACGTCAAGGAATCTACTAAGTGTTATCGCACGCATGTGAAGAAGGTCAGACCGGGTATCTAGACATTGCATCCATGGACCTTGAACCACACTTGAACACATATACTAGGTCCACGTGCAAGTTCCAGTGGGATTCCGGAGCTCCGGCGGTCCTTTTCCAGTGAAACCCTAGTCGGTGGGGCCCGTGGGTCTACCCCTGTAGCTTTCTTTGTACGAGGTTCAGACAACGCGCTTTTTTGTTGGTTTAGCTTTGTTTAGGTCATATCTACATGGAAAACAAAGGTTGGGACCTTATAGCACATCCTAGCCCCCGGTATACCCAAAGCGGGACTATTACCCCTACCGTCCGGAATCTACTAAGTGTTATCGCACGCGGGTCTACCCCTGTAGCTTTCTTAGTACGAGGTTCAGACAACATGCTTTTTTGTTGGTTTAGCTTTGTTTAGGTCATATCTACATGGAAAACAAAGGTTGGGACCTTATAGCACATGCTAGCCCCCCGGTATACCCGCGGTGGGAATGTTACCCCTCCACGTCAAGGAATCTACTAAGTGTTATCACACGCATATGAAGAAGGTCAGACCGGGGATCTAGACATTGCATCCATGGACATTCCACCACACTTGGACACATATTATAGGTCCACGTGCAAGTTCCAGTGGAATTCTGGAGCTCCGGTCCTTTTCAGTAAACCCTAGTCGGTGGGGCCCGCGGGTCTACCCCTGTAGCTTTCTTTGTACGAGGTTCAGACAACGCGCTTTTTTGTTGGTTTAGCTTTGTTTAGGTCATATCTACATGGAAAACAAAGGTTGGGACCTTATAGCACATGCTAGCCCCCCGGTATATCCTTGCGGGACTTTACCCTACACGTCCAGGAATCTACTAAGTGTTATCGCACGCGGGTCTACCCCTATAGCTTTCTTAGTACGAGGTTCAACCAACACGCTTTTTTGTTGGTTTAGCTTTGTTTAGGTCATATCTACATGGAAAACAAAGGTTGGGACCTTATAGCACATGCTAGCCCCCCGGTATACCCGCAGCGGGACTATTACCCCTACACGTCCAGGAATCTACTAAGTGTTATCGCACGCGGGTCTACCCCTATAGCTTTCTTAGTACGAGGTTCAAACAACGCGCTTTTTGTTGGTTTAGCTTTGTTTAGGTCATATCTACATGGAAAACAAAGTTTGGGACCTTATAGCACATGCTAGCCCCCCGGTATACCCACAGCGGTACTATTACCCCTACACGTCCAGGAATCTACTAAGGGTTATCGCACACGGGTCTACCCCTGTAGCTTTTTTAGTACGAGGTTCCGACAATGCGCTTTTTTGTTGTTTTAGCTTTGTTTAGGTCATATCTACATGGAAAACAAAGATTGGGACCTTATAGCACATGCTAGCCCCCCGGTATACCCGCAGCGGGACTGTTACCCCTACACGTCAAGGAATCTACTAAGTGTTATCGCACGCATGTGAAGAAGGTCAGACCGGGGATCTAGACATTGCATCCATGTACCTTCCACCACACTTGAACACATATACTAGGTCCACGTGCAAGTTCCAGTGGGATTCCGGAGCTCCGGCAGTCCTTTTCTAGCGAAACCCTAGTCGGTGGGGCCCGCGGGTCTACCCCTGTAGCTTTCTTTGTACGAGGTTCAGACAACGCGCTTTTTTGTTGGTTTAGCTTTGTTTAGGTCATATCTACATGGAAAACAAAGGTTGGGACCTTATAGCACATGCTAGCCCCCCGGTATACCCGCAGCGGGACTGTTACCCCTACACGTCCAGGAATCTACTAAGTGTTATCGCATTCGGGTCTACCCCTATAGCTTTCTTAGTACGAGGTTCAGACAACACGCTTTTTTGTTGGTTTAGCTTTGTTTAGGTCATATCTACATGGAAAACAAAGGTTGGGACCTTATAGCACATGCTAGCCCCCCGGTATACCCGCAGCGGGACTGTTACCCCTACACGTCCAGGAATCTACTAAGTGTTATCGCACGCGGGTCTACCCCTGTAGCTTTCTTAGTACGAGGTTCAGACAACGCACTTTTTTGTTGGTTTAGCTTTGTTTAGGTCATATCTACATGGAAAACAAAGGTTGGGACCTTATAACACATGCTAGCCCCCCGGTATACCCGCAGTGGGACTGTTACCCCTACACGTCAAGGAATCTACTAAGTGTTATCGCACACATGTGAAGAAGGTGAGACCGGGGATCTAGACATTGCATCCATGGACCTTCCACCACACTTGTACACATATACTAGGTCCACGTGCAAGTTCCAGTGGGATTCCAGAGCTCCGGCGGTCCTTTTCCAGCGAAACCCTAGTCGGTAGGGCCCGTGGGTCTACCCCTGTAGCTTTCTTAGTACGAGGTTCAGACAACGCGCTTTTTTGTTGGTTTAGCTTTGTTTAGGTCATATCTACATGGAAAACAAAGGTTGGGACCTTATAGCACATGCTAGCCCCCGGTATACCCGCAGCGGGACTGTTACCCCTACACGTCCAGGAATCTACTAAGTGTTATCGCACGCGGGTCTACACCTATAGCTTTCTTAGTACGAGGTTCAGACAACGCGCTTTTTTGTTGGTTTAGCTTTATTTAGGTCATATCTACATGGAAAACAAATGTTGGGACCTTATAGCACATGCTAGCCCCCCGGTATACCCGCAGCGGGACTATTAGCCCTACACGTCCAGGAATCTACTAAGTGTTATCGCACACGGGTCTACCCCTGTAGCTTTCTTAGTACGAGGTTCAGACAACGCGCTTTTTTGTTGGTTTAGCTTTTTTTAGGTCATATCTACATGGAAAACAAAGGTTGGGACCTTATAGCACATGCTAGCCCCCCGGTATACCCGCAGTGGGAATGTTAGCCCTACACGTCAAGGAATCTACTAAGTGTTATCGCACGCATGTGAAGAAGGTCAGACCGGGGATCTAGACATTGCATCCATGTACCTTCCACCACACTTGAACACATATACTAGGTCCACGTGCAAGTTCCAGTGGGATTCCGGAGCTCCGGCGGTCCTTTTCCAGCGAAACCCTAGTCGGTGGGGCCCGCGGGTCTACCCCTGTAGCTTTCTTTGTACGAGGTTCAGACAACGCGCTTTTTGTTGGTTTAGCTTTGTTTAGGTCATATCTACATGGAAAACAAAGGTTGGGACCTTATAGCACATGCTAGCCCCCCGGTATACCCGCAGCGGGACTATTACCCCTACACGTCCAGGAATCTACTAAGTGTTATCGCACGCGGGTCTACCCCTATAGCTTTCTTAGTACGAGGTTCAGACAACACGCTTTTTTGTTGGTTTAGCTTTGTTTAGGTCATATCTACATGGAAAACAAAGTTTGGGACCTTATAGCACATGCTAGCCCCCCGGTATACCCACAGCGGGACTATTACCCCTACACGTCCAGGAATCTACTAAGTGTTATCGCACACGGGTCTACCCCTGTAGCTTTCTTAGTACGAGGTTCAGACAATGCGCTTTTTTGTTGTTTTAGCTTTGTTTAGGTCATATCTACATGGAAAACAAAGATTGGGACCTTATAGCACATGCTAGCCCCCCGGTATACCCGCAGCGGGACTGTTACCCCTACACGTCAAGGAATCTACTAAGTGTTATCGCACGCATGTGAAGAAGGTTAGACCGGGGATCTAGACATTGCATCCATGTACCTTCCACCACACTTGAACACATATACTAGGTCCACGTGCAAGTTCCAGTGGGATTCCGGAGCTCCGGCAGTCCTTTTCTAGCGAAACCCATAGTCGGTGGGGCCCGCGGGTCTACCACTGTAGCTTTCTTTGTACGAGGTCCAGACAACGCGCTTTTTTGTTGGTTTAGCTTTGTTTAGGTCATATCTACATGGAAAACAAAGGTTGGGACCTTATAGCACATGCTAGCCCCCCGGTATACCCGCAGCGGGACTGTTACCCCTACACGTCCAGGAATCTACTAAGTGTTATCGCACGCGGGTCTACCCCTATAGCTTTCTTAGTACGAGGTTCAGACAACACGCTTTTTTGTTGGTTTAGCTTTGTTTAGGTCATATCTACATGGAAAACAAAGGTTGGGACCTTATAGCACATGCTAGCCCCCCGGTATACCCGCAGCGGGACTATTACCCCTACACGTCCAGGAATCTACTAAGTGTTATCGCACGCGGGTCTACCCCTGTAGCTTTCTTAGTACGAGGTTCAGACAACGCACTTTTTTGTTGGTTTAGCTTTGTTTAGGTCATATCTACATGGAAAACAAAGGTTGGGACCTTATAACACATGCTAGCCCCCCGGTATACCCGCAGTGGGACTGTTACCCCTACACGTCAAGGAATCTACTAAGTGTTATCGCACGCATGTGAAGAAGGTCAGACCGGGGATCTAGACATTGCATCCATGGACCTTCCACCACACTTGGACACATATACTAGGTCCACGTGCAAGTTCCAGTGGGATTACGGAGCTCCGGCGGTCCTTTTCCAGCGAAACCCTAGTCGGTGGGGCCCGCAGGTCTACCCCTTAGCTTTCTTTGTATGAGGTTCAGACAACACGCTTTTTTGTTGGTTTAGCTTTGTTTAGGTCATATCTACATGGAAAACAAAGGTTGGGACCTTATAGCACATGCTAGCCCCCCGGTATACCCCTACACGTCCAAGAATCTATTAAGTGTTATCGCACGCGGGTCTACCCCTATAGCTTTCTTAGTATGAGGTTAAGACAACGCGCTTTTTTGTTGGTTTAACTTTGTTTAGGTCATATATACATGGAATACATAGGTTGGGACCTTATAGCACATGCTATCTCCCGGTATACCCGCAGCGGGACTATTACCCCTACACGTCCAGGAATCTACTAAGTGTTATCGCACGCGGGTCTACCCCTATAGCTTTCTTAGTACGAGGTTCAGACAACGTGCTTTTTTGTTGGTTTAGCTTTGTTTAGGTCATATCTACATGGAAAACAAAGGTTGGGACCTTATAGCACATGCTAGCCCCCCGGTATACCCGCAGCGGGACTGTTACCCCTACACGTCTAGGAATCTACTAAGTGTTATCGCACGCGGGTCTACCCCTATAGCTTTCTTAGTACGAGGTTCAGACAACGCGCTTTTTTGTTGGTTTAGCTTTATTTAGGTCATATCTACATGGAAAACAAAGGTTGGGACCTTATAGCACATGCTAGCCCCCCGGTATACCCGCAGCGGGACTATTAGCCCTACACGTCCAGGAATCTACTAAGTGTTATCGCACACGGGTCTACCCCTGTAGCTTTCTTAGTACGAGGTTCAGACAACGCGCTTTTTTGTTGGTTTAGCTTTGTTTAGGTCATATCTACATGGAAAACAAAGGTTGGGACCTTATAGCACATGCTAGCCCCCCGGTATACCCGCAGCGGGACTGTTACCCCTACACATCAAGGAATCTACTAAGTGTTATCGCACGCATGTGAAGAAGGTCAGACCGGGGATCTAGACATTGCATCCATGTACCTTCCACCACACTTGAACACATATACTAGGTCCACGTGCAAGTTCCAGTTGGATTCCAGAGCTCCGGCGGTCCTTTTCCACCGAAACCCAACTCGGTGGGGCCGCGGGTCTACCCCTGTAGCTTTCTTTGTACGATGTTCAGACAACGCGCTTTTTTGTTCGTTTAGCTTTGTTTAGGTCATATCTACATAGAAAACAAAGGTTGGGACCTTATAGCACATGCTAGCCCCCCGGTATACCCGCAACGCGACTGTTACCCCTACACGTCCAGGAATCTACTAAGTGTTATCGCACGCGGGTCTACCCCTATAGCTTTCTTAGTACGAGGTTCAGACAACACGCTTTTTTGTTGGTTTAGCTTTGTTTAGGTCATATCTACATGCAAAACAAAGGTTGGGACCTTATAGCACATGCTAGCCCCCGGTATACCCACAGCGGGACTATTACCCCTACACGTCCAGGAATCTACTAAGTGTTATCGCACACGGGTCTACCCCTGTAGCTTTCTTAGTACGAGGTTCCGACAATGCGCTTTTTTGTTGTTTTAGCTTTGTTTAGGTCATATCTACATGGAAAACAAAGATTGGGACCTTATAGCACATGCTAGCCCCCCGGTATACCCGCAGCGGGACTGTTACCCCTACACGTCAAGGAATCTACTAAGTGTTATCGCACGCATGTGAAGAAGGTCAGACCGGGGATCTAGACATTGCATCCATGTACCTTCCACCACACTTGAACACATATACTAGGTCCACGTGCAAGTTCCAGTGGGATTCCGGAGCTCCGGCAGTCCTTTTCTAGCGAAACCCATAGTCGGTGGGGCCCGCGGGTCTACCGCTGTAGCTTTCTTTGTACGAGGTTCAGACAACGCGCTTTTTTGTTGGTTTAGCTTTGTTTAGGTCATATCTACATGGAAAACAAAGGTTGGGACCTTATAGCACATGCTAGCCCCCCGGTATACCCCTACACGTCCAGGAATCTACTAAGTGTTATCGCACGCGGGTCTACCCCTATAGCTTTCTTAGTACGAGGTTCAGACAACACGCTTTTTTGTTGGTTTAGCTTTGTTTAGGTCATATCTACATCGAAAACAAAGGTTGGGACCTTATAGCACATGTTAGCCCCCCGGTATACCCGCAGCGGGACTATTACCCCTACACGTCCAGGAATCTACTAAGTGTTATCGCACGCGGGTCTACCCCTGTAGCTTTCTTAGTACGAGGTTCAGACAACGCACTTTTTTGTTGGTTTAGCTTTGTTTAGGTCATATCTACATGGAAAACAAAGGTTGGGACCTTATAACACATGCTAGCCCCCCGGTATACCCGCAGCGGAACTATTACACCTACACATCTAGGAATCTAGTAAGTGTTATCGCACGCGGGTGTACCCCTGTAGCTTTCTTAGTACGAGGTTCAGACAATGCGCTTTTTTGTTGGTTTAGCTTTTTTAGGTCATATATACATGGAAAACAAAGGTTGGGACCTTATAGCACATGCTAGCCCTGCATGGGATCAAGTGTTACCCTACACGTCAAGGAATCTACTAAGTGTTATCGCACGCATGTGAAGAAGGTCAGACCGGGGATCTAGACATTTCATTCATGGACCTTCCACCACACTTGGACACATATACTAGGTCCACGTGCAAGTTCCAGTGGGATTCCGAAGCTCCGGCGGTCCTTTTCCAGCGAAACCCTGGTCGGTGGGGCCTGCGGGTCTACCCCTGTAGCTTTCTTTGTACGAGGTTCAGACAACGCGCTTTTTTGTTGGTTTAGCTTTATTTAGGTCATATCTACATGGAAAACAAAGGTTGGGACCTTATAGCACATGCTAGCCCCCCGGTATACCCGCAGCGGGACTATTACCCCTACACGTCCAGGAATCTACTAAGTGTTATCGCACGCGGGTCAACCCCTATAGCTTTCTTAGTACGAGGTTCAGACAACGTGCTTTTTTGTTGGTTTAGCTTTGTTTAGGTCATATCTATATGGAAAACAAAGGTTGGGACCTTATAGCACATGCTAGCCCCCCGGTATACCCGCAGCGGGACTATTACCCCTACACATCTAGGAATCTAGTAAGTGTTATCGCACGCGGGTCTACCCCTGTAGCTTTCTTAGTACGAGGTTCAGACAACGCGCTTTTTTGTTGGTTTAGCTTTTTTTAGGTCATATCTACATGGAAAACAAAGGTTGGGACCTTATAGCACATGCTAGCCCCCGGTATACCCGCAGCGGGACTGTTACCCCTACACGTCAAGGAATGTACTAAGTGTTATCGCACGCATGTGAAGAAGGCCAGACCGGGAATCTAGACATTGCATCCATGGACCTTCCACCACACTTGGACACATATACTAGGTCAACGTGCAAGTTCCAGTGGGATTCCGGAGCTCTGGCGGTCCTTTTCCAGCGAAACCCTAATCGGTGGGGCCCGCGGGTCTACCCCTGTAGCTTTCTTTGTACGAGGTTCAGACAACGTGCTTTTTTGTTGGTTTAGCTTTGTTTAGGTCATATCTACATAGAAAACAAAGGTTGCGACCTTATAGCACATGCTATCCCCCCGGTATACCCGCAGCGGGACTGTTACCCCTACACGTCTAGGAATCTACTAAGTGTTATCGCCCGCGGGTCTACCCCTATAACTTTCTTAGTACGAGGTTCAGACAACACGCTTTTTTGTTGGTTTAGCTTTGTTTAGGTCATATCTACATGGAAAACAAAGGTTGGGACCTTATAGCACATGCTAGCCCACCGGTATACCCGCAGCGGGACTATTAGCCCTACACGTCCAGGAATCTACTAAGTGTTAACGCACACGGGTCTACCCCTGTAGCTTTCTTAGTACGAGGTTCAGACAATGCGCTTTTTTGTTGGTTTAGCTTTGTTTAGGTCATATCTACATGGAAAACAAAGGTTGGGACCTTATAGCACATGCTAGCCCCCCGGTATACCCGAAGCGGGACTGTTACCCCTACACGTCAAGGAATCTACTAAGTGTTATCGCACGCATGTGAAGAAGGTCAGACCGGGGATCTAGACATTGCATCCATGTACCTTCCACCACACTTGAACACATATACTAGGTCCATGTGCAAGTTCCAGTGGGATTCCGGAGCTCCGGCGGTCCTTTTCCACCGAAACCCTAGTCGGTGGGGCCCGTGGGTCTACCCCTGTAGCTTTCTTTGTACGAGGTTCAGACAACGCGTTTTTTTGATGGTTTAGCTTTTTTTAGGTCATATCTACATAGAAAACAAAGGTTGCGACCTTATAGCACATGATAGCCCCCGGTATACCCGCAGCGGGACTGTTACCCCTACACATCCAGGAATCTACTAAGTGTTATCGCACGCGGGTCTACCCCTATAGCTTTCTTAGTACGAGGTTCAGACAACACGCTTTTTTGTTGGTTTAGCTTTGTTTAGGTCATATCTACATGGAAAATAAAGGTTGGGACCTTATAGCACATGCTAGCCCCCCGGTATACCCGCAGCGGGACTGTTACCCCTAAACGTCAAGGAATCTACTAAGTGTTATCACACGCATGTGAAGGTCAGACCAGGGATCTAGACATTGCATCCATGGACCTTCCACCACACTTGGACACATATACTAGGTCCACGTGCAAGTTCCAGTGGGATGAGACTCCGGCGGTCCTTTTCAAATAAACCCTAGTCGGGGCGCTGGTTCACCCTGTAGCTTTCTTTGTACGAAATTCACACAACGCGCTTTTTTGTTGGTTTAGCTTTGTTTAGGTCATATCTACAAAGAAAACAAAGGTTGCGACCTTATAGAACATGCTAGCCCCCCGGTATACCCGCAGCGGGACTGTTACCCCTACACGTCCAGGAATCTACTAAGTGTTATCGCACGCGGGTCTACCCCTATAGCTTTCTTAGTACGAGGTTCAGACAACACGCTTTTTTGTTGGTTTAGCTTTGTTTAGGTCATATCTACATGGAAAACAAAGGTTGGGACCTTATAGCACATGCTAGCCCCCCGGTATACCCGCAGCGGGACTATTACCCCTACACGTCCAGGAATCTACTAAGTGTTATCGCATGCGGGTCTACCCCTGTAGCTTTCTTAGTACGAGGTTCATACAACGCGCTTTTTTGTTGGTTTAGCTTTGTTTAGGTCATATATACATGGAAAACAAATGTTGGGACCTTATAGCACATGCTAGCCCCCCGGTATACCCGCATCGGGACTGTTACCCCTACACGTCAAGGAATCTACTAAGTGTTATCGCACGCATGTGAAGAAGGTCAGACCGGGGATCTAGACATTGCATCCATGTACCTTCCACCACACTTGAACACATATACTAGGTCCACGTGCAAGTTCCAGTGGGATTCTGGAGCTCCGGCGGTCCTTTTCCAGCGAAACCCTAGTCGGTGGGGCCCGCGGGTCTACCCCTGTAGCTTTCTTTGTACGAGGTTCAGACAACGCGCTTTTTTGTTGGTTTAGCTTTGTTTAGGTCATATCTACATAGAAAACAAAGGTTGCGACCTTATAGCACATGCTAGCCCTCCGGTATACCCGCAGCGGGACTATTACCCCTACACGTCCAGGAATCTACTAAGTGTTATCGCACGCGGGTCTACCCCTATAGCTTTCTTAGTACGAGGTTCAGACAACACGCTTTTTTGTTGGTTTAGCTTTGTTTAGGTCATATCTACATGGAAAACAAAGGTTGGGACCTTATTGGACCTTGTTTGCCCCCGGTATACCCGCAGCGGGACTATTAGCCCTACACGTCCAGGAATCTACTAAGTGTTATCGCACACGGGTCTACCCCTGTAGCTTTCTTAGTACGAGGTTCAGACAACGCGCTTTTTTGTTGGTTTAGCTTTGTTTATGTCATATCTACCTGGAAAACAAATGTTGGGACCTTATAGCACATGCTAGCCCCCCGGTATACCCGCAGCGGGACTGTTACCCCTACACGTCAAGGAATCTACTAAGTGTTATCGCACGCATGTGAAGAAGGTCAGACCGGGGATCTAGACATTGCATCCATGTACCTTCCACCACACTTGAACACATATACTAGGTCCATGTGCAAGTTCCAGTGGGATTCCGGAGCTCCGGCGGTCCTTTTCCACCGAAACCCTAGTCGATGGGGCCCGTGGGTCTACCCCTGTAGCTTTCTTTGTACGAGGTTCAGACAACGCGCTTTTTTGTTGGTTTAGCTTTTTTTAGGTCATATCTACATAGAAAACAAAGGTTGCGACCTTATAGCACACGATAGCCCCCGGTATACCCGCAACGGGACTGTTACCCCTACACGTCCAGGAATCTACTAAGTGTTATCGCACGCGGGTCTACCCCTATAGCTTTCTTAGTACGAGGTTCAGACAACATGCTTTTTTGTTGGTTTAGCTTTGTTTAGGTCATATCTACATGGAAAATAAAGGTTGGGACCTTATAGCACATGCTAGCCCCCCGGTATACCCGCAGCGGGACTGTTACCCCTAAACGTCAAGGAATCTACTAAGTGTTATCACACGCATGTGAAGGTCAGACCGGGGATCTAGACATTGCATCCATGGACCTTCAACCACACTTGGACACATATACTAGGTCCACGTGCAAGTTCCAGTGGGATGCCGGAGCTTCGGCGGTCCTTTTCCAGCGAAACCCTAGTCGGTGGGGCCCGCGGGTCTACCCCTGTAGCTTTCTTAGTACGAGGTTCAGACAATGCGCTTTTTTGTTGGTTTAGCTTTGTTTAGGTCATATCTACATGGAAAACAAAGGTTGGGACCTTATAGCACATGCTAGCCCCCGGTATACCCGCAGCGGGACTGTTACCCCTACACGTCCAGGAATCTACTAAGTGTTATCGCATGCGGGTCTACCCCTATAGCTTTCTTAGTACGAGGTTCAGACAACGCGCTTTTTTGTTGGTTTAGCTTTGTTTAGGTCATATCTACATGGAAAATAAAGGTTGGGACCTTATAGCACATGCTAGCCCCCGGTATACCCGCAGCGGGACTGTTACCCCTACACGTCCAGGAATCTACTAAGTGTTATCGCACGCGGGTCTACCCCTGTAGCTTTCTTAGTACGAGGTTCAGACAACGTGCTTTTTTGTTGGTTTAGCTTTGTTTAGGTCATATCTACATGGAAAACAAAGGTTGGGACCTTATAGCACATGCTAGCCAAGTAGCGGGATCATACCCCTACACGTCAAGGAATCTACTAAGTGTTATCGCACGCATGTGAAGAAGGTCAGACCGGGGATCTACACATTGAATCCATGTACCTTCCACCACACTTGAACACATATACTAGGTCCACGTGCAAGTTTCAGCGGGATTCCGGAGCTCCAGCTGTCCTTTTCTAGCGAAACCCTAATCGGTGGGGCCCGCGGGTCTACCCCTGTAGCTTTCTTTGTACGAGGTTCAGACAACGCGCTTTTTTGTTGGTTTAGCTTTGTTTAGGTGATATCTACATGGAAAACAAAGGTTGGGACCTTATAGCACATGCTAGCCCCCGGTATACCAATGGTAGGGATCACCCCTACACGTCCAGGAATCTACTAAGTGTTATCGCACGCGGGTCTACCCCTATAGCTTTCTTAGTACGAGGTTCAGACAACACGCTTTTTTGTTGGTTTAGCTTTGTTTAGGTCATATCTACATGGAAAACAAAGGTTGGGACCTTATAGCACATGCTAGCCCCCCGGTATACCCGCAGCGGGACTATTAGCCCTACACGTCCAGGAATCTACTAAGTGTTATCGCACACGGGTCTACCCCTGTAGCTTTCTTAGTACGAGGTTCAGACAACGCGCTTTTTTGTTGGTTTAGCTTTGTTTAGGTCATATATACATGGAAAACAAATGTTGGGACCTTATAGCACATGCTAGCCCCCCGGTATACCCGCAGCGGGACTGTTACCCCTACACGTCAAGGAATCTACTAAGTGTTATCGCACGCATGTGAAGAAGGTCAGACCGGGGATCTAGACATTGCATCCATGTACCTTCCACCACACTTGAACACATATACTAGGTCCACGTGCAAGTTCCAGTGGGATTCCGGAGCTCCGGCGGTCCTTTTCCAGCGAAACCCTAGTCGGTGGGGCCCGCGGGTCTACCCCTGTAGCTTTCTTTGTACGAGGTTCAGACAACGCGCTTTTTTGTTTGTTTAGCTTTGTTTAGGTCATATCTACATGGAAAACAAATGTTGGGACCTTATAGCACATGCTAGCCCCCCGGTATACCCGCAGCGGGACTGTTACCCCTACACGTCCAGGAATCTACTAAGTGTTATCGCACGCGGGTCTACCCCTATAGCTTTCTTAGTACGAGGTTCAGACAACACGCTTTTTTGTTGGTTTAGCTTTGTTTAGGTCATATCTACATGGAAAACAAAGGTTGGGACCTTATAGCACATGCTAGCCCCCCGGTATACCCGCAGCGAGACTATTACCCCTACACGTCTAGGAATCTACTAAGTGTTATCGCACGCGGGTCTACCCCTGTAGCTTTCTTAGTACGAGGTTCAGACAACGCGCTTTTTTGTTGGTTTAGCTTTGTTTAGGTCATATCTACATGGAAAACAAAGGTTGGGACCTTATAACACATGCTAGCCCCCCGGTATACCCGAAGTGGGACTGTTACCCCTACACGTCAAGGAATCTACTAAGTGTTATCACACGCATGTGAAGAAGGTCAGACCGGGGATCTAGACATTGCATCCATGGACCTTCCACCACACTTGGACGCATATACAAGGTCCACGTGCAAGTTCAAGTGGGATTCCGGAGCTCCGGCGGTCCTTTTCCAGCAAAACCCTAGTTGGTGGGGCCCGCGGGTCTACCCCTGTAGCTTTCTTTGTACGAGGTTCAGACAACGCGCTTTTTTGTTGGTTTAACTTTGTTTAGGTCATATCTACATGGAAAACATAGGTTGGTACCTTATAGCACATGCTAGCTCCCGGTATATCCGCAGCGGGACTATTACCCCTACACGTCCAGGAATCTACTAAGTGTTATCGCATGCGGGTCTACCCCTGTAGCTTTCTTAGTACGAGGTTTAGACAACGCACTTTTTTGTTGGTTTAGCTTTGTTTAGGTCATATCTACATGGAAAACAAAGGTTGGGACCTTATAGCACATGCTAGCCCCCGGTATACCCGCAGCGGGACTGTTACCCCTACACGTCCAGGAATCTACTAAGTGTTATCGCACGCGGGTCTACCCCTATAGCTTTCTTAGTACGAGGTTCAGACAATGCGCTTTTTTGTTGGTTTAGCTTTGTTTGGGTCATATCTACATGGAAAACAAAGGTTGGGACCTTATAGCACATGCTAGCCCCCCGGTATACCCGCAGCGGGACTATTACCCCTACACATCTAGTAATCTAGTAAGTGTTATCGCACATGGGTCTACCCCTGTAGCTTTCTTAGTACGAGGTTCAGACAACGTGCTTTTTTGTTGGTTTAGCTTTTTTAGGTCATATCTACATGGAAAACAAAGGTTGGGACCTTATAGCACATGCTAGCCCCCCGGTATACCCGCAGCGGGACTGTTACCCCTACACGTCAAGGAATCTACTAAGTGTTATCGCACGCATGTGAAGAAGGTCAGACCGGGAATCTAGACATTGCATCCATGGACCTTCCACCACACTTGGACACATATACTAGGTCCACGTGCAAGTTCCAGTGGGATTCCGGAGCTCCGGCGGTCCTTTTCCAGCGAAACCCTAATCGGTGGGGCCCGCGGGTCTACCCCTGTAGCTTTCTTTGTACGAGGTTCAGACAACGCGCTTTTTTGTTGGTTTAGCTTTGTTTAGGTCATATCTACATGGAAAACAAAGGTTGGGACCTTATAGCACATGCTAGCCCCCAGGTATACCCGCAGCGGGACTATTACCCCTACACGTCCAGGAATCTAGTAAGTGTTATCGCACGCGGGTCTACCCCTGTAGCTTTCTTAGTACGAGGTTCAGACAACGCGCTTTTTTGTTGGTTTAGCTTTGTTTAGGTCATATCTACATGGAAAACAAAGGTTGGGACCTTATAGCACATGCTAGCCCCCCGGTATACCCGCAGCGGGACTGTTACCCCTACACGTCAAGGAATCTACTAAGTGTTATCGCACGCATGTGAAGAAGGTTAGAACTGGGATCTAGACATTGCATCCATGTACCTTCCACCACACTTTAACACATATACTAGGTCCACGTGCAAGTTCCAGTGGGATTCCGGAGCTCCGGCGGTCCTTTTCCAGCGAAACCCTAGTCGGTGGGGCCCGCGGGTCTACCCCTGTAGCTTTCTTTGTACGAGGTTCAGACAACGCGCTTTTTTGTTTGTTTAGCTTTGTTTAGGTCATATCTACATGGAAAAAAAAGGTTGGGACCTTATAGCACATGCTATCCCCCCGGTATACCCGCAGCGGGACTGTTACCCCTACACGTCCAGGAATCTACTAAGTGTTATCGCATTCGGGTCTACCCCTATAGCTTTCTTAGTACGAGGTTCAGACAACACGCTTTTTTGTTGGTTTAGCTTTGTTTAGGTCATATCTACATGGAAAACAAAGGTTGGGACCTTATAGCACATGCTAGCCCCCCGGTATACCCGCAGCGGGACTATTACCCTGTAACTACCTCGGTGAATTACGCTCCTAGTTACAAGCCTGGATGAGCAGAAATGGTTGAAATAGTACGGTGGGGCCCAAATGCCACTCACAGGTAGACCTCTCGGCCGTCCCAACCATTTCCACACATCGGGACAAGAGCAGGCGTGTCTGCAGGCGAAGGGATCAACTACATACACAAATGAGTATGTATGCAAGCCACCATACAAGAGTACATCAGAGCCATTCCATCTAAAAAGAAAGGAAATATAGCAACGCCATACGGCAAGATCCAAATGTCCTAGATAGATATAATAGTTTAGGATATCTCCTCATACATCAATCAACAGAGTATCAAGCGAAAGCGGAAGACAAAATCCGAGTACGGATAAGAAGCAAATCGGCATAAGATGCCCATAAATAAGCAGATCCCGCCCACAGATCTCACGGATCCCCGTTCCCGGAATCTCTACACCGAATGATCATTGCCCACATCGTCCGTCTCTTCCACCCAGTATCCATCTTGCGAGTGTACCTGTTCATCTGAACCAATAATTTATCGTGTGAGACCCTAGAATTACGGCAAGTCTTTATGCCTCTAAAGGGGACACAACCTGGGGTGACGCGATTGCAGCAAAAGATAAACCCTAGCAATTCTATAGATACTCGCTAACCATCCGCCTAACCAGAGATAGACGGATGTCTGTGAATTAATATCAACAGTTATAACAGTTATAAAGGTAATCTTAACCGATCCATCCTCCTCCTCGCTTACCGATGAGGAAGCGGACGAACACCCCCATCCGTTGGCAGTTTTATTAACCATTCCATGAGTGTTGCACTATTTACTAGGCAGGTACCTAGTCTAGACAGATTAAAAGCGGTACTTTAGTTGTTCTTGTCTATGATCGAGAAACTGTGCTCCAAGTCGTCCATAACCGCGGACACGGCTTTCAGAAAGTTTTACCTGCAGGTGCACAAATAACAACACACACTCGATATGCCTCGGAAAACCAAATCAAAACCCAACGAGGATCCACGACAAAGCAATTACAGGATTGAGAATATTTCAGGGGCCACCCTTTAAGTAGATCCCTTAGCGAACGGCCGGCTCAAACGGGCTTAAGGTTGTGGGCGGTATGTAACGATCGGGAACCCGAAAGTGTGGCCAGGCTTGTCGACACGAAATCGGGCCACGATCCTAATGCAAGATGCGATTACCTCGCACAATTTAAATACAGCAGTAAAGTATGGCATAAGTACAGGATAGTAAATAAAACCTCAAACTAGTTTGTGGCCCCAAGAAATAGGAATGAATCAAGCTCTGGCTCAGGGGGGTCCATAAGGCCTCCGGATGTGGATAGCGAATATTCTTGGAACAGGAATCAAGTACTCGGGGTCTTCACGGGACACAAGTGAGCATAAAAACCAAATAACAGATATTGCTCACCGGTGCCACTTTCATTAGTTATCCCATTACTACTCAGGTTAAGTTGTTTAGGTACCTCGTTATTCATCAGACACTCACATACCCTACACATGCTGTTCTACGACTCGCATGGCTCAAACAACTCCTGTAGTAATGGCTCATGGGATGGAGGAACAAGCTTCGGTGGGGTCTAAAAGTAAAAGCTATGCAATACTTGGGATTCAATTTAATGCAATCGCGACTCAATGATGCAAGAATAAGAAAGAGGCAATAGGTACTATATGTATGCAAGCATGTGGTAGTGCTTGCCTGGCAGCTCAGTTGAAGCAAGGAATGGATCTGGGTAGTGCTCCTGGTTCTCTTGATATATCCCCTGCTC
Organism: Avena insularis; assembly: GCA_023614405.1. Classification (NCBI taxonomy): domain Eukaryota; kingdom Viridiplantae; phylum Streptophyta; class Magnoliopsida; order Poales; family Poaceae; genus Avena; species Avena insularis. The sequence continues at coordinate 382,575,107 of CM042684.1, forward strand.
AGCGTCTATTCGAAGAAGAACCAAACAAACAAGGGCCGACATAAATAAGGTGCACAATCATATGAATAAATGCATCAAGCAAACAATCATGCCATGATGAATGATGCACAATTTGCATGGCAATTAAGCAGCATGGCATGGGTGAGGTGTGGAATACAATATTAAAGCATTTTATTTAGTTTTGAGCTCATTTTATTCTCATATTAGTTTCTGTATACTTCATATTTATATGATGCATGCTTCAATTCAAACCATGGAATGCATAAACAGAAAGGTCTCGTCGAACTAATCATTTTAGACATATTATTTATTAAATTTGGACTTATAAATCAAAAGTTATTAATTATTTAAGAAAAGGGCAATTGTCTAACAATTGTAATGCTACTTGGTCTAGTAATATATTGGCTACTTCAAATATATAATTGTTGCATCATCATTATATCATGCTCATGTCATCATGCCTCCTTGCATTTGAGCATCATATAAAACCCTTTTTGATTTGGTTCTTATCTCATATGCATTATTAATTGTATTTGCCTCTGGATATTGTATTTGGTTCTTGATATATTGTTTAATGCCCAAGTTGAGTTGGGGGCATATCTCTTATTAACCCCACCACCTTTCTTTCACCACCTTATAATTCCACCATCCAACTAAATATGAGCTTGGCATTTATTGAGTTTACCTCTAGCTCATGTGGGTTGGGATGGATCCAATTCTATTCCACATGCTCTCATCTTAGCATCATGTTGTTTTCACAATATTGAGATATGAGAGCCACATGGCCACCTTTGCATGCCTTGTGAGTGGGACCCTTTCTTCTAGCTTCCATATGGTTTATCAGGGAATTATGCTCATGTTGGAATAGTTTGGGACTATTGATCATCTAGTGGAACATACACACTAGCACGTCCCAATCTTACTCAAACATGATCATCTCCATCTATTCCCCTTGGAGCTATCTCTAAATCCTTTTTGCTTAGGCCTTACTCCACATTTTGGAATGCATAGTAATAATGCCATGTAAATCATCTTGTTTTCACAACATAAGCATGGCATTAAATATCATGCATGGGCCATGCAAGAACCATCTTTTGCTAGCTTTGGTTTTAGTTGCATTTTGAGTAGATCTTTTGCAAAACCACATCCCCCTTTTCCTCTCTTCTCTAGCCTTGATCTTGTTGGGGTTTGGTTTGTGCTTGGCATTGGTCTTGACAAATGAACACCCTAGCAACTAACCTTTCCCCTCTTCAAACCCTAAACCTACCTCTCCATCTCATCTAATCTACCATACCCCTCTCTAAACCTAAACCCTAAGCACCCCCTCTTTCTCTCCTCCTTCTAAGCCGAGCCACCCCACCATGGCCTACCCTAGCTAGCCCCACCGGCCACCCTCTCTCCCTGGTCACCTCTCCCTACCCTAGCTACCACCCCCAACCCTAGCTCCCAACCTAGCTCTACCCGAGCCTAGCTCCACCCCTAGCCCGAGCCTCTCCCTCTCTTGCTCTCTCTCTGCCCTAGGGGCCCCAGCCCGAACCAACCCGACCTCTCGCCCTACCCCACTGGCAGCCTCCCTACCGCCTCGCCTCGCCTGGAACCGAGCACGTGAAGAAGGAGAGAAAAGGTGGCCGAGCCACCTTTTCCCATCTACCTCCTCCCCACGGCCTATCTACCCCCACCTCTCTGCCCCGCCTCTCTGACCTCCTCCAGATCCCCAGGCGCTGCCTCCTCCCTCCCTCTCCACCACCACTTCCCCATCGCTGCCACCGTCCGGCATCCACCAAGACGAGGCGGCGTGGGGTTGTGGCTGTCGAGGAGGACCGGAGCTCCCCAACGTCGACCTGTGCGAGCAGGAGAAGCACCAGAGCCACCGATCGACGCCGCGCCGACCCCGAAACCCTAAACCGCCGTCCGTCTGCATCATCGCCGTCTCCCTGCGCCCCAGGCCGATCCAACCACGTCAAGCCACTCGCGGTGAGCCCCTAACCCTCCTAGACATGCTCCTCTCCACTACCGTTGCCTGGTCGCGCCGGACCATTCGTCGAACGGCCTCCGTGCACCGGCGTCGCGTGCGTGTCTGCTCTGCTGCGCATCAAGCCCTATCTAGGCCCGTCCGCCCTCCCTGACAACCACGCCAGCCCACCGCAGCGGTAGCCGCCAACGCGCGCGTGCGTGAGGTCGCCAGATCGATTCCCCGCCATTGCCCACCGATCGGTCGCGCGAGACAGAGAAGAAAAACAGTGCGCGCGTGGTCGTTTTGCCGATACCCCCCTCTGTTTTGTCTCTGCTCAACCCGCGGTACCCCTGGCCCACCAGACAGCCACCCAGGCAAACTTGCAAAAGAGCCCCCAGCTTCTCTGTCCTCAACCCGCGCTCCCTCGCTCGGTCCACCTGGCAGCCCACATGGGCCGTTCACGACGCTTGGGCCCGAGCCATTGGCCCCACTGTCATCCTCTAGGGCTAGCTCAACTCGGTGTAAAAGCGTTTTCTGCAGCGTCGTCCCAGTGCCAGCCGACCCACACTGTCGATGACGATGGCTGAATCTGTCTGGGTATAAAAAGTATTTATCTCTTTCTGTTTTAAATTCAAATCTTTTCTAATTATTTCAAATCCAATTTAAATTCTGTTTTCAAATAACTTTTCAAATATTAATCCAAATAATCCAAATAATACATGTTTTCAAATCAGAAAAATGTGAGGATTTCAAATATGCAATCCAAAATATATTTTGGACACTTAGATTTCCAAGTTTATTTAAATTACAACAAATTGCCCTTTTCTTAAATAATTAATAACTTTTGATTTATAAGTCCAAATTTAATAAATAATATGTCTAAAATGATTAGTTCGACGAGACCTTTCTGTTTATGCATTCCATGGTTTGAATTGAAGCATGCATCATATAAATATGAAGTATACAGAAACTAATATGACAATAAAATGAGCTCAAAACTAAATAAAATGCTTTAATATTGTATTCCACACCTCACCCATGCCATGATGCTTAATTGCCATGCAAATTGTGCATCATTCATCATGGCATGATTGTTTGCTTGATGCATTTATTCATATGATTGTGCACCTTATTTATGTCGGCCCTTGTTTGTTTGGTTCTTCTTGAATAGGCAATGAGCGGGGATATATCAAGAGAACCAGAGCACTACCCAGATCCATTCCTTGCTTCAATCGAGCGCTGTGCAAGCACTACCACATGCTTGCATACATATAGTACCTATTGCCTCTTTCTTATTCTTGCATAATTGAGTCGCGATTGCATTAAATTGAATCCCAAGTATTGCATAGCTTTTACTTTTAGACCCCACCGAAGCTTGTTCCTCCATCCCATGAGCCATTACTACAGGAGTTGTTTGAGCCATGCGAGTCGTAGAACAGCATGTGTAGGGTATGTGAGTGTCTGATGAATAACGAGGTACCTAAACAACTTAACCTGAGTAGTAATGGGATAACTAATGAAAGTGGCACGGTGAGCAATATCTGTATTTGGTTTTTATGCTCACTTGTGTCCGTAAGACCCAGTACTTGATTCCTGTTCCAAGAATATTCGCGCTATCCACATCCGGGAGGCCTTATGGACCCCCCTGAGCCAGAGCTTGATTCATTCCTATTTCTTGGGGCCACAAACTAGTTTGAGGTTTTATTTACTATCCTGTACTTATGCCATGCTTTACCGCTTTATTTAAATTGTCAGTCTTGCATCTTTATTTAGGATCGTGGCCCGATTTATTTGTGTCGACAAGCCCATCCACACTTTCGGGTTCCCGGTCGTTTCTGACCGCCTCCACAACCTTAAGCCCGTTTGAGCCGGCCGGCTTCGCTATGGGATCTACTTAAAGGGGTGGCCCCCTGAAATATTTCTAAATCCTGTAATTGCTTTGTCGTGACTGTCTCGTTGGGTTTTGATTTGGTTTTTCCGAGGCATATCGAGTGTGTGTTTCTATTTGTGCACCCCTGCAGGGTAAAACTTTCTGAAAGCCGTGTCCGCGGTTATGGACGACTTGGAGCACAGTTTCTCGATCATAGACAAGAACAACTAAAGTACCGCTTTTAATCTGTCTAGACTAGGTACCTGCCTAGTAAATAGTGCAACACTCATGGAATGGTTAATAAAACTGCCAACGGATGGGGTGTTCCGCTTCCTCGGTAAGCGAGGAGGAGGATGGATCGTTAAGATTACCTTTATAACTGTTATAACTGATATTAATTCACGAGACATCCGTCTATCTCTCGGTTAGGCGGATGGTTAGCGCAGTATCTATAGAATTGCTAGGGTTTATCTTTTGCTGCAATCGCGTCACCCAGGTTGTGTCCCTTTAGAGGCATAAAGACTTGCCGAGTACCCCTAGGGTCTCACACGATAAATTATTGGTTCAGATGAGCAGGTACACTCGCAAGATGGATCTGGGTGGAAGAGAGACGATGTGGGCAACGATCATTCGGTGTAGAGATTCCGGGAACGGGATCCGTGAGATACGTATGGATCTGCTTATTTATGGGCATCTTATGCCGATTTGCTTCTTATCCGTACTCGGATTTTGTCTTCCGCTCGCTTGATACTGTTGATTGATGTATGAGGAGATATCCTAAACTATTATATCTATCTAGGACATTTGGATCTTGCCGTATGTATGCTATATTTCCTTTCTTTTTAGATGGAATGGCTCTGATGTACTCTTGTATGGTGGCTTGCATACATACTCATTTGTGTATGTAGTTGATCCCTTCGCCTGCCGATTACGCCGCCCGTTCTTGTCCCGATGTGTGGAAATGGTTGGGACGGCCGAGAGGTCTACCTGTGAGTGGCATTTGGGCCCCACCGTACTATTTCAACCATTTCTGCTCATCCAGGCTTGTAACTAGGAGCGTAATTCACCGAGGTAGTTACAATTGGTATCAGAGCCATCCCGCCCTTCAGGGTCTCAGCCAAATGGTCGTTGTCTGTCTAGCAAATATTTTGGTAGTTATGTATATTAGGGAAAAGCAAAACGCGAGAGTAGGACTGCTTCCACTTTTCTTCTTAACCACCCACCCACCCTTTCTGGTAAGGAAGTATAACGTTTTCAATCCTCTTCTCAAATTCAAACTAGGATTCACGTGTTACGGGTTCTGTAGTACCATAGGTTGTGTATCTGTGTGTGTGTGTGTCTGTGTAAATCTTTGTCTATCTGTTGCATCCAAGTTGTTATCTTATCGGCCTTTTGGTTATCAACTGTTGGTACATTCCATACCGACAGGCTTTTGCAAACCGACGCGATCCATCTGATTCGTTCTATACCGACGCGATCTGTCTTACTCTTTGTTATCCGACGCTATCTTCTGTTGTGTGTTCGTTTCCGTAGTTGCTAATCTTTAGGATCATCGTAAGAAGGTGTTGAGATGTGTGTTTTACTTGTTCATGTGCGGAGTAATGATTTGGGTGCGGGATGGAGTCGCGACCATACCACTACTCTTATCATTCGCTCTTGTATATTGAATTGGTAGAGTCACTAATCTTGATTCGTTAAGTAATTTTGCGCATCTATTGGTAACACCCTCAGAATCGGACCTATGCAAGTTTTAGCGAAACCCGCCAAACCCGCATAGAAACGATTCGAAGGTGCCCACCAGGCACTTGCGTGCGGGTGGAAAACGAAGTAATAACATTACACAACAGTCCTCGATGGGACCCACAGAACAGATATATATACAGCAGCGACTCAATGAGTCAAGAATACAGATATACAGAACAAAGATCCAAATCACCTTGAAAACGATAGGGCGTCCAGCTACGGACAAGATGCAAATGGGGCTAAGAGCCCTGAAGAATAACCATTGGCGTCCATAACCCTGCCCAGGCCAAGCCGGAAGGGTAACCCTGCTAACGACGTCGATCGCAAAACCTGCTTAAACAAAAGGGGTGCCGACAAAGGGCAAAGGAAAAAGAGGAGCGTCAGTACTGAGGCCAGTACACGGCGAGACTAGAATTCGGCGGTCCTCGCCTACATAGGTATGGTGGATCAGCGGCAGCGGCAGCATGCACTAAACAACCTATAGAGACTCGATACAACTGGCGGCTATCAGAGAGGGGTAAGAAAGACCTATCCGGAACCAGCCTGATACTAACACCAAACAATCCCATCCTGGTATTCCCCCTCGAGACCAAACGAGGAAGTCAACCGAGGAACTCACACAGTTGGCAGTTTTATTTATTCAGTTATTGTTGCAGCAATTACTAGTCAGGCGTAGATAATCGTCCTGATAAAATAAACAGTGGGCCGTTTTAATTAACCATTCCGTTGTAGTTGCAACACTTACTAGTCAGATACAATTAGCATGATATATCCCAAAAACCCAGCAGTTGTTGGTACTTTTATTGAGCCATTCCGTTGTAGTGAAGCTGATTACTAGTCATATCGGATACAAGTCAATGTATAACAATAAACTTTAGTTATAGTTGTCTATGATCAAGCACTGTGCTCCAAGTCGTCCATAACCGCGGACACGGCTTCTCGAAAAGATTTAACCCTGCAGGGGTGCACCAAAGTATCCACAAGCACTTCGACCCTTTTTGCCAGATCAATTAACATACACCCATCGGTATGTCGGCGGGGCCTAAGTCATGACGTTTCCCAGACCCAAAGAGCAAGGCGTACCCACACCCACAAGTCGACACCCATAACGAAGTCGGCCGGTCTCGAGATGGACTGGGTTTGGGCAAGCTGAACGACAGCAAATCCCCAAACGGGGACTGTCGACACCGCGAAACGTGGCCCGATCCTAGACAGTACAGTGTGCAGTACCTCGCACAATCGTAATAAAGCAGTAAACATGGCATAAGTACAGGATAGTAAATAAAACCTCAAACTAGTTTGTGGCCCCCAGTACAATACTTTGAAATCAGGTAATAATCAATGGGGGGCCCATATCTCCCCACCTGTGGTTAGCGCGCTCGATCTCGGAACAGGTGTCAAGAACTTTGGTCCTACGGGACACAAGTGGGCGGTCGGAAACCAAATCTTACCTATCACCCACCGATGCCTCTGCTTAATCCAATTTTAGTTGTTAAACAGGAATTAAAGTGAACGATAAGTAAAACTATGATCATCGCCAACGTCAACATGCGGAAATTACTCCAACACTGTGGTTCTTGGCGACACGCAACAGCGTTTGAGCAAGCGACTACGACGCGCAAGTCCAACTATCTACCAAACAACAGGTAATAGGATGTGTCCAAGGCAATATGAGGCTGCAAGGGATATCACGGGTACGAAAACTAGAGCATCGCAACACAGAAAGCAATAGATCAACAGGAGGGAATAAATACTATAAAAGTAAGATAGGTAGAAAGGGGGAGATGCTCGCCTGAAAACATTGTCGAAGGTTCAACCGAAGATCGGGGCGAAGCTCACATCAACTCAACGGGCTTATCCGCGAAGAAGCAAAACACTAGAAGAAACACCGGATGCAATATTTAATACAACGGCAAAAGATCGGGCATGATGCATGCATGATGTATGACATGGCAAAGATGCGATGCAATTAGGTCATATTAAGCGGAACCGGGGGTCCCGACAATTAATTATTAGGTTCGAGTTATTTAGAACCCCCGCAATTTAGATGTTGTCTTAACATGGCAAAAGATAGCACCGGTTCGCTACACAAATTTAAATGAGGCCAATATAAGGCTAGATTTGCCCGCATATGGGCCCCATAATTAATGATGAGGTGAATCGACATAAGGCCCCCAAACCACACAAATATGCATGCGAGTATGACAATTTAATATGCAACAATTTATATTTAGCATTTATAAAATAGGGGCTCGGGAAAAGGTTCACACATTAGAGGGTCTCGACGAACTTGAGGTTCCGGGGTTCGGGGTCCGGTCTCAGGGTTCAGGGTTCGACGGAATCGATCTCAGACTCCGGGAGTAGATCTTGTCGCATCCGGGAAGACTCTGTAACACCCTCAGAATCGGCCCTATGCAAGTTTTAGCGAAACCCGCCAAACCCGCATAGAAACGATTCGAAGGTGCCCACCAGGCACTTTCGCATGCGGTGGAAACGGTAATAACATTGCACAACAGTCCTCGATGGGACCCACAGAACAGATATATACAACAGCGACTCAATGAGTCAAGAATACAGATATAATATACAAAGATCCAAATCACCTTGAAAACGATAGAGCGTCCAGCTACGGACAAGATGCAAATGGGGCTAAGAGCCCTGAAGAATAACCAATGGCGTCCATAACCCTGCCCAGGCCAAGCCGGAAGGGTAACCCTGCTAACGGCGTCGATCTCAAAACCTGCTTAAACAAAAGGGGTGCCGACAAAGGGCAAAGGAAAAAGAGGAGCGTCGATCGAGGCCAGTACAGCGAGACTAGAATTCGGCGGTCCTCGCCTACATAGGTATGGTGGACTGAAGCGGCAGCGGCAGCACGCACTAAACAACCTATAGAGACTCGATACAAACTGGCGACTATCAGAGAGGGGTAAGAAAGACCTATCCGGAACCAGCCTGATACTAACACCAAACAATCCCATCCTGGCATTCCCCCTCGAGACCAAACGAGGAAGTCAACCGAGGACTCACACGGTTAGCGGTTTATTTATTAGGTTTTCGTTGCAGCAATTACTAGTCGGTATAGATAATCATCCTGATAAAATAAACGGTGGGCATTTTTAGTTAATCATTCCGTTATAGTTGCAACACTTACTAATCAGATATAGATATCATGAGATAACCCAAAAACCCAGCAGTTGTTGATACTTTTATTTAGCCATTCCGTTGCAGTGAAGCTGATTACTAGTCATAACGGATACAAGTCAATTTATAACAGTAAACTTTAGTTATAGTTGTCTATGATCAAACTTTGTGCTCCAAGTCGTCCATAACCGCGACACGGCTTCGAAAAGATTTAACCGCAGGGTGCACCAAAGTATCCACAAGCACTTGACCCTTTTTGCGGATCGGTTAACATACACCCATCGGTATGTCGGCGGGGCCTAAGTCACGCACGTTCCCGGACAAAGAAAGTACGTGGGGGCCACCCCACAAAGTCGACACCCGCAACGAAGTCGGCCGGTCTCCTAGTCGTACTGGGGTTTGGGAAAACGTCTGTTAACGACAGCAAATCCCCAAACGGGACCACTAACACCGCAAACGTGGCCGATCCTAACAATGACAAAGGTGCTATCCATCGCACAATTTAAATAAAGCAAGAAGCATGGCATAAGTACAGATAGTAAATAAAACCTCAAACTAGTTTGTGGCCCCCAAGACAATACTTTGAAATCAGGTAATAATCAATGGGGCCCATATCTCCCCAATTGTGGTTAGCGCTCGATCTCTAACAGTGTCAAGAACTCGGGGTCCTACGGGACACAAGTGGGCGGTCGGAAACCAAATGTTATCTATCACCCACCGATGCCTCTGCTTACTTACTTCAATTTTAGTTGTTAAACAGTAATTACGTGAACGAAAAGTAAAGCCATGATCATCTCCAACATTGAACATGCGGCAATACCCCCACAACTGTGGTACTTGACAACACGCAACAGCACTTGAGCAAGCGACTACGACGCGCAAGTCCAACTATCTACCAAACAACAGGTAATAGGATGTGTCCAAGGCAATATAAGGCTGCAGGGGATATCACGGGTACGGAAACTAGAGCATCGCAACACAGATAGCAATAGATCAACAGGAGGAAATAAATACTAGAAAAGTAAGATAGGTAGAAAGGGGGAGATGCTGCCGAAAACATTGTCAAGGTTCAACCAAGATCGGTGCTCACATCAACTCAACGGCCTTATCCGCGAAGAAGCAAAACACTAGAATAAACACCGGATGCAATATTTAATACTACGGCAGAAGATCGGGCATGATGTAGGTACGATGCATGACATGGCAAGGTGCGATGCAATTAGATCATATTAAGCGGAACCGGGGTCCCGACAATTAATTAGGTGGTTCACGTTGTTTAGATACCCCCGCAATTTAAATGTTGTCTTAACAAGGCAAGATTATATCATCGGTTCACTACACAAATTTAAATGGGACCAATATAAGACTAGATTTGCCCGCATATGGGTCCCATATTTAATTATAAGGTGAATCGGCATAGTGCCCCCAAACCACATGGCAATATGCATGCATGAACATTTAATATGCAACAAGTTTTATATATAGCATTTATAAAAATAGGGGCTCGGATCAGGGTCACACATTAGGGTTCGGCGAGCTTGGGGTTCCGGTTCGTCGGTCTCGGGGTCTGTGGTCAGGATTCGTTCTGCCCGGCGGATCGTTCTCGGATAACGGAGGTAGATCTTGGCGTTCCGGGAGGAGGTCTTGGTTCGGCGTCGGGGCGCATCGGACTCGCCCTGGTCGGTGTCGATCTTGTCGTCTCGCGCGAAGATCTTGGCGTCCTTCAGGTTCGGGTCTCGGCGTCCGAGGGGAGTACTTGGCGTTGCCGAGCGGAAGTCTTGGTGATCCTCGGGTCCGAGAAGATCTTGTCGCACGGTCCTTCTAGCGACGTTCGGGTTCGGCTTCTCGCATCAATCATCGGGTGGCTCCCTCATCGGTTGGTTCTTAGGGAACACCAAAACTTCATTCCACGACATAGATCGCCATATGGAATTAACTTGCGGTGCCCTCACACTACTTCACCCATCTTCACAGCACCAAACCACAAGACGACACGATGCAAAACACAACAAAGCCTGGACAACAAAAGAGGAGGCTAACAGGGTCGCGGACGACCTGGCAGCATGGAGGCGGCCAGAGGAGGTTCGCTGGCGCGGGTCGGAGGCGATGAGGGCAGGGGCAGGGCTCACGGGAGGAGCCACGCGGCGCAGGTGGAAGGCAAGGCGGCCGGTCTTGAGGCGGGGCGAGGCTCATGAGCGGGCGAAGCCGAGCTGAAGGCCGAAGGTGAGGGGGCTCGGGGAGGCGAGGACGCGGCCGGCGCAGAGGGTGGAGCGGGACACGGCCATGGGCGGTCTCAAGCGGGCAGAGGATCCCGCTGGAGGAGGCGGCCGGAGAAGGGAGGGTGGCGGCCAGCGGAGGGAGGGTGGCGGCGGAAGGTGGCGAGGGCGAGGCGGGGCCGGCGGGGGCTCGCCGGAGGCGCCAGAGACGGGAAGGAAGGGGAGGCGCAGAGCGGGGCGGCGGAGGCGGGTGAAAACGCGAGGGAGGCCGGGGATGGGAGAGAAGAGAGGGGAGAGAGAGGAGAGAGGGAGAGAGCGGGGGGGCACGCGGGGCCAGGGGTGGGGCCGGGCGCGGGGATGCTGCGTGTGTGGGGGGTTGTTGTGGTGTTGTGTGCGGGTGGCCAGGTGGCGGGCTAGGAATGGAGGGAGAGAAAGGAGAGGGTGAGGTGGCAGCCAGAGATTGGTGGGGGTGATGTGGAGGAGGGGTGGGTAGATTAGGACTAGGTAGTTTAGGGATTTCGGGCGAACCGTTTTATTCTGGGGGTGGTCGTTCGGGTTGATTCGGCCCGTTCGACTGCCCCACTAAAAATAATTAAATATTTTATTTGTTTCAAACGGACTTTTGCAAACCGATGGCAAACAAAACAAAATAATCCGATGACCCGGGGTTTGCGTTTGAACAAAGACGGGTCGTTTAGAAAACAAAAATAGGTTTTTCCAAAATAGTTTTATGCAAGCAATTGCAAGATGATGACGATGCTCAAATGCAAAGGTTGGGACCTTATAGCACATGCTAGCCCCCTGGTATACCCGCAGCGGGACTATTACCCCTACACATCTAGGAATCTAGTAAGTGTTATCGCACATGGGTCTACCCCTATAGCTTTCTTAGTACGAGGTTCAGACAACGTGCTTTTTTGTTGGTTTAGCTTTTTTAGGTCATATCTACATGGAAAACAAAGGTTGGGACCTTATAGCACATTCTAGCCCCCCGGTATACCCGTAGCGGGACTGTTACCCCTACACGTCAAGGAATCTACTAAGTGTTATCGCACGCATGTGAAGAAGGTCAGACCGGGAATCTAGACATTGCATCCATGGACCTTCCACCACACTTGGACACATATACTAGGTCCACGTGCAAGTTCCAGTGGGATTCCGGAGCTTGGCGGTCCTTTTCCAGCGAAACCCTAATCGGTGGGGCCCGCGGGTCTACCCCTGTAGATTTCTTTGTACGAGGTTCAGACAACGCGCTTTTTTGTTGGTTTAGCTTTGTTTAGGTCATATCTACATGGAAAACAAAGGTTGGGACCTTATAGCACATGCTAGCCCCCAGGTATACCCGCAGCGGCACTATTACCCCTACACGTCGAGGAATCTAGTAAGTGTTATCGCACGCGGGTCTACCCCTGTAGCTTTCTTAGTACGAGGTTCAGACAACGCGCTTTTTTGTTGGTTTAGCTTTATTTAGGTCATATCTACATGGAAAACAAAGGTTGGGACCTTATAGCACATGCTAGCCCCCGGTATACCATTGTGGGATCATACCTCTACACGTCAAGGAATCTACTAAGTGTTATCGCACGCATGTGAAGAAGGTTAGAACGGGGATCTAGACATTGCATCCATGTACCTTCCACCAAACTTTAACACATATACTAGGTCCACGTGCAAGTTCCAGTGGGATTCCGGAGCTCCGGCGGTCCTTTTCCAGCGCAACCCTAGTCGGTGGGGCCCGCGGGTCTACCCCTGTAGATTTCTTTGTATGAGGTTCAGACAACGCACTTTTTGTTTGTTTAGGTCATATCTACATGGAAAACAAAGGTTGGGACCTTATAGCACATGCTAGCCCCCGCTTTTTTGTTTGTTTCGGTCATATCTACATGGAAAACAAAGGTTGGGACCTTATAGCACATGCTAGCCCCCCGGTATACCCGCAGCGGGACTGTTACCCCTACACGTCAAGGAATCTACTAAGTGTTATCGCACGCATGTGAAGAAGGTCAGACCGGGGATCTAGACATTGCATCCATGGACCTTCCACCACACTTGGACACATATACTAGGTCCACGTGCAAGTTCCAGTGGGATTCCGGAGCTTCGGCGGTCCTTTTCCAGCGAAACCCTAGTCGGTGGGGCCCGCGGGTCTACCCCTGTAGCTTTCTTTGTACGAGGTTCACACAACGCGCTTTTTTGTAGATTTAGCTTTGTTTAGGTCATATCTACATGGAAAATAAAGGTTGGGACCTTATAGCACATGCTAGCCCCCCGGTATACCCGCAGCGGGACTGTTACCCCTACACGTCCAGGAATCTAATAAGTGTTATCGCACGCGGGTCTACCCCTATAGCTTTCTTAGTACGAGGTTCATAAAAAACGTTTTTTGTTAGTTTAGCTTTGTTTAGGTCATATCTACATGGAAAACAAAGGTTGGGACCTTATAGCACATGCTAGCCCCCAGGTATACCCGCAGCGGGACTGTTACCCCTACACGTCCAGGAATCTACTAAGTGTTATCGCATGCGGGTCTACCCCTATAGCTTTCTTAGTACGAGGTTCAGACAACGCGTTTTTTTGTTGGTTTAGCTTTGTTTAGGTCATATCTACATGGAAAATAAAGGTTGGGACCTTATAGCACATGCTAGCCCCCCGGTATACCTGAAGCGGGACTATTACCCCTACACGTCAAGGAATCTACTAAGTGTTATCGCACGCATGTGAAGAAGGTCAGACCGGGGATCTAGACATTGCATCCATGGACCTTCCACCACACTTGGACACATATACTAGGTCCACGTGCAAGTTCCAGTGGGATTCCGGAGCTTCGGCGGTCCTTTTCTAGCGAAACCCTAATCGGTGGGGCCCGCGGGTCTACCCCTGTAGCTTTCTTTGTACGAGGTTCAGACAACGCGCTTTTTTGTTGGTTTAGCTTTGTTTAGGTCATATCTACATGGAAAACAAAGGTTGGGACCTTATAGCACATGACAACGCGCTTTTTTGTTGGTTTAGCTTTGTTTAGGTCATATCTACATGGAAAACAAAGGTTGGGACCTTATAGCACATGCTAGCCCCCCGGTATACCCGCAGCGGGACTATTACCCCTACACGTCCAGGAATCTACTAAGTGTTATCGCATGCGCGTCTACCCTATAGCTTTCTTAGTACGAGGTTCAGACAACGCGCTTTTTTGTTGGTTTAGCTTTTTTAGGTCATATATACATGGAAAACAAAGGTTGGGACCTTATAGCACATGCTAGCCCCCCGGTATACCCGCAGCGGGACTGTTACCCCTACACGTCAAGGAATCTACTAAGTGTTATCGCACGCATGTGAAGAAGGTTAGAACGGGGATCTAGACATTGCATCCATGTACCTTCCACCACACTTGAACACATATACTAGGTCCACGTGCAAGTTCCAGTGGGATTCCGGAGCTCCGGCGGTCCTTTCCAAGTGAAACCCTAGTCGGTGGGGCCCGCGGGTCTACCCCTGTAGCTTTCTTTGTACGAGGTTCAGACAACACGCTTTTTTGTTGGTTTAGCTTTGATTAGGTCATATATACATGGAAAACAAAGGTTGAGACCTTATAGCACATGTGTTACCCCTACACGTCCAGGAATCTACTAAGTGTTATCGCACGCGGGTCTACCCCTATAGCTTTCTTAGTACGAGGTTCAGACAACGCGCTTTTTTGTTGGTTTAGCTTTGTTTAGGTCATATCTACATGGAAAACAAAGGTTGGGACCTTATAGCACATGCTAGCCCCCCGGTATACCCGCAGCGGGACTGTTACCCCTACACGTCAAGGAATCTACTAAGTGTTATCGCACGCGGGTCTACCCCTATAGCTTTCTTAGTACGAGGTTCAGACAACGCGCTTTTTGTTGGTTTAGCTTTGTTTAGGTCATATCTACATGGAAAACAAAGGTTGGGACCTTATAGCACATGCTAGCCCCCCGGTATACCCGCAATGGGACTGTTACCCCTACACGTCCAGGAATCTAATAAGTGTTATCGCATGCGGGTCTACCCGTGTAGCTTTCTTAGTACGAGGTTCGCATAACGCTTTTTTGTTGGTTTAGCTTTGTTTAGGTCATATCAACATGGAAAACAAAGGTTGGGACCTTATAGCACATGCTAGCCCCCAGATACCCAGCTGGGATCATTACCCCTACACGTCAAGGAATCTACTAAGTGTTATCACGCATGTGAGGTCTACCCTATAGCTTTCTTAGTACGAGGTTCGCACAACGCACTTTTTTGTTGGTTTAGCTTTGTTTAGGTCATATCTACATGGAAAACAAAGGTTGGGACCTTATAGCACATGCTAGCCCCAGATACCCAAGAAGCGGGACTGTTACCCCTACACGTCCATGAATCTACTAAGTGTTATCGCACGCGGGTCTACCCCTGTAGCTTTCTTAGTACGAGGTTCAGACAACGCGCTTTTTTGTTGGTTTAGCTTTGTTTAGGTCATATCTACATGGAAAACAAAGGTTGGGACCTTATAGCACATGCTAGCCCCTCGGTATACCCGCAGCGGGACTATTACCCCTACACGTCCAGGAATCTACTAAGTGTTATCGCACGCATGTGAAGAAGGTCAGAGCTGTGATCTAGACCTTGAATCCATGGACATTCCACCAACTACATATACTAGGTCCACGTGCAAGTTCCAGGGATTCCGCCCATTCTTTTCCAAAACCCTAGGTCTACCTCTAGCTTTCTTTGTACGAGGTTCAGACAACGTGCTTCTTTGTTGGTTTAGCTTTGTTTAGGTCATATCTACATGGAAAACAAAGGTTGGGACCTTATAGCACATGCTAACCCCTACACGTCCAAGAATCTATTAAGTGTTATCGCACGTGGGTCTACCCCTATAGCTTTCTTAGTATGAGGTTCAGACAACGCGCTTTTTTGTTGGTTTAGCTTTGTTTAGGTCATATCTACATGGAAAACAAAGGTTGGGACCTTATAGCACATGCTAGCCCCCCGGTATACCCGCAGCGGGACTGTTACCCCTACACGTCAAGGAATCTACTAAGTGTTATCGCACGCATGTGAAGAAGGTCAGACCGGGGATCTAGACATTGCATCCATGGACCTTCCACCACACTTGGACACATATACTAGGTCCACGTGCAAGTTGGTCCTTTTCGGTGAAACCCTAGTCGGTGGGGCCCGCGGGTCTACCCATGTAGCTTTCTTTGTACGAGGTTCAGACAACGCGCTTTTTTGTTGGTTTAGCTTTGTTTAGGTCATATCTACATGGAAAACAAAGGTTGGGACCTTATAGCACATGCTAGCCCCCCGGTATACCCGCAGCTGGACTATTACCCCTACACGTCCAGGAATCTACTAAGTGTTATCGCACGCGGGTCTACCCCTATAGCTTTCTTAGTACGAGGTTCAGACAACGCGCTTTTTTGTTGGTTTAGCTTTGTTTAGGTCATATCTACATGGAAAACAAAGGTTGGGACCTTATAGCACATGCTAGCCCCCCGGTATACCCGCAGCGGGACTATTACCCCTACACGTCTAGGAATCTACTAAGTGTTATCGCACGTGGGTCTACCCCTGTAGCTTTCTTAGTACGAGGTTCAGACAACGCGCTTTTTTGTTGGTTTAGCTTTGTTTAGGTCATATCTACATGGAAAACAAAGGTTGGGACCTTATAGCACATGCTAGACCCCAGTATACCCAAGCGGGATCATACCCCTACACGCCAAGGAATCTACTAAGTGTTATCGCACGCATGTGAAGGTTCCAGGGTCTACCCCTGTAGCTTTCTTAGTACGAGGTTCAGAAAACGCGCTTTTTTGTTGGTTTAGCTTTGTTTAGGTCATATCTACATGGAAAACAAAGGTTGGGACCTTATAGCACATGCTAGCCCCCAGGTATACCCGCAGCGGGACTATTACCCTACACGCCCGTGAATCTAGTAAGTGTTATCGCAGGTCTACCCCTGTAGCTTTCTTAGTACGAGGTTCATACAACGCGCTTTTTGTTGGTTTAGCTTTGTTTAGGTCATATCTACATGGAAAACAAAGGTTGGGACCTTATAGCACATGCTAGCCCCCCGGTATACCCACAACGGGACTGTTACCCCTACACGTCAAGGAATCTACTAAGTGTTATCGCACGCATGTGAAGAAGGTCAGACCGGGGATCTAGACATTGCATCCATGGACCTTCCACCACACTTGGACACATATACTAGGTCCACGTGCAAGTTCCAGTGGGATTCTGGAGCTCCGGCGGTCCTTTTCCAGCGAAACCCTAATCGGTGGGGCCCGTGGGTCTACCCCTGTAGCTTTCTTTGTACGAGGTTCAGACAACGCGCTTTTTTGTTGGTTTAGCTTTGTTTAGGTCATATCTACATGGAAAACAAAGGTTGGGACCTTATAGCACATGCTAGCCCCCCGGTATACCCGCAGCGGGACTATTACCCCTACACGTCCAGGAATCTACTAAGTGTTATCGCACGCGGGTCTACCCCTATAGCTTTCTTAGTACGAGGTTCAGACAACAGGCTTTTTTGTTGGTTTAGCTTTGTTTAGGTCATATCTACATGGAAAACAAAGGTTGGGACCTTATAGCACATGCTAGCCCCCCGGTATACCCGAAGCGGGACTATTACCCCTACACGTCTAGGAATCTACTAAGTGTTATCGCACGCATGTGAAGAAGGGATCGGGCGGGATATTGAACTGCATGGATCTTCCACACACTTGGACAACACATATAAGGTTCCACGTCAAAGTTCCAGTGGATGATTAAAGCTCGGTCCTTTTCGCCAAACCTAGTGTGGGGTGGGCATGAGTCTACCGTAGCTTTCTTAGTACGAGGTTCAGACAACGCGCTTTTTTGTTGGTTTAGCTTTGTTTAGGTCATATCTACATGGAAAACAAAGGTTGGGACCTTATAGCACATGCTAGCCCCCGGTATACCCATAGCGGGACTATTACCCCTACACGTCAAGGAATCTACTAAGTGTTATCGCACGCGGGTCTACCCCTATAGCTTTCTTAGTACGAGGTTCAGACAACGCGCTTTTTGTTGGTTTAGCTTTGTTTAGGTCATATCTACATGGAAAACAAAGGTTGGGACCTTATAGCACATGCTAGCCCCCCGGTATACCCGAAGCGGGACTGTTACCCTACACGTCCAGGAATCTACTAAGTGTTATCGCACGCGGTCTACCCCTGTAGCTTTCTTAGTACGAGGTTCAGACAACGCGCTTTTTTGTTGGTTTAGCTTTGTTTAGGTCATATCTACATGGAAAACAAAGGTTGGGACCTTATAGCACATGCTAGCCCCCCGGTATACCCGCAGCGGGACTGTTACCCCTACACGTCAAGGAATCTACTAAGTGTTATCGCACGCATGTGAAGAAGGTCAGACCGGGGATCTAGACATTGCATCCATGGACCTTCCACCACACTTGGACACATATACTAGGTCCACGTGCAAGTTCCAGTGGGATTCCAGCAAAACCCTAGTCGGTGGGGCCCGCGGGTCTACCCCTGTAGCTTTCTTTGTACGAGGTTCAGACAACGCGCTTTTTTGTTGGTTTAGCTTTGTTTAGGTCATATCTACATGGAAAACAAAGGTTGGGACCTTATAGCACATGCTAGCCCCCCGGTATACCCGCAGCGGGACTATTACCCCTACACGTCCAGGAATCTACTAAGTGTTATCGCACGCGGGTCTACCCCTATAGCTTTCTTAGTACGAGGTTCAGACAACGCGCTTTTTTGTTGGTTTAGCTTTGTTTAGGTCATATCTACATGGAAAACAAAGGTTGGGACCTTATAGCACATGCTAGCCCCCCGGTATACCCGCAGCGGGACTGTTACCCCTACACGTCAAGGAATCTACTAAGTGTTATCGCACGCATGTGAAGAAGGTCAGACCGGGGATCTAGACATTGCATCCATGGACCTTCCACCACACTTGGACACATATACTAGGTCCACGTGCAAGTTCCAGTGGGATTCCGGAGCTCCGGCGGTCCTTTTCCAGCGAAACCCTAGTCGGTGGGGCCCGCGGGTCTACCCCTGTAGCTTTCTTTGTACGAGGTTCAGACAACGCTCTTTTTTGTTGGTTTAGCTTTGTTTAGGTCATATCTACATGGAAAACAAAGGTTGGGACCTTATAGCACATGCTAGCCCCCCGGTATACCCGCAGCGGGACTGTTACCCCTACACGTCCAGGAATCTACTAAGTGTTATCGCACGCGGGTCTACCCCTATAGCTTTCTTAGTACGAGGTTCAGACAACGCGCTTTTTTGTTAGTTTAGCTTTGTTTAGGTCATATCTACATGGAAAACAAAGGTTGGGACCTTATAGCACATGCTAGCCCCCCGGTATACCCGCAGCGGGACTGTTACCCCTACACGTCCAGGAATCTACTAAGTGTTATCGCATGCGGGTCTACCCCTATAGCTTTCTTAGTACGAGGTTCAGACAATGCGCTTTTTTGTTGGTTTAGCTTTGTTTAGGTCATATCTACATGGAAAACAAAGGTTGGGACCTTATAGCACATGCTAGCCCCCAGATACCAAGAATGGGACTATTACCCCTACACGTCAAGGAATCTACTAAGTGTTATCGCACGCATGTGAAGAAGGTCAGACCGGGGATCTAGACATTGCATCCATGGACCTTCCACCACACTTGGACACATATACTAGGTCCACGTGCAAGTTCCAGTGGGATTCCGGAGCTCCGGCGGTCCTTTTCCAGCGAAACCCTAGTCGGTGGGGCCCACGGGTCTACCCCTGTAGCTTTCTTTGTACGAGGTTCAGACAACGCGCTTTTTTGTTGGTTTAGCTTTGTTTAGGTCATATCTACATGGAAAACAAAGGTTGGGACCTTATAGCACATGCTAGCCCCTCAGTATACCCATGGCAAGGTCATACTTCCTACATGTCTAGAATCTACTAAGTGTTATCGCACGCGGTCTACCCCTATAGCTTTCTTAGTACGAGGTTCAGACAACGCGCTTTTTTGTTGGTTTAGCTTTGTTTAGGTCATATCTACATGGAAAACAAAGGTTGGGACCTTATAGCACATGCTAGCCCCCGGTATACCCGCAGCGGGACTATTACCCCTACACGTCCAGGAATCTACTAAGTGTTATCGCACGCGGGTCTACCCCTGTAGCTTTCTTAGTACGAGGTTCAGACAACGCGCTTTTTTGTTGGTTTAGCTTTGTTTAGGTCATATCTACATGGAAAACAAAGGTTGGGACCTTATAGCACATGCTAGCCCCCCGGTATACCCGCAGCGGGACTGTTACCCCTACACGTCAAGGAATCTACTAAGTGTTATCGCACGCATGTGAAGAAGGTCAGACCGGGGATCTAGACATTGCATCCATGGACCTTCCACCACACTTGGACACATATACTAGGTCCACGTGCAAGTTCCAGTGGGATTCCGGAGCTCCGACGGTCCTTTTCCAGCGAAACCCTAGTCGGTGGGGCCCGCGGGTCTACCCGTGTAGCTTTCTTTGCACGAGGTTCAGACAACGCGCTTTTTTGTTGGTTTAGCTTTGTTTAGGTGATATCTACATGGAAAACAAAGGTTGGGACCTTATAGCACATGCTAGCCCCCCAGTATACCCGCAACGGGATTGTTACCCCTACACGTCCAGGAATCTACTAAGTGTTATCGCACGCGGGTCTACCCCTATAGCTTTCTTAGTACGAGGTTCAGACAACGCGCTTTTTTGTTAGTTTAGCTTTGTTTAGGTCATATCTACATGGAAAAAAAAGGTTGGGGCCTTATAGCACATACTAGCCCCCCGGTATACCCGCAACGGGACTATTACCCCTACACGTCAAGGAATCTACTAAGTGTTATCGCACGCATGTGAAGAAGGTCAGAGCGGGGATCTAGACATTGCATCCATGGACCTTCCACCACACTTGGACACATATACTAGGTCCACGTGCAAGTTCCAGTGGGATTCCGGAGCTCCGGCGGTCCTTTTCCAGCGAAACCCTAGTCTGTGGGGCCCGCGGGTCTACCCCTGTAGCTTTCTTTGCACGAGGTTCAGACAACGCGCTTTTTTGTTGGTTTAGCTTTGTTTAGGTGATATCTACATGGAAAACAAAGGTTGGGACCTTATAGCACATGCTAGCCCCCGGTATACCCGCAGCGGGACTTTTACCCCTACACGTCCAGGAATCTACTAAGTGTTATCGCACGCGGGTCTACCCCTATAGCTTTCTTAGTACGAGGTTCAGACAACGCACTTTTTTGTTAGTTTAGGTTTGTTTAGGTCATATCTACATGGAAAACAAAGGTTGGGACCTTATAGAACATGCTAGCCCCCCGGTATACCCGCAGCGGGACTATTACCCCTACACGTCCAGGAATCTACTAAGTGTTATCGCACGTGGGTCTACCCCTGTAGCTTTCTTAGTACGAGGTTCAGACAACGCGCTTTTTTGTTGTTTTAGCTTTGTTTAGGTCATATCTACATGGAAAACAAAGGTTGGGACCTTATAGCACATGCTAGCCCCCGGTATACCCGCAGCGGGTCTGTTACCCCTACACGTCAAGGTATCTACTAAGTGTTATCGCACGCATGTGAAGAAGGTCAGACCGGGGATCTAGACATTGCATCCATGGACCTTCCACCACACTTGGACACATATACTAGGTCCACGTGTGAGTTCCAGTGGGATTCCGGAGGTCCAGCGGTCCTTTTCCAGCGAAACCCTAGTCGGTGGGGCCTACGGGTCTAACCTTGTAGCTTTCTTAGTACGAGGTTCAGCCAACATGCTTTTTTGTTGGTTTAGCTTTGTTTAGGTCATATCTACATGGAAAACAAAGGTTGGGACCTTATAGCACATGCTAGCCCCCCGGTATACCCGCAGCGGGACTATTACCCCTACACGTCCAGGAATCTACTAAGTGTTATCGCACGCGGGTCTACCCGTGTAGCTTTCTTAGTACGAGGTTCAGACAATGCGCTTTTTTGTTGGTTTAGCTTTGTTTAGGTCATATCTACATGGAAAACAAAGGTTGGGACCTTATAGCACATGCTAGCCCCCCGGTATACCCAATGGGATCATACTTCTACACGTCAAGGAATCTACTAAGTGTTATCGCACGCATGTGAAGAAGGTCAGACTGGGGATCTAGACATTGCATCCATGGACCTTCCACCACACTTGGACACATATACTAGGTCCACGTGCAAGTTCCGGTGGGATTCCGGAGCTCCGGCGGTCCTTTTCCAGCGAAACCCTAGTCGGTGGGCTTGCGGGTCTACCCTTGTAGCTTTCTGTAATGAGGTTCGCATAACGCGCTTTTTTGTTTGTTTAGCTTTGTTTAGGTCATATCTACATGGAAAACAAAGGTTGGGACCTTATAGCACATGCTAGCCCCCCGGTATACCCGCAATGGGACAGTTACCCCTACACGTCCAGGAATCTACTAAGTGTTATCACACGCGGGTCTACCCTTATAGCTTTTTTAGTACGAGATTTAGACAACGCGATTTTTTGTTAGTTTCCCTTTGTTTAGGTCATATCTACATGGAAAACAAAGGTTGGGACCTTATAGCACATGCTAGCCCCCCGGTATACCGGCAGCGGGACTATTACCCCTACGCCCGTGAATCTACTAAGTGTTATCGCACGCGGGTCTACCCCTATAGCTTTCTTAGTACGAGGTTCAGACAACGCGCTTTTTTGATAATTTAGCTTTGTTTAGGACATATCTACATGGAAAACAAAGGTTGGGACCTTATAGCACATGCTAGCCCCCCGGTATACCCGCAGAGGGACTATTACCCCTACACGTCCAGGAATCTACTAAGTGTTATCGCACGCGGGTCTACCCCTGTAGCTTTCTTAGTACGAGGTTCAGACAACGCGCTTTTTTGTTGGATTAGCTTTGTTTAGGTCATATATACGTGGAAAACAAAGGTTGGGACCTTATAGCACATGTTAGCCCCCCGGTATACCCGCAGCGGGACTATTACCCCTACACGTCCAGGAATCTACTAAGTGTTATCGCACGCATCTGAAGAAGGTCAGACCGGGGATCTAGACATTGCATCCATGAACCTTCCACCACACTTGGACACATATACTAGGTCCACGTGCAAGTCCCAGTGGGATTCCGGAGCTCGGGTCCTTTTCCAAATAAACCCTAGTCGGGGGCTGCTGGGTTCTACGCCTGTAGCTTTCTTTGTACGAGGTTCAGACAACACGCTTTTTTGTTGGTTTAGCTTTG
The DNA here is from genome assembly GCA_023614405.1 of Avena insularis. NCBI lineage: Eukaryota > Viridiplantae > Streptophyta > Magnoliopsida > Poales > Poaceae > Avena > Avena insularis. The sequence continues at coordinate 382,598,289 of CM042684.1, forward strand.
TTTAGGTCATATCTACATGGGAAAAAAAGGTTGGGACCTTATAGCACATGCTAGCCCCCTGGGATACCCGCAGCGGGACTGTTACCCCTACACGTCCATGAATCTACTAAGTGTTATCGCACGCGGGTATACCCCTATAGCTTTCATAGTACGAGGTTCAGACAACGCGCTTTTTTGTTAGTTTAGCTTTGTTTAGGTCATATCTACATGGAAAACAAAGGTTGGGACCTTATAGCACATGCTAGCCCCCTGGTATACCCGCAATGGGACTATTACCCCTACACGTCCATGAATCTAGTAAGTGTTATCGCACGCGGGCCTACCCCTGTAGCTTTCTTAGTACGAGGTTCAGACAATGCGCTTTTTTGTTGGTTTAGCTTTGTTTAGGTCATATCTATATGGAAAAAAAGGTTGGGACCTTATAGCACAGGCTAGCCCCCCGGTATACCCGTAGCGGGACTGTTACCCCTACACGTCAAGGAATCTACTAAGTGTTTTGCACGCATGTGAAGAAGGTCAGACCGGGGATCTAGACATTGCATCCTTGGACCTTTGACCACCCTTGGGCACATATACTAGGTCCACGTGCAAGTTCCAAAGGATTCGGACTCGGCGGTCCTTTTCAAATAAACCCTAGTCGGTGGGGCCCGAGGATCTACCCCTGTAGCTTTCTTTGTACGAGGTTCAGACAACGCGCTTTTTTGTTGGTTTAGCTTTGTTTAGGTCACATCTACATGGAAAAAACAAAGGTTGGGACCTTATAGCACATGCTAGCCCCCCGGCATACCCGCAGCGGGACTGTTACCCCTACACGTCCAGGAATCTACTAAGTGTTATCGCACGTGGGTCTACCCCTATAGCTTTCTTAGTACGAGGTTCAGACAACACGCTTTTTTGTTAGTTTAGCTTTGTTTAGGTCATATCTACATGGAAAACAAAGGTTGGGACCTTATAGCATATGCTAGCCCCCCGGTATACCCGCAGCGGGACTATTACCCCTACACGTTTAGGAATCTACTAAATGTTATCGCACGCGGGTCTACCCCTGTAGCTTTCTTAGTACGAGGTTCAGACAACGCGCTTTTTTGTTGGTTTAGCTTTTTTTAGGTCATATCTACATAGAAAGCAAAGGTTGGGACCTTATAGCACATGCTAGCCCCAGATACCCGCAACGGATCCTACCCTACACGTCAAGGAATCTACTAAGTGTTATCGCACGCATGTGAAGAAGGTCAGACCGGGGATCTAGACATTGCAGCCTTGGACCTTCCACCACACTTGGACACATATACTAGGTCCACGTGCAGGTTCCAGTGGGATTACGAGTTCGGCGTCCTTTTCCAAATGAAACCCTAGTCGGTGGGGGCCCATGGGTCTACCCCTGTAGCTTTCTTTGTACGAGGTTCAGACAACGCGCTTTTTTGTTGGTTTAGCTTTGTTTAGGTCATATTTACATGGAAAACAAAGGTTGGGACCTTATAGCACATGCTAGCCCCCCGGTATACCCGCAGCAGGTCAATTACCCCTACACGTTCAGGAATCTACTAAGTGTTATCGCACGCGGGTCTACCCCTATAGCTTTCTTAGTATGAGGTTCAGACGACGCGCTTTTTTGTTGGTTTAACTTTCTTAGGTCATATCTACATGGAAAACAAAGGTTGGGACCTTATAGCACATGCTAGCCCCCGGTATACCCGCAACAGGACTATTACCCCTACACGTCCAGGAATTTCTAAGTGTTATCGCACACGGGTCTACCCCTGTAGCTTTCTTAGTATGAGGTTCAGACAACACACTTTTTTGTTGGTTTAGCTCTGTTTAGGTCATATCTACATGGAAAACAAAGGTTGGGACCTTATAGCACATGCTAGCCCCCCGGTATACCCGCAGCGGGACTGTTACCCCTACACGTCAAGGAATCTACTAAGTGTTATCGCACGCATGTGAAGAAGGTCAGACCGGGGATCTAGACATTGCATCCATGGACCTTCCACCACACTTGGACACATATACTAGGTCCACGTGCAAGTTCCAGTGGGATTCCGGAGCTCTGGTGGTCCTTTTCCTGTGAAACCCTAGTCGGTGGGGCCCGCGGGTCTAACCCTGTAGCTTTCTTAGTACGAGGTTCAGACAACGCGCTTTTTTGTTGGTTTAGCTTTGTTTAGGTCATATCTACATGGAAAACAAAGGTTGGGACCTTATAGCACATGCTAGCCCCCCGGTATACCCGCAATGGGATCGTACCCTACACGTCAAGGAATCTACTAAGTGTTATCGCACGCATGTGAAGAAGGTCAGACCGGGGATCTAGACATTGCATCCATGGACCTTCCACCACACTTGGACACATATACTAGGTCCACGTGCAAGTTCAAGTGGGATTCCGGAGCTCCGGCGGTCCTTTTCTAGCGAAACCCTAGTCGGTGGGGCCCGCGGGTCTACCCCTGTAGCTTTCTTAGTACGAGGTTCAGACAACACGCTTTTTTGTTGGTTTAGCTTTGTTTAGGTCATATATACATGGAAAACAAAGGTTGGGACCTTATAGCACATGCTAGCCCCCGGTATACCCTAGCTGGGATCATACCCCTACACGTCCAGGAATCTACTAAGTGTTATCGCACGTGGGTCTACCCCTATAGCTTTTTTAGTACGAGGTTCAGACAACGCGCTTTTTTGTTAGTTTACCTTTGTTTAGGTCATATCTACATGGAAAACAAAATTTGGGACCTTATAGCACATGCTAGCCCCCAGCAATACCGATGAGACTATTACCCCTAGGCGTCTGTGAATCTACTAAGTGTTATCGCACGCGGGTCTACCCCTATAGCTTTCTTAGTATGAGGTTTAGACAACGCGCTTTTTTGTTGGTTTAGCTTTGTTTAGGTCATATCTACATGAAAAACAAAGGTTAGGACCTTATAGCACATGCTAGCCACCCCGGTATACCCGCAGCGGGACTGTTACCCCTACACGTCAAGGAATCTACTAAGTGTTGTCGCACGCATGTGAAGAAGGTCAGACCGGGGATCTAGACATTGCATCCATGGACCTTCCACCACACTTGGACTCATATACTAGGTCCACGTGCAAGTTCCAGTGGGATTCCGGAGCTCCGGCGGTCCTTTTCACCGAAACCCTAGTCGGTGGGGCCCGCGGGTCTACCTGTGTAGCTTTCTTTGTACGAGGTTCAAACAACGAGCTTTTTTGTTGGTTTAGCTTTGTTTAGGTCATATCTACATGGAAAACAAAGGTTGGGACCTTATAGCGCATGCTAGCCCCGGTAATGCGGATCATACCCCTACACGTCAAGGAATCTACTAAGTGTTATCGCACGCATGTGAAGAAGGTCAGACCGGGGATCTAGACGTTGCATCCATGGACCTTCCACCACACTTGGACACATATACTAGGTCCACGTGCAAGTTCAAGTGGGATTCCGGAGCTCCGGTGGTCCTTTTCTAGCGAAACCCTAGTCGGTGCGCCCATGGTCTACTATGTAGCTTTGTTAATACGAGGTTCAGACAACGCGCTTTTTTGTTGGTTTAGCTTTGTTTAGGTCATATCTACATGGAAAACAAAGGTTGGGACCTTATAGCACATGCTAGCCCCCCGGTATACCCGTAGCGGGACTGTTACCCCTACACGTCTAGGAATCTACTAAGTGTTATCGCACGCGGGTCTACCCCTATAGCTTTTTTAGTACGAGGTTCAGACAATGCGCTTTTTTGTTAGTTTACCTTTGTTTAGGTCATATCTACATGGAAAACAAAGGTTGGGACCTTATAGCACATGCTAGCCCCCCGGTATACCGGCAGCAGGACTATTACCCCTACACGTCCAGGAATCTACTAAGTGTTATCGCACGCGGGACTACCCCTATAGCTTTCTTAGTACGAGGTTCAGACAACGCGCTTTTTTGTTGGTTTTGCTTTGTTTAGGTCATATCTACATGGAAAACAAAGGTTGGGACCTTATAGCACATGCTAGCCCCCGGTATACTCGCAACAGGACTGTTACCCCTACACGTCAAGGAATCTACTAAATGTTATCGCACGCATGTGAAGAAGGTCAGACCGGGGATCTAGACATTGCATCCATGGACCTTCCACCACACTTGGACACATATACTAGGTCCACGTGCAAGTTCCAGTGGGATTACGGAGCTCCGGCGGTCCTTTTCCAGCGAAACCCTAGTCGGTGGGGCCTGCGGGTCTACCCCTGTAGCTTTCTTTGTACGAGGTTCAGACAACGCGCTTTTTTGTTGGTTTAGCTTTGTTTAGGTCATATCTACATGGAAAACAAAGGTTGGGACCTTATAGCACATGCTAGCCCCCCGGTATACCCGCAGCGGGACTGTTACCCCTACACGTCCAAGAATCTATTAAGTGTTATCGCACGCGGGTCTACCCCTATAGCTTTCTTAGTATGAGGTTCAGACGACGCGCTTTTTTGTTGGTTTAACTTTCTTAGGTCATATCTACATGGAAAACAAAGGTTGGGACCTTATAGCACATGCTAGCCCCCCGGTATACCCGCAACAGGACTATTACCCCTACACGTCCAGGAATTTACTAAGTGTTATCGCACACGGGTCTACCCCTGTAGCTTTCTTAGTATGAGGTTCAGACAACACACTTTTTTGTTGGTTTAGCTTTGTTTAGGTCATATCTACATGGAAAACAAAGGTTGGGACCTTATAGCACATGCTAGCCCCCCGGTATACCCACAGCGGGACTGTTACCCTACACGTCAAGGAATCTACTAAGTGTTATCGCACGCATGTGAAGAAGGTCAGACCGGGGATCTAGACATTGCATCCATGGACCTTCCACCACACTTGGACACATATACTAGGTCCAAGTGCAAGTTCCAGTGGGATTCCGGAGCTCTGGTGGTCCTTTTCCTGTGAAACCCTAGTCGGTGGGGCCCGCGGGTCTAACCCTGTAGCTTTCTTAGTACGAGGTTCAGACAACGCGCTTTTTGTTGGTTTAGCTTTGTTTAGGTCATATCTACATGGAAAACAAAGGTTGGGACCTTATAGCACATGCTAGCCCCCCGGTATACCCGCAGCGGGACTTTTACCCCTACACGTCAAGGAATCTACTAAGTGTTATCGCACGCATGTGAAGAAGGTCAGACCGGGGATCTAGACATTGCATCCATGGACCTTCCACCACACTTGGACACATATACTAGGTCCACGTGCAAGTTCAAGTGGGATTCTGGAGCTCCGGCGGTCCTTTTCTAGCGAAACCCTAGTCGGTGGGGCCCGCGGGTCTACCCCTGTAGCTTTCTTAGTACGAGGTTCAGACAACACGCTTTTTTGTTGGTTTAGCTTTGTTTAGGTCATATATACATGGAAAACAAAGGTTGGGACCTTATAGCACATGCTAGCCCCCCGGTATATCCAAGGGGACTATTACCCCTACACGCCCGTGAATCTACTAAGTGTTATCGCACGTGGTTCACCCCTATAGCTTTTTTAGTACGAGGTTCTGCATAACGACTTTTTGTTAGTTTACCTTTGTTTAGGTCATATCTACATGGAAAACAAAAGTTGGGACCTTATAGCACATGCTAGCCCCCCGGTACACCGGCAGCGAGACTATTACCCCTAGACGTCCAGGAATCTACTAAGTGTTATCGCACGCGGGTCTACCCCTATAGCTTTCTTAGTATGAGGTTTAGACAACGCGCTTTTTTGTTGGTTTAGCTTTGTTTAGGTCATATCTACATGAAAAACAAAGGTTGGGACCTTATAGCACATGCTAGCCCCCCGGTATACCCGCAGCGGGACTGTTACCCCTACACGTCAAGGAATCTACTAAGTGTTGTCGCACGCATGTGAAGAAGGTCAGACCGGGGATCTAGACATTGCATCCATGGACCTTCCACCACACTTGGACTCATATACTAGGTCCACGTGCAAGTTCGGTGGGATTCGGAACTGCGGTCCTTTTCACCGAAACCCTAGTCGGTGGGGCCCGCGGGTCTACCTGTGTAGCTTTCTTTGTACGAGGTTCAAACAACGAGCTTTTTTGTTGGTTTAGCTTTGTTTAGGTCATATCTACATGGAAAACAAAGGTTGGGACCTTATAGCGCATGCTAGCCCCTAGATACGCCAAGGCTATTACCCCTACACGTCAAGGAATCTACTAAGTGTTGTCGCACGCATGTGAAGAAGGTCAGACCGGGGATCTAGACGTTGCATCCATGGACCTTCCACCACACTTGGACACATATACTAGGTCCACGTGCAAGTTCAAGTGGGATTCCGGAGCTCCGGTGGTCCTTTTCTAGCGAAACCCTAGTCGGTGGGGCCCGCGGGTCTACCTATGTAGCTTTCTTAGTACGAGGTTCAGACAACGCGCTTTTTTGTTGGTTTAGCTTTGTTTAGGTCATATCTACATGGAAAACAAAGGTTGGGACCTTATAGCACATGCTAGCCCCCCGGTATACCCGCAGCGGGACTGTTACCCTACACGTCAAGGAATCTACTAAGTGTTATCGCACGCATGTGAAGAAGGTCAGACCGGGGATCTAGAAATTGCATCCATGGACCTTCCACCACACTTGGACACATATACTAGGTCCACGTGAAAGTTCCAGTGGGATTCCGGAGCTCCGGCAGTCCTTTTCTAGCGAAACCCTAGTCGATGGGGCCCGCGGGTCTACCCCTGTAGCTTTCTTTGTATGAGGTTCAGACAACACGCTTTTTTGTTGGTTTAGCTTTGTTTAGGTCATATCTACATGGAAAAAAGGTTGGGACCTTATAGCACATGCTAGCCCCCCGGTATACCCGCAGCGGGACTGTTACCCCTACACGTCAAGGAATCTACTAAGTGTTATCGCACGCATGTGAAGAAGGTCAGACCGGGGATCTAGACATTGCATCCATGGACCTTCCACCACACTTGGACACATATACTAGGTCCACGTGCAAGTTCAAGTGGGATTCCGGAGCTCCGGCGGTCCTTTTCCAGCGAAACCCTAGTCGGTGGGGCCCGCGGGTCTACCCCTGTAGCTTTCTTAGTACGAGGTTCAGACAACACGCTTTTTGTTGGTTTAGCTTTGTTTAGGTCATATCTACATGGAAAACAAAGGTTGGGACCTTATAGCACATGCTAGCCCCCCGGTATACCCGAAGCGGGATCATACCCTACACGCCCAGGAATCTACTAAGTGTTATCGCATCGGTTCACCCCCTATAGCTTTTTTAGTACGAGGTTCAGACAACGCACTTTTTTGTTAGTTTACCTTTTTTTAGGTCATATCTACATGGAAAACAAAAGTTGGGACCTTATAGCACATGCTAGCCCCCCGGTACACCGGCAGCGAGACTATTACCCCTAGACGTCCAGGAATCTACTAAGTGTTATCGCACGCGGGTCTACCCCTATAGCTTTCTTAGTATGAGGTTTAGACAACGCGCTTTTTTGTTGGTTTAGCTTTGTTTAGGTCATATCTACATGGAAAACAAAGGTTGGGACCTTATAGCACATGCTAGCCCCCCGGTATACCCGCAGCGGGACTGTTACCCCTACACGTCAAGGAATCTACTAAGTGTTATCGCACGCATGTGAAGAAGGTCAGACCGGGGATCTAGACATTGCATCCATGGACCTTCCACCACACTTGGACACATATACTAGGTCCACGTGCAAGTTCCAAAGAACTGGAGTCCGTGGTCCTTTTCACGAAACCCTAGTCGGTGGGGCTGGGTCACCTGTAGCTTTCTTTGTACGAGGTTCAAACAACGCGCTTTTTTGTTGGTTTAGCTTTTTTTAGGTCATATCTACATGGAAAACAAAGGTTGGGACCTTATAGCGCATGCTAGCCCCCCAGATACGCCAAGCAATGGATTACCCCTACACGTCAAGGAATCTACTAAGTGTTATCGCACGAATGTGAAGAAGGTCGGACCGGGGATCTAGACATTGCATCCATGGACCTTCCACCACACTTGGACACATATACTAGGTCCACGTGCAAGTTCAAGTGGGATTCCGGAGCTCCAGTGGTCCTTTTCTAGCGAATCCCTAGTCGGTGGGGCCCGCGGGTCTACCCCTGTAGCTTTCTTAGTACGAGGTTCAGACAACGCGCTTTTTTGTTGGTTTAGCTTTGTTTAGGTCATATCTACATGGAAAACAAAGGTTGGGACCTTATAGCACATGCTAGCCCAGATACCCGCAGCTGGGATCATACCCTACACGTCCAGGAATCTACTAAGTGTTATCGCACGCGGGTCTACCCCTATAGCTTTTTTAGTACGAGGTTCAGACAACGCGCTTTTTTGTTAGTTTACCTTTGTTTAGGTCATATCTACATGGAAAACAAAGGTTGGGACCTTATAGCACATGCTAGCCCCCCGGTATACCGGCAGCGGGACTATTACCCCTACACGTCCAGGAATCTACTAAGTGTTATCGCACGCGGGTCTACCCCTATAGCTTTCTTAGTACGAGGTTCAGACAACGCGCTTTTTTGTTGGTTTAGCTTTGTTTAGGTCATATCTACATGGAAAACAAAGGTTGGGACCTTATAGCACATGCTAGCCCAGTATACCGCAGCAGGATCATACCCCTACACGTCAAGGAATCTACTAAATGTTATCGCACGCATGTGAAGAAGGTCAGACCGGGGATCTAGACATTGAATCCATGGACCTTCCACCACACTTGGACGCATATACTAGGTCCACGTGCAAGTTCCAGTGATTTGGAGTCTGGTCCTTTTCCAAATAAACCCTAGTCGGTGGGGCCATGGTCTACCCCTGTAGCTTTCTTTGTACGAGGTTCAGACAAGGCGCTTTTTTGTTGGTTTAGCTTTGTTTAGGTCATATCTACATGGAAAACAAAGGTTGGGACCTTATAGCACATGCTAGCCCCGGTTACCAGCAATGGGATCAAGTACCCCTACACGTCCAGGAATCTACTAAGTGTTATCGCACGCGGGACTACCCCTATAGCTTTCTTAGTACGAGGTTCAGACAACGCGCTTTTTTGTTGGTTTTGCTTTGTTTAGGTCATATCTACATGGAAAACAAAGGTTGGGACCTTATAGCACATGCTAGCCCCCGGTATACCCGCATCGGGACTATTACCCCTACACGTCCAGGAATATACTAAGTGTTATCGCACGCGGGTGTACCCCTGTAGCTTTCTTAGTACGAGGTTCATACAACACGCTTTTTTGTTGGTTTAGCTTTTTTTAGGTCATATCTACATGGAAAACAAAGGTTGGGACCTTATAGCACATGCTAGCCCCCCGGTATACCCGCAGCGGGACTGTTACCCTACACGTCAAGGAATCTACTAAGTGTTATCGCACGCATGTGAAGAAGGTCAGACCGAGGATCTAGACATTACATAAATGGACCTTCCACCACACTTGGACACATATACTAGGTCCACGTGCAAGTTCCAGTGGGATTCCGGAGCTCCGGCGGTCCTTTTCCAGCGAAACCCTAGTTGGTGGGGCCCGCGGGTCTACCCCTGTAGCTTTCTTTGTACGAGGTTCAGACAACGCGCTTTTTTGTTGGTTTAGCTTTGTTTAGGTCATATCTACATGGAAAACAAAGGTTGGGACCTTATAGCACATGCTAGCCCCCCGGTATACCCGCAGCGGGACTGTTACCCCTACACGTCCAGGAATCTACTAAGTGTTATCACACGCGGGTCTACCCCTATAGCTTTTTTAGTACGAGGTTCAGACAACGCGATTTTTTGTTAGTTTCCCTTTGTTTAGGTCATATCTACATGGAAAACAAAGGTTGGGACCTTATAGCACATGCTAGCCCCCCGGTATACCGGCAGCGGGACTATTACCCCTACACGTCCAGGAATCTACTAAGTGTTATCGCACGCGGGTCTACCCCTATAGCTTTCTTAGTACGAGGTTCAGACAACGCGCTTTTTTGTTAATTTAGCTTTGTTTAGGTCATATCTACATGGAAAACAAAGGTTGGGACCTTATAGCACATGCTAGCCCCCGGTATACCCGCAGCGGGACTATTACCCCTACACGTCCAGGAATCTACTAAGTGTTATCGCACGCGGGTCTACCCCTGTAGCTTTCTTAGTACGAGGTTCAGACAACGCGCTTTTTTGTTGGTTTAGCTTTGTTTAGGTCATATCTACATGGAAAACAAAGGTTGGGACCTTATAGCACATGCTAGCCCCCCGGTATACCCGCAGCGGGAATGTTACACCTACACGTCAAGGAATCTACTAAGTGTTATCGCACGCATGTGAAGAAGGTCAGACCCGGGATCTAGACATTGCATCCATGGACCTTCCACCAAACTTGGAGACATATACTAGGTCGACGTGCAAGTTCCAGTGGGATTCCGGAGCTCCGGCGGCCTTTTCTTGCGAAACCCTAGGCGGTGGGGCCCGCGGGTCTACCCCTGTAGCTTTCTTAGTACGAGGTTCAGACAACGCGCTTTTTGTTAGTTTACCTTTGTTTAGGTCATATCTACATGGAAAACAAAGGTTGGGACCTTATAGCACATGTTAGCCCCAAGATACCCAAGTGGACTATTACCCCTACACGTCCAGGAATCTACTAAGTGTTATCGCACGAATGTGAAGAAGGTCAGACCGGGGATCTAGACATTGCATCCATGAACCTTCCACCACACTTGGACACATATACTAGGTCCACGTGCAAGTTCCAGTGGGATTGAACTCATGTCCTTTTCCAAATAAACCCTAGTCGGTGGGGCCCGCGGGTCTACCCCTGTAGCTTTCTTAGTACAAGGTGCAGACAACACGCTTTTTTGTTGGTTTAGCTTTGTTTAGGTCATATCTACATGGAAAAAAGGTAGGGACCTTATAGCACATGCTAGCCCCCGGTATACCCGCAGCGGGACTGTTACCCCTACACGTCCAGGAATCTACTAAGTGTTATCGCACGCGGTTCTACCCCTGTAGCTTTCATAGTACGAGGTTCAGACAACGCGCTTTTTGTTCGTTTAGCTTTCTTTAGGTCATATCTACATGGAAAACAAAGGTTGGGACCTTATAGCACATGCTAACCCCCCGGTATACCTGCAACGTGACTATTACCCCTACACGTCCATGAATCTAGTAATTGTTATCGCACGCGGGCCTACCCCTGTAGCTTTCTTAGGACGAGGTTCAGACAACGTGCTTTTTTGTTGGTTTAGCTTTGTTTAGGTCATATCTACATGGAAAACAAAGGTTGGGACCTTATAGCACATGCTAGCCCCCAGATACTCGCATGGATCATACCCCTACACGTCAAGGAATCTACTAAGTGTTATCGCATGTGAAGAAGGTCGACTGGGATCTAGACATTGCATCCATGGACCTTCCACCAGAGTTGGAGACATATACTAGGACCACGTGCAAGTTCCAGTGGGATTCCGGAGTTCTTTTCTTTTGCGAAACCCTAGTCGGTGGGGGCCAGCTGGTTCACCCTGTAGCTTTCTTAGTACGAGGTTCAGACAACGCGCTTTTTTGTTAGTTTACCTTTGTTTAGGTCATATCTACATGGAAAACAAAGGTTGGGACCTTATAGCACATGTTAGCCCCCCGGTATACCCGCAGCGGGACTATTACCCCTACACGTCCAGGAATCTACTAAGTGTTATCGCACGCATGTGAAGAAGGTCAGACCGGGGATCTAGACATTGCATCCATGAACCTTCCACCACACTTGGACACATATACTAGGTCCATGTGCAATTCTGATGGGATTCGAGCTCCCATGTCCTTTCCAAATAAACCCTAGTCGGTGGGGCCCGCGGGTCTACCCCTGTAGCTTTCTTTGTACGAGGTTCAGACAACACGCTTTTTTGTTGGTTTAGCTTTGTTTAGGTCATATCTACATGGAAAAAAAGGTTGGGACCTTATAGCACATGCTAGCCCCCCGGTATACCCGCAGCGGGACTGTTACCCCTACACGTCCAGGAATCTACTAAGTGTTATCGCACGCGGGTCTACCCCTATAGCTTTCTTAGTATGAGGTTCAGACAACGCGCTTTTTTGTTGGCTTAACTTTCTTAGGTCATATCTACATGGAAAACAAAGGTTGGGACCTTATAGCACATGCTAGCCCCAGATACCCAAGCAGGACTATTACCCCTACACGTCCAGGAATCTACTAAGTGTTATCGCACGCGTGTCTACCCCTGTAGCTTTCTTAGTATGAGGTTCAGACAACACACTTTTTTGTTGGTTTAGATTTGTTTAGGTCATATCTACATGGAAAACAAAGGTTGGGACCTTATAGCACATGCTACCCCCCGGTATACTGCATGGGATCATTACCCTACACGTCAAGGAATCTACTAAGTGTTATCGACGCATGTGAAGAAGGTCGACTGGGATCTAGACATTGCATCCATGGACCTTCCACCACACTTGGACACATATACTAGGTCCACGTGCAAGTTCCAGTGGGATTCCGGAGCTCTGGTGGTCCTTTTCCTGCGAAACCCTAGTCGGTGGGGCACGGGGGTCTAACCCTGTAGCTTTCTTAGTACGAGGTTCAGACAACATGCTTTTTTGTTGGTTTAGCTTTTTTTAGGTCATATCTACATGGAAAACAAAGGTTGGGACCTTATAGCACATGCTAGCCCCCCGGTATACCCGCAGCAGGACTATTACCCCTACACGTCCAGGAATCTACTAAGTGTTATCGCACGCAGGTCTAACCCTGTAGCTTTCTTAGTACGAGGTTCAGACAACATGCTTTTTTGTTGGTTTAGCTTTGTTTAGGTCATATCTACATGGAAAACAAAGGTTGGGACCTTATAGCACATGCTAGCACCCCGGTATACCCGCAGCGGGACTGTTACCCCTACACGTCCATGAATCTACTAAGTGTTATCGCACGCGGGTCTACCCCTATAGCTTTCATAGTACGAGGTTCAGACAACGCGCTTTTTTGTTAGTTTAGCTTTCTTTAGGTCATATCTACATGGAAAACAAAGGTTGGGACCTTATAGCACATGTTAACCCCCCGGTATACCCGCAACGGGACTATTACCCCTACACGTCCATGAATCTAGTAATTGTTATCGCACGCGGGCCTACCCCTGTAGCTTTCTTAGGACGAGGTTCAGACAACGCGCTTTTTTGTTGGTTTAGCTTTGTTTAGGTCATATCTACATGGAAAACAAAGGTTGGGACCTTATAGCACATGCTAGCCCCCCGGTATACTCATGAATGGGATCATACCCCTACACGTCAAGGAATCTACTAAGTGTTATCGCACGCATGTGAAGAAGGTCAGACCGGGGATCTAGACATTGCATCCATGGACCTTCCACCAAACTTGGAGACATATACTAGGTCCACGTGCAAGTTCCAGTGGGATTCCGGAGCTCCGGCGGTCCTTTTCTAGCGAAACCCTAGTCGGTGGGGCCCGCGGGTCTACCCCTGTAGCTTTCTTAGTACGAGGTTCAGACAACGCGCTTTTTTGTTAGTTTACCTTTGTTTAGGTCATATCTACATGGAAAACAAAGGTTGGGACCTTATAGCACATGCTAGCCCCCGGTATACCGGCAGCGGGACTATTACCCCTACACGTCCAGGAATCTACTAAGTGTTATCGCACGCATGTGAAGAAGGTCAGACCGGGGATCTAGACATTGCATCCATGGACCTTCCACCACACTTGGACACATATACTAGGTCCATGTGCAAGTTCCAGTGGGATTCTGGAGCTCCGGCGGTCCTTTTCCAGCGAAACCCTAGTCGGTGGGGCCCGCGGGTCTACCCCTGTAGCTTTCTTTGTACGAGGTTCAGACAACACGCTTTTTTGTTGGTTTAGCTTTGTTTAGGTCATATCTACATGGAAAACAAAGGTTGGGACCTTATAGCACATGCTAGCCCCCCGGTATACCCGCAGCGGGACTGTTACCCCTACACGTCCAGGAATCTACTAAGTGTTATCGCACGCGGGTCTACCCCTATAGCTTTCTTAGTACGAGGTTCAGACAACGCGCTTTTTTGTTAGTTTAGCTTTGTTTAGGTCATATCTACATGGAAAACAAAGGTTGGGACCTTATAGCACATGCTAGCCCCCCGGTATACCCGCAGCGGGACTATTACCCCTACACGTCCAGGAATCTAGTAAGTGTTATCGCACGCGGGTCTACCCCTGTAGCTTTCTTAGTACGAGGTTCAGACAACGCGCTTTTTTGTTGGTTTAGCTTTGTTTAGGTCATATCTACATGGAAAAAAAGGTTGGGACCTTATAGCACATGCTAGCCCCCCGGTATACCCGCAGCGGGACTGTTACCCCTACACGTCAAGGAATCTACTAAGTGTTATCGCACGCATGTGAAGAAGGTCAGACCGGGGATCTAGACATTGCATCCATGGACCTTCCACCACACTTGGACACATATACTAGGTCCACGTGCAAGTTCCAGTGGGATTCCGGAGCTCCGGCGGTCCTTTTCCAGCGAAACCCTAGTCGGTGGGGCCCGCGGGTCTACCCCTGTAGCTTTCTTTGTACGAGGTTCAGACAACGCGCTTTTTTGTTGGTTTAGCTTTGTTTAGGTCATATCTACATGGAAAAACAAAGGTTGAGATCTTATAGCACATGCTAGCCCCCCGGTATACCGCTGGGATCAAGTACCCCTACACGTCCAGGAATCTACTAAGTGTTATCGCACGCGGGTCTACCCCTATAACTTTCTTAGTACGAGGTTCAGACAACACGCTTTTTTGTTAGTTTAGCTTTGTTTAGGTCATATCTACATGGAAAACAAAGGTTGGGACCTTATAGCACATGCTAGCCCCCGGTATACCTGCAGCGGTGCTGTAAACCCTACACGTCAAGGAATCTACTAAGTGTTATCGCATGTGAAGAAGGTCGACTGGGATCTAGACATTGCAGCCTTGGACATTCCACCACACTTGGACACATATACTAGGTACACGTGCAAGTTCCATGGGATTACAGACTCGGCGGTCCTTTTCCAAATGAAACCCTAGTGGTGGGGCTCATGGTCTACCCCTGTAGCTTTCTTTGTACGAGGTTCAGACAACGCGCTTTTTTGTTGGTTTAGCTTTGTTTAGGTCATATCTACATGGAAAACAAAGGTTGGGACCTTATAGCACATGCTAGCCCCCCGGTATACCCGCAGTGGGACTGTTACCCCTACACGTCCAAGAATCTATTAAGTGTTATCGCACGCGGGTCTACCCCTATAGCTTTCTTAGTATGAGGTTCAGACAACGCGCTTTTTTGTTGGTTTAACTTTGTTTAGGTCATATCTACATGGAAAACAAAGGTTGGGACCTTATAGCACATGCTAGCCCCCCGGTATACCCGCAACAGGACTATTACCCCTACACGTCCAGGAATCTACTAAGTGTTATCGCACGCGTGTCTACCCCTGTAGCTTTCTTAGTATGAGGTTCAGACAACACACTTTTTTGTTGGTTTAGATTTGTTTAGGTCATATCTACATGGAAAACAAAGGTTGGGACCTTATAGCACATGCTAGCCCCCCGGTATACCCGCAGCGGGACTGTTACCCCTACACGTCAAGGAATCTACTAAGTGTTATCGCACGCATGTGAAGAAGGTCAGACCGGGGATCTAGACATTGCATCCATGGACCTTCCACCACACTTGGACACATATACTAGGTCCACGTGCAAGTTCCAGTGGGATTCCGGAGCTCCGGCGGTCCTTTTCCAGCGAAACCCTAGTCGGTGGGGCCCGCGGGTCTACCCCTGTAGCTTTCTTAGTACGAGGTTCAGACAACATGCTTTTTTGTTGGTTTAGCTTTGTTAGGTCATATCTACATGGAAAACAAAGGTTGGGACCTTATAGCACATGCTAGCCCCCCGGTATACCCGCAGCGGGACTATTACCCCTACACGTCCAGGAATCTACTAAGTGTTATCGCACGCGGGTCTACCCCTGTAGCTTTCTTAGTACGAGGTTCAGACAACGCGCTTTTTTGTTGGTTTAGCTTTGTTTAGGTCATATCTACATGGAAAACAAAGGTTGGGACCTTATAGCACATGCTAGCCCCCCGGTATACCCGCAGCGGGACTGTTACCCCTACACGTCAAGGAATCTACTAAGTGTTATCGCACGCATGTGAAGAAGGTCAGACCGGGGATCTAGACATTGCATCCATGGACCTTCCACCACACTTGGACACATATACTAGGTCCACTTGCAAGTTCCAGTGGGATTCCGGAGCTCCGGCGGTCCTTTTCCAGCGAAACCCTAGTCGGTGGGGCCCGCGGGTCTACCCCTGTAGCTTTCTTTGTACGAGGTTCAGACAACACGCTTTTTTGTTGGTTTAGCTTTGTTTAGGTCATATCTACATGGAAAAAAAGGTTGGGACCTTATAGCACATGCTATCCCCCTGGTATACTCGTAGCGGGACAGTTACCCCTACACGTCAAGGAATCTACTAAGTGTTATCGCACGCATGTGAAGAAGGTCAGACCGGGGATCTAGACATTGCATCCATGGACCTTCCACCACACTTGGACACATATACTAGGTCCACGTGCAAGTTCAAGTGGGATTCCGGAGCTCCGGCGGTCCTTTTCCAGCGAAACCCTAGTCGGTGGGGCCCGCGGGTCTACCCCTGTAGCTTTCTTAGTACGAGGTTCAGACAACGCGCTTTTTTGTTGGTTTATCTTTGTTTAGGTCATATCTACATGGAAAACAAAGGTTGGGACCTTATAGAACATGCTAGCACCCCGGTATACACGCCCGTCCAGGAATCTACTAAGTGTTATCGCACGCGGGTCTACCCCTATAGCTTTTTTAGTACGAGGTTCAGACAACGCGCTTTTTTGTTAGTTTACCTTTGTTTAGGTCATATCTACATGGAAAACAAAATTTGGGACCTTATAGCACATGCTAGCCCCCCGGTATACCCGCAGCGGGACTATTACCCCTACACGTCCAGGAATCTACTAAGTGTTATCGCACGCGGGTCTACCCCTATAGCTTTCTTAGTATGAGGTTCAGACAACGCGCTTTTTTGTTGGTTTAGCTTTGTTTAGGTCATATCTACATGGAAAACAAAGGTTGGGACCTTATAGCACATGCTAGCCCCCCGGTATACCCGCAGCGGGACTGTTACCCCTACACGTCAAGGAATCTACTAAGTGTTATCGCACGCATGTGAAGAAGGTCAGACCGGGGATCTAGACATTGCATCCATGGACCTTCCACCACACTTGGACACATATACTAGGTCCACGTGCAAGTTCCAGTGGGATTCCGGAGCTCTGGCGGTCCTTTTCACCGAAACCCTAGTCGGTGGGGCCCGCGGGTCTACCCCTGTAGCTTTCTTTGTACGAGGTTCAGACAACGCGCTTTTTTGTTGGTTTAGCTTTGTTTAGGTCATATCTACATGGAAAACAAAGGTTGGGACCTTATAGCGCATGCTAGCCCCCCGGTATACTCGCAACAGGGCTGTTACCCCTACACGTCAAGGAATCTACTAAGTGTTATCGCACGCATGTGAAGAAGGTCAAACCGGGGATCTATACATTGCATCCATGGACCTTCCACCACACTTGGACGCATATAATAGGTCCACGTGCAAGTTCCAGTGGGATTCCGGAGCTCCGGCGGTCCTTTTCCAGCGAAACCCTAGTCGGTGGGGCCCGCGGGTCTACCCCTGTAGCTTTCTTTATACGAGGTTCAGACAACGCGCTTTTTTGTTGGTTTAGCTTTGTTTAGGTCATATCTACATGGAAAACAAAGGTTGGGACCTTATAGCACATGCTAGCCCCCCGGTATACCCGCAGAGGGACTGTTACCCCTACACGTCCAGGAATCTACTAAGTGTTATCGCACGCGGGTCTACCCCTATATCTTTCTTAGTACGAGGTTCAGACAACATGATTTTTTGTTAGTTTAGCTTTGTTTAGGTAATATCTACATGGAAAACAAAGGTTGGGACCTTATAGCACATGCTAGCCCCCGGTATACCCGCATCGGGACTATTACCCCTACACGTCCAGGAATCTACTAAGTGTTATCGCACGCGGGTGTACCCCTGTAGCTTTCTTAGTACGAGGTTCAGACAACACGCTTTTTTGTTGGTTTAGCTTTATTTAGGTCATATCTACATGGAAAACTAAGGTTGGTACCTTATAGCACATGCTAGCCCCCCGGTATACCCGAAGCGGAACTGTTACCCCTACACGTCAAGGAATCTACTAAGTGTTATCGCACGCATGTGAAGAAGGTCACACCGAGGATCTAGACATTACATAAATGGACCTTCCACCACATTTGGACACATATACTAGGTCCACGTGCAAGTTCCAGTGGGATTCCGGAGCTCCGGCGGTCCTTTTCCAGCGAAACCCTAGTCGGTGGGGCCCGCGGGTCTACCCCTGTAGCTTTCTTTGTACGAGGTTCAGACAATGCACTTTTTTGTTGGTTTAGCTTTGTTTAGGTCATATCTACATGGAAAACAAAGGTTGGGACCTTATAGCACATGCTAGCCCCCGGTATACCCGCAACGGGACTATTACCCCTACACGTACCAGAATCTACTAAGTGTTATCGCACGTGGGTCTACCCCTATAGCTTTCTTAGTACGAGGTTCAGACAACACGCTTTCTTGTTAGTTTAGCTTTGTTTAGGTCATATCTACATGGAAAACAAAGGTTGGGACCTTATAGCACATGCTAGCCCCCCGGTATACCCGCAACAGGACTATTACCCCTACACGTCCAGGAATCTAGTAAGTGTTATCGCACGCGGGTCTACCCCTGTAGTTTTCTTAGTACGAGGTTCAGACAACGCGCTTTTTTGTTGGTTTCGCTTTGTTTAGGTCATATCTACATGGAAAGCAAACGTTGGGACCTTATAGCACATGCTAGCCCCCCGGTATACCCGCAGCGGGACTGTTACCCCTACACGTCAAGGAATCTACTAAGTGTTATCACACGCATGTGAAGAAGATCAGACCGAGGATCTAGACATTGCATCCATGGACCTTCCACCACACATGGACACATATGCTAGGTCCACGTGCAAGTTCCAGTGGATTCGGACTCGGCGGTCCTTTTCAAAGAAACCCTAGTCGGTTGGGCCCGCGGGTCTACCCCTGTTGCTTTCTTTGTACGAGGTTTAGACAACGCGCTTTTTTGTTGGTTTAGCTTTTTTAGGTCATATCTACATGGAAAACAAAGGTTGGGACCTTATAGCACATGCTAGCCCCCCGGTATACCCGCAGCGGGACTGTTACCCCTACACGTCCAGGAATCTACTAAGTGTTATCGCACGTGGGTCTACCCCTATAGCTTTCTTAGTACGAGGTTCAGACAACACGCTTTTTTGTTAGTTTAGCTTTGTTTAGGTCATATCTACATGGAAAACAAAGGTTCGGACCTTATAGCACATGCTAGCCCCCCGGTATACCCACAGCGGGCTATTACCCCTACACGTCTAGGAATCTACCAAAGTGTTATCGCACGCGGGTCTACCCCTGTAGTTTTCTTAGTACGAGGTTCGCATAACGCGCTTTTTGTTTGTTTAGCTTTGTTTAGGTCATATCTACATGGAAAACAAAGGTTGGACCTTATAGCACATGCTAGCCCAGATACCCAATGGGATCTATTCCCTACACATCAAGGAATCTACTAAGTGTTATCGCACGCATGTGAAGAAGGTCAGACCGGGATACATTGCATCATTGGACCTTCCACCACACTTGGACACATATACTAGGTCCACGTGCAAGTTCCAGGGATTCCGAGTCTGCCATGTCCTTTTCAAATAAAACCCTAGTCGGTGGGGCCTGGTCTACCCTGCATCTTTCTTTGTACGAGGTTCAGACAACGCGCTTTTTTGTTGGTTTAGCTTTGTTTAGGTCATATCTACATGGAAAACAAATGTTGGTACCTTATAGCACATGCTAGCCCCCCGGTATACCCGAAGCGGGACTATTACCCCTACACGTCCAGGAATCTACTAAGTGTTATCGCACGCGGGTCTACCCCTATAGCTTTCTTAGTACGAGGTTCAGACAACACGCTTTTTTGTTAGTTTAGCTTTGTTTAGGTCATATCTACATGGAAAACAAAAGTTGGGACCTTATAGCACATGCTAGCCCCCAGGTATACCCGCAGCGGGACTATTACCCCTACACGTCCAGGAATCTACTAAGTGTTATGGCACGCGGGTGTACCCCTGTAGCTTTCTTAGTACGAGGTCCAGACAACACGCTTTTTTGTTGGTTTAGGTTTGTTTAGGTCATATCTACATGGAAAACAAAGGTTGGGACCTTATAGCACATGCTAGCCCCCCGGTATACCCGAAGCGGGACTGTTACCCCTACACGTCAAGGAATCTACTAAGTGTTATCGCACGCATGTGAAGAAGGTCAGACCGAGGATCTAGACATTGCATCCATGGACCTTCCACCACACTTGGACACATATACTAGGTCCACGTGCAAGTTCCAGTGGGATTCCGGAGCTCCGGCGGTCCTTTTCCAGCGAAACCCTAGTCGGTGGGGCCCGCGGGTCTACCCCTGTAGCTTTCTTTGTACGAGGTTCAGACAACGCGCTTTTTTGTTGGTTTAGCTTTGTTTAGGTCATATCTACATGGAAAACAAAGGTTGGGACCTTATAGCACATGCTATCCCCCCGGTATACCCGCAGCGGGACTGTTACCCCTACACGTCCAGGAATCTACTAAGTGTTATCGCACGCGGGTCTACCCCTATAGCTTTCTTAGTACGAGGTTCAGACAACGCACTTTTTTGTTAGTTTAGCTTTGTTTAGGTCATATCTACATGGAAAACAAAGGTTGGGACCTTATAGCACATGCTAGCCCCCCGGTATACCCGCAACGGGACTATTACCCCTACACGTCCAGGAATCTAGTAAGTGTTATCGCACGCGGGTCTACCCCTGTAGCTTTCTTTGTACGAGGTTCAGACAACGCACTTTTTTGTTGGTTTAGCTTTGTTTATGTCATATCTACATGGAAAACAAAGGTTGGGACCTTATAGCACATGCTAGCCCCCCGGTATACCCGCAACGGGACTATTACCCCTACACGTCCAGGAATCTAGTAAGTGTTATCGCACGCCGGTTTACCCCTGTAGCTTTCTTAGTACGAGGTTCAGACAACGCGCTTTTTTGTTGGTTTAGCTTTGTTTAGGTCATATCTACATGGAAAACAAAGGTTGGGACCTTATAGCACATGCTAGCCCCCGGTATACCCGCAGCGGGACTGTTACCCCTACACGTCAAGGAATCTACTAAGTGTTATCGCACGCATGTGAAGAAGGTCAGACCGGGATACATTGCATCATTGGACCTTCCACCACACTTGGACACATATACTAGGTCCACGTGCAAGTTCCAGTGGGATTCCGGAGCTCCGGCGGTCCTTTTCCAGCGAAACCCTAGTCGGTGGGGCCCGCGGGTCTACCCCTGTAGCTTTCTTTGTACGAGGTTCAGACAACGCGCTTTTTTGTTGGTTTAGCTTTGTTTAGGTCATATCTACATGGAAAACAAATGTTGGGACCTTATAGCACATGCTAGCCCCCGGTATACCCGCAGCGGGACTGTTACCCCTACACGTCCAGGAATCTACTAAGTGTTATCGCACGCGGGTCTACCCCTATAGCTTTCTTAGTACGAGGTTCAGACAACACGCTTTTTTGTTAGTTTAGCTTTGTTTAGGTCATATCTACATGGAAAACAAAGGTTGGGACCTTATAGCACATGCTAGACCCTGTATACCGCAATGGACTATTACCCCTACACGTCCAGGAATCTACTAAGTGTTATGGCACGCGGGTGTACCCCTGTAGCTTTCTTAGTACGAGGTCCAGACAACACGATTTTTTGTTGGTTTAGGTTTGTTTAGGTCATATCTACATGGAAAACAAAGGTTGGGACCTTATAGCACATGCTAGCCCCAAGATACCCAAGCGGGATCATTACCCCTACACGTCAAGGAATCTATTAAGTGTTATCGCATGTGAAGAAGGTCAGACCGGGGATCTAGACATTGCATCCATGGACCTTCCACCACACTTGGACACATATACTAGGTCCACGTGCAAGTTCCAGTGGGATTCCGGAGCTCCGGCGGTCCTTTTCCAGCGAAACCCTAGTCGGTGGGGCCCGCGGGTCTACCCCTGTAGCTTTCTTTGTACGAGGTTCAGACAACGCGCTTTTTTGTTGGTTTAGCTTTGTTTAGGTCATATCTACATGGAAAACAAAGGTTGGTACCTTATAGCACATGCTAGCCCCCCGGTATACCTGCAGCGGGACTGTTACCCCTACACGTCCAGGAATCTACTAAGTGTTATCGCACGCGGGTCTACCCCTATAGCTTTCTTAGTACGAGGTTCAGACAACGCACATTTTTGTTAGTTTAGCTTTGTTTAGGTCATATCTACATGGAAAACAAAGGTTGGGACCTTATAGCACATGCTAGCCCCCCGGTATACCCGCAACGGGACTATTACCCCTACACGTCCAGGAATCTAGTAAGTGTTATCGCACGCGGGTCTACCCCTGTAGCTTTCTTAGTACGAGGTTCAGACAACGCACTTTTTTGTTGGTTTAGCTTTGTTTAGGTCATATCTACATGGAAAACAAAGGTTGGGACCTTATAGCACATGCTAGCCCCCCGGTATACACGCAACGGGAATATTACCCCTACACGTCCAGGAATCTAGTAAGTGTTATCGCACGCGGGTCTACCCCTGTAGCTTTCTTTGTACGAGGTTCAGACAACGCGCTTTTTTGTTGGTTTAGCTTTGTTTAGGTCATATCTACATGGAAAACAAAGGTTGGGACCTTATAGCATATGCTAGCCCCCCGGTATACCCGCAGCGGGACTGTTACCCCTACACGTCCAGGAATCTACTAAGTGTTATCGCATGTGGGTCTACCCCTATAACTTTCTTAGTACGAGGTTCAGACAACACGCTTTTTTGTTAGTTTAGCTTTGTTTAGGTCATATCTACATGGAAAACATAGGTTGGGACCTTATAGCACATGCTAGCCCCCCGGTATACCCGCAGCGGGACTATTACCCCTACACGTCCAGGAATGTACTAAGTGTTATCGCACGCGGGTCTACCCCTGTAGCTTTCTTAGTTATGAGGTTCAGACAACACGCTTTTTTGTTGGTTTAGCTTTGTTTAGGTCATATATACATGGAAAACAAAGGTTGGGACCTTATAGCACATGCTAGCCCCCCGGTATACCCGCAGCGGGACTGTTACCCCTACACATCAAGGAATCTACTAAGTGTTATCGCACGCATGTGAAGAAGGTCAGACCGAGGATCTAGACATTGCATCCATGGACCTTCCACCACACTTGGACACATATAGTCGGTCCAGGTGCAAGTTCCAGTGGGATTATGGAGCTCCGGCGGTCCTTTTTCTAGCAAAACCCTAGTCGGTGGGGCCCGCGGGTCTACCCCTGTAGCTTTCTTTGTACGAGGTTCAGACAACGCACTTTTTTGTTGGTTTAGCTTTGTTTAGGTCATATCTACATGGAAAACAAAGGTTGGGACCTTATAGCACATGCTAGCCCCCCGGTATACCCGTAGCGGGACTATTACCCCTACACGTCCAGGAATCTACTAAGTGTTATCGCACGCGGGTCTACCCCTATAGCTTTCATAGTACGAGGTTCAGACAACGCGCTTTTTTATTGGTTTAGATTTTTTTAGGTCATATATACATGGAAAACAAAGGTTGGGACCTTATAGCACATGCTAGCCCCCGGTATACCCAAGAACGGATCATTACCCCTACACGTCAAGGAATCTACTAAGTGTTATCGCACACATGTGAAGAAGGTCAGACCAGGGATCTAGACATTGCATCCATGGACCTTCCACCACACTTGGACACATATACTAGGTCCACGTGCAAGTTCCAGTGGGATTCCGGAGCTCCAACGGTCCTTTTCCAGCGAAACCCTAGTCGGTGGGGCCCGCGGGTCTACCCTTGTAGCTTTCTTAGTACGAGGTTCAAACAACGCGCTTTTTTCTTGGTTTAGCTTTTTTAGGTCATATCTACATGGAAAACAAAGGTTGGGACCTTATAGCACATGCTAGCCCCCGGTATACCCGCAGCGGGACTGTTACCCCTACACGTCCAGGAATCCACTAAGTGTTATCGCACGCGGGTCTACCCCTATAGCTTTCTTAGTACGAGGTTCAGACAACGCGCTTTTTTGTTAATTTAGCTTTGTTTAGGTCATATCTACATGGAAAACAAACTTTGGGACCTTATAGCACATGCTAGCCCCCCGGTATACCCGCAGCGGGACTATTACCCCTACACGTCTAGGAATCTACTAAGTGTTATCGCACGCGGGTCTACCGTTGTAGCGTTCTTAGTACGAGGTTCAGACAACGCGCTTTTTTGTTGTTTTAGCTTTTTTTAGGTCATATCTACATGGAAAACAAAGGTTGGGACCTTATAGCACATGCTAGCCCCCGGTATACCCGAATGGATCAAGTACCCCTACACGTCAAGGAATCTACTAAGTGTTATCGCACGCATGTGAAGAAGGTCAGACCGGGGATCTAGACATTGCATCCATGGACCTTCCACCACACTTGGACACATATACTAGGTCCACGTGCAAGGTCCAGTGGGATTCCGGAGCTCCGGCGGTCCTTTTCCAGCGAAACCCTAATCGGTGGGGCCCGTGATGGGTTCGTAGCATGGAAAACAAAAAATTTCCACCGCAAGAACGAACAAAACCCAGATCTAATCTAGACAAATGCCAAGATCTAATCTATTAGACATGAGCAACGAGATAGATCGGTACTAACCCTCGTAGAACTGAAAGCGTTACGAGATTAGATCTAGTGGATGATGTAGTCGATCACTTGCCGATCTCAATATCGTGTGGACGATCCTTTCGGCGCCGCGTTCCGGCAGCGCTTCCATGACGGTCACTGCGTGCGAGTCTAGACCTTCTTCTCCCGTTCCGTGAAAGCGGAGGTAGTAGATCTTCTCCACGGAATCCCAAAGACGACGACGGCGTGGTGGTGGTGGTGGAGGTGAGAATTCTGCAGGGGCTCTGGCTCTGTGTGAAGAAAGGTGGAGGAGAGGGGCGGCTGAGATTGGTTGTTATGATAGGAGGTACAAGAGGGGGCGCCCCCTCCCTTCTATTTAAAGGAGGGAGGCGCGCCTGGGGAGGGGGAGTCCTAGTAGGACTCCCCTCCTTGGGCCAGCGGTGGGAAGGGGGGAGGAAACCTCTGTAGGGGTTCGTAGCATGAAAAACAAAAAATTTCTATCGCATACAAACAAACAAGCCAAGATCTATCTACTAGATTGTAGCAACGAGTCGATGGAATAACTCACCCTCGAAGATTCCAAAGTGTTTAACGAGAGCAGATTCTCGTGGGTGATGTAGTCGTACTCTTTCCGATCTCAAGATCGCAGAGACGATCCTTCCGGCGCAGCGTTCTCAAGAGCGCCCCGCAGTCGGTCACACGTTCGGTACTGACGAAGACCTTCCTCTCCCTTGTTCCAAAGAAAATGGAGGTTGTAGCACTCTCCTCATGATTCAAGAAGACAACGGCGTGGTACCGGAGGTAGAGGGAAATCCCGCAGGCTTCGCCTTAAGCCAAGTAGTATGGTGGAGCTTATGAGAGAGGCTATTAGTGGTCTAGTAATTAGACACACCAATTAGAGGGCTCTAAACCAATTAGAAGGCTCTAAACCGAATAGCTCTAAACCGGGGTCTAGATCTAGGGTTTAGTTTAGAGGATAGGAAACTTGTGTGTCTAGGAGGGGAGCCCTGCCCCTCCTTATATAGGTTGGAGGGCTGTCCGGCCAAGGGGAGGAGTTCCTCCCCAACTCGGCCTAGGGAGGTGCGGCCAAGGGAGGAACCTCCTCCAACTCGGCCTCCACCTCTCCTCCTCTTTCCCACTTCCCAAACTGCTGTTTGACTTTCAAACTAGCCGTTTGACTTTTCAATTTAGGAATTAAATAAATCCTTTATTTGGGACAGCAAGAATACTTAGTACATTATGCAAACATTCCAATATGTAATGAAACACTCATGTACCCTTCCCCATACGGAGTGCCGGACATTCCGGGACATTCTAGAATGTTCCCGATGAAAACACCGGAATCATTCCGCCATCTCAAACGGACTTTCCTTATATGAATCTTATTCTCGGACCATTCCGGATCTCCTCGTGATATCCGGATCCCATCCGAGACTCAACAACATTCGGTCTCTTTCTCATAATACCATAACTACTCAAACACCGTCGAATCCTTAAGTGTGTCTCCCTACGGTTCGTGAATTATGCGGACATGATCGAGACACTTCTCCGAACAATAACCAATAGAGGAATCTGGAAATTCATATGGCTCTACATATTTCTACGATTACTTTGATCGAATGAACCACTTACATACGATACCAATTTCCCTTTGTCTCACGATATGTTACTTATCCGAGGTTATGATCGGTAGATCTCTGCATACCTAGTTCATCCTCGCATCGATAAGTACTCTTTTCTCGTTCCTGATATGTGATCCCTTGTGACCAAGTCACATGCTTGCAAGCTAATTGGATGACATTTCACCGAGAGGGCCCAGAGAATATCTATCCGTCATGTGGATGGACAAATCCCACTCTTGATCCATGTGTTTCAACCAATACTTTCCGAACACTCAATGCCACCTTTATAGCCACCACGTTACGGTGTGGTGTTTGATGACATCAAAGCATCCATCCAAAGAAAGGCAATATGCATGATCTCATGGTCAAGGAATTAGGTTACTATGTATCGAAAGCATATAGCAATTGAACTATTGAAATGACTTGATCTTTATGCTACGCTTGTCTATAGGAGTATGTCCACCATATCATTCTCCTAACGATATGATCTTGTTGTTGATAACATCTCAATGTTCATGACAAAGAAACCACATCATCAATCAACCAACAAGCTAGTGAAGTATAGAGGCTATACTAGGGACTTCAAATTAGGTTTACAAATCACACAAGTATTAATGGTTTCCTTGTTAATACTATTATAGCATGAATGTAAACATTTATCATAAACACAAAGATATATAATAATAACTACATTTATTATTACCTCTAGGCATATCTCCAACAGTCTCCCACTTGCACTAGAGTCATCTAATCTAGATTACATGGTAATATACCGAACACCCATGGCGCTTTGGTGTTGGTCATGTTTTGCCCTCGGAGAGGTTTAGTCAACGGATCCGCCACATTCAGATCTGTGTACTTTGCAAATCTTTATATCCCCATCCCGGATATGTTCTCGAATAGCGTGAAAACGTAGCTTGATATGCTTCACTTCTTGTGTGACCTTGGTTCTTGCGCATTGGCTATGGCGCCCATGTTATCACAAAGATAGACATTGGGTCCAGCACTTGGAACCACACCCAGCTCAGTAATGAACTCTTTCATCCATATCGCTTGTGAAGCCTCCAAGCAGCCATGTATTCTGATTCAGTTGAAGATCTCGCCACAACGCTTTGCTTCGCACTCCAGCTAATCGCTGCACCATTCAAAATAAATACGTATCCAGTTGTGATTTAGAATCATCCGGATCGGTGTTCCAACTAGCATCGGTGTAACCATTAACAACGAGCTGTTCATCACCTCCATAAGAAAGAACCATATCCTTAGTTCTTCTCAAGTACTTAAGGATGTTTTGATCATTGTCCAATGATCCACTCTGGATCACTTTGATATCTGCTAGTTAGACTAACAAAGATATGCGATGTCGGGTCTAGTACATAGCATGGCATACATTAGAGATCCTATGGCTGAGGCATAGGAGTCTTACTCATCTTTTCTCTATCTTACGCCGATGTCGACTTTGAGTTTTACTCAAGGTCGATTAGCAACATGGGCAAGAACCCTTTCTTGCTATCCGCCATTCCAAACCTCTTTAGAACTTTGTCCAAATATGTACTTTGTGACAATGATATTTGGCGTTCGATCTATCTCTATAAATCTGTATGCCTAATATGTAAGCTGCTTCGCCAAGATCCTTCATTGAAAAACTATTATTCAAATACTCTTTGACACTATTAAGAAGGTCTACATCATTCCCAATCAACAATATGTCATCCACATACAGTATTAAGAATGCTACAGAGCTCCCACTCACTTTCTTGTAAATACAAGCTTCTCCATAAGTTTGTATAAAACCAAAACTTTTGATTACCTTATCAAAACGTTGATTCCAACTTCGGATGCTTGCTTCAATCCATAGATGGACCGTTGAAGCTTGCATACCTTGTTAGCATCTTTAGGATCGACAAAACCTTTGGGTTGCATCATATACAACTCTTCATCAATGTCTCCATTGAGGAATGCTGTTTTGACATCCATCCGCCATATCTCATAATCATAATATGCAGCGATTGCTAACATAATCCTCACAGACTTTTAGCTTCACCGGTGAGAAAGTCTCATCGTAGTCAACTCCTTGAATTTGTCGAAACCCTTTGCGACAAGTCGAGCTTTATAGACGTAACATTACCATCAAGATCTGTTTTCTTCTTGAAAATCCATTTGTTCTCGATGACTTCCGCCATCCGTAAGTCCACCAAAGTCCATACTTGGTTTTCGTACATGGATCCAATCTCGGATTTCATGGCTTCTTGCCATTTATTGAATCTGGGCTCATCATCGCTTCCTCATATGTCTCGGGGTCATCGGTGTTGTCCACCAACATGACATTCATAACGGAATCATACCAATGGAGTGGTACGAAGTTCGTTGACCTCCGAGGCTCAGAGCAACTTCAACCAAGTTTCATGATCACTATCATTAGCTTCCTCTCTTATTGGTGCAGGCACCACAGAACTTCTTCCGTGCTGCGCTACTCGCAATTTCGAGAGAAGGTTCGACAACCTCGTCGAGTTCTACTTTCCTTCCAAGTCACCTCTTTCGAGAGAAATTCCTTCTCTAGAAAGGATCCATTCTTAGCAACGAAGATTTTGCCTTCGGATCTATGATAGAAGGTATACCCAATAGTTTCCTTCGGGTATCCTATGAAGACGCATTTTTCCGCTTTGGGTTCAAGCTTGTCCGGCTGTAACTTTTTTTACATAGGCTTCAGATCCCCAAAACTTTAAGGAGCGACAATTTAGGTTTCTTCCCAAACCATAATTCATACGGTGTCGTTTCAACGGATTTAGACGGTGCCCTATTTAAAGTGAATGCTGTTTCTAATGCATAACCCCAAAATGATAGTGGTAAATCGTAAGAGACATCATAGAACGAACCATATCTAAGAGAGTTCGACACGACGTTCGACACACCATTACGCTGTGGTGTTCCCCGGTGTCAATCGCGAAAGTATTCCACATTTCTTCAAATGCTCGCCAAACTCGTAACTTAGATATTCACCTCCACGATCGTAACGTAGAAATTTAATCTTCTTGTTACTTTGATTCTCTACTTCACTTTGAAACTCCTTAAACTTCTCGAAAGTTTCGGACTTATGTTTCATGAAATAGATATACCCATATCTACTCAAGTCATCCGTGAAGGTAAGAACATAACGATAACCATCACATGATGCTACACTCATTGGACCACACACATCGGTATGATTTCCAATAAGTCCGTAGCTCGCTCCATCATACTGAAAATGGAGTCTTAGTCATTTTACCCATCGACATGCCTCGCATCTTTCAAGTGATTCAAAATCAAGTGATTCAAGAAGTCCATCGAATGGAGTTTCTTCATACGTTTCACTCAATGTGACCAAGACGACGATGCCACATATAGGTCGAGTTATCGCTGATTTCAATCGTTTAGCCTCAATGTTGTTGATATGTGTATTTCCACTATCGAGATTCAATATGAATAGACCATCTATCAAAGGTGCATGTGCATAAAACATATTACTCATATAAATCGAACAACCATTATTCTCGGATTTAAACAAGTAAGCATCTCGCAATAAACAAGATCCCGATATAATGTTCATGCTTAACGCAGCACCAAATAACAATTATTTAAGTGTAAAACTAATCCCGATGGTAGATGAAGAGGTAGCGTCCGACCGCGATCACATCAACCTTTGATCCGCTTTCCTACGGCGCATCGTCACCTCGTTCTTCACTAGCTTCATTTATTCGCAGCCTGCTTCGAAGTTACAAATATGAGCAACCGAACCAAGATCAAATACCGAGGCACTACTACGAGTACTAGTGAGATACACATCAATAACATGTATATCGATATACCTTTCTTCTTGATGTTGCCGTTCTTCAAATCCGCCAAGTACCTTGGGCAATTCCGCTCAAAGGACCTTCTCCCTTGCAAGAAAGCACTCGCAGTGCTTAGGTCCAGCCTTGGTCTTCTTCGGTATGGTAACTTTCTTACCACCCTTCTTGAAGTGTCCCTTTGCTTAGACTTGCCTTTCTTGAATTTGGTGGTCTTATTGACCATCAACACTTGGTGCTCTTTCTTGATCTCCACTTCGCAGATTTTAACATAGCAAACAGCTGCAACTCTTTGTTCATGTTCGCATGTTGTAGTTCATCACAAAGTTCTTGTAACTTGGTGGTAGTGATTGGAGGATGCGTAAACCCCAAAGTATTAGGAATCACTATACCCAAACTTTGAAGTTTATTTATGCCCAGACATCTTAAGCACATGCTCACCGACGAGCTACCTCTTCCATCTTGCGCTTAAAGAACTTTTCGAAGCTTCATAACTTTCAATTGCCGCATGAGTCTCAAAGATTAATTTGAGATCCTCGACAATATCATATGGATCGACTCTTCAAACCTTTTCTCAAGCTCCGATTCTAAACCATACAAGATAGCACACTGAACTATGGAGTAATCGATTCTTCCGAGCGAGGTAAACATTCTTTACTTCATCGGTAGCATCACCGCAGTGGGTCACCTAGCGGTGCATCCAAAGACATAGGTCAAATTACCACCTGTGAGGACAATCCTCAAATTGGAACCAATCCAAGTTGCTTCCATTGTTTTTCAACTTTTCTTTCTCTAGGAACGCATTAAAATTGATGGTAGGCTGCCATTGATCTACAACATATTTGCAATAGTTTAGACTAAGTTTATGACAAATTGAGTTCAAATTAATTAATGAAATTAAACTAGGTGAACTCCCACTCAAAACAACATCCCTCACATTGTTTTAGTGATCACGAACCAAATCCACTACATCAACACCGATCATCACGAGAGCTGATATAGTTTTAATGGCGAACAATCATCATGTTCATCATATCTACTATATGATTCATGCTTTGCCTTCGGCGATCCGTGTTCTCGAGGCCATGTCTGTACATGCTAGGCTCACAAGATCAAACCTTAGCTTCCGTGATAAGCAAATCTGGCTTGCTTACGTTGTATTCACCCATGAATCAAAGACACCCGATCATCACGTGGTGCTCAAGCGAAGCTTTGGCAACGTGCATACTAAGGGTGAACACTTTAGAACTTGAAATTTATGTGCATGAGGATCATCTTATAATGCTACCGTCGTCTACTAAGCAATACAAGATGCATAAAGGATTAACATCACATGCAATTCATAATATGTGATATGATATGGTTTTCTTCTTTGTGCTTCCGATCTCCATCTTCAAGCTAACATGATCTCCATCATCACCGCATAGCATCAAGGTGAATGACGCTTCATGGTTGTCGCCCACCAGCTTCAACTATTACATCTATTTTGAATAGACACGCAGGTCTTAACAGATATTAAAGACAACCATATGGCTCTCGCCGTTGCCAACTTACAATAAGGAACATTGCATACATCAAATATAATCACAATCATGGCCATATCACATCACGGCACACCCTGCAAAACAAAGTTAGACGCTTCTACTTTCTTTGCATATTTTACGTGGTTTGGGGCTTTCCATAGGTGTCGCTCTAACCTACGAACAAGAACCACAACATTGATACTAGCATTGTTGATTACCCGTTGTAAATTGGATCTTTACTATGCTAGGAGAAACAGGCACCAAAAGCCACTTATGCAAAACGAGTTGCATGTCAAGCGTGGAGCAAGTCTCATGAACGATGTCATGTAAGGTTAGCCCGGCCGCTTCATCCCAACATACCGCAAGATGCAAAGTACACAAAAGCAATCTACAATAAAGCATCAACGCCCACAATGACCATTGTGTTCTACTCGTGCAACAGATCTACATATAGACACGGCTCGATACCAATCGAGGGTTCGTAGCATGAAAAACAAAATTTTCTATCGCATACAAACAAACAAGCCAAGATCTATCTACTAGATTGTAGCAACGAGTCGATGGAATAACTCACCCTCAAGATTCCAAAGTGTTTAACGAGAGATTCTCGTGGGTGATGTAGTCGTATTTCCGATCTCAAGATCGCGAGACGATCCTTCCGGCGCATGCTCTCAGGCGCTCCCGCAATGGTCACACGTTCGGTACTCGACGAAGACCTTCCTCTCCTTGTTCCAAAGACCGTGGAGGTTGTAGCACTTCCTCGCGATTCCCAAAAGACAACGGCGTGGTACCGGGAGGTAGAGGGGAATCATGCAGGCTTCGCCTTAAGCCGTGGTAGTATGGTGGAGCTTATGAGAGAGGCTATTAGTGGTCTAGTAATTAGACACACCAATTAGAGGGCTCTAAACCAATTAGAAGGCTCTAAACCGAATAGCTCTAAACACGGGTCTAGATCTAGGGTTTAGTTTAGAGGATAGGAAACTTGTGTGTCTAGGAGGAGCCCTGCCCTCCTTATATAGGTTGGAGGGCTGGCCGGCCAAGGGAGGAGTTCCTCCCCAACTCGGCCTAGGGAGGTGCGCCGCCAAGGGAGGAACCTCCTCCAACTCGGCCTCCACCTCTCCTCCTCTTTTCCCACTTCCCAAAATCGCTGCTTGACTTTCAAACTAGCCGTTTGACTTTTCAATTTAGGATTTAAATAAATCCTTTATTTGGGACAGCAAGAATACTTAGTACATGATGCAATCATTCCAATATGTAATGACACATTCATGTACCCCTTCCCCCTCCGGAGTGCCGGACAGTCCGGGACCTTCTAGAATGTTCGATGAAAACACCTAATCATTCCGCCATTCAAACGGGACTTTCCTTATATGAATCTTATTCTCGGACCATTCCGGATCTCCTCGTGATATCCCGGATCCCATCCGAGACTCAACAACATTCGGTCTCTTTCTCATAATACCATCACTACTCAACACAACGTCGAATCCTTAAGTGTGTCTCCCTACGGTTCGTGAATTATGCGGACATGATCGAGACACTTCTCCGAACAATAACCAATAGAGGAATCTGGAAATTCATATGGCTCTACATATTTCTACGATTACTTTGCATCGAATGAACCACTTACATACGATACCAATTTCCTTTGTCTCACGATATGTTACTTATCCGAGGTTATGATCGTCGGATTCTCGCATACCTAGTTCATCCTCGCATCGATAAGTACTCTTATCACGTTCCCGTGATAAGTGATCCCGTCAGACCAAGACACATGCATGCAAGCTAATTCGATGACATATCACCGAGAGGGCCCAGAGAAAATCTATCAGTCCGGTGGATGGACAAATCCCACTTGATCCATGTGTTTCAACCAATACTTTCCGAACACTCAATGCCACCTTTATAGCCACCCTGTTACGGTGTGGTGTTTGATGACATCAAAGCATCCATCCAGTAAAGGCAATATGCATGATCTCATGGTCGAAGGAATTAGGTTACTATGTATCAGAAAGCATATAGCAATTGAACTATTGAAATGACTTGATCTTTATGCTACGCTTGTCTATAGGAGTATGTCCACCATATCATTCTCCTAACGATATGATCTTGTTGTTGATAACATCTCAATGTTCATGACAAAGAAACCACATCATCAATCAACCAACAAGCTAGTGAAGTATAGAGGCTATACTAGGGACTTCAAATTAGGTTTACAAATCACACAAGTATTAATGGTTTCCTTGTTAATACTATTATAGCATGAATGTAAACATTTATCATAAACACAAAGATATATAATAATAACTACATTTATTATTACCTCTAGGGCATATCTCCAACAACCTCCTCCCCTACGAATCCGTGTATTGCCCCACTTGGACTCCTTGATCCCTTTCTTGGTTTTCAAGTAAACTCCAAGAAATCCTCTAGAACCTTCCAGAACATTCCGAAACCTTCTAGAATCTCCATACAAACACTCCGGAACATTTCCTAACTTAGAAAATGATCTCCAATATATGAATCTTATTCTCTAGACCATTCCGGATCTCCTCGTGATGTCCCGGATCCATTCCGAGACTCCGAACATCATTCGGTCTCCAACGCAAATTCCATATCTACTTAAAACAACTTCGAACCTTAAGTGTGTCACCCTATGGTTCGTGAATATGCAGACATGATGAAGACATCTCTCCAACCAATAACCATTAGCGGGATCTGGAGATCCATAACGGCTCCCACATACTCAACGATGACTTCGTGATCGATTGAACCATTTTACATAAGAAACCAATTCCCTTCGTCACGCGATATTCTACTTATCCGAGGTTTGATCGTCAGTATCTTCATACCTAGTTCTTCCTCGTTACTAATAAGTACTCTTTACTCGTTCCATGTTATGTCATCCCTTGTGACCCAGTCACATGCTTGCAAGCTATCTAGATGACATTCCACCGAGAGGGCCCAGAGTATATCTATCTGTCATATGGATGGACAAATCCCAATCTTGGCCTATGCGCTTCAACACATACTTTCAGAATACCCAATGACACCTTTATGAACACCTAGTTACGAAGCGGTGTTTGATGTCATCAAAGTACCCATCCGGTGATGGTGATTAACATAACCTCATGGTCGAAGGATTAGGTTACTATGTATTTGAAAGCTTACAGCAATACGAACTTAATGACTTGATCTTATGCTATGCTTACTATGGGTGTGTGTCCATCACATCATTCTCCTAATGATATAACCTTGTTATTAATCACATCCAATGTCCATGATTAGGAAACCATGATCATCAATCAATCAACAAGCTAGTTCAACAAGAGGCTTACTAGGGACTCTTTTATGTTTACAAAACACACATGTATTTAGAGTTTCCTTATAATACAATTATAGCATGGGATGTAAACATTCATCATAAACACAAAGATATAATAATAACCACTTTTATTATTGCCTCTTGGGCATATCTCCAACAGTCTCCCACTTGCACTAGAGTCAATAATCTAGATTACATGGTAATATACCGAACACCCATGGCGCTCATTGTTGGTCATGCTTTGCTCTAGGGAGAGGTTTAGTCAGCGGATCTGCTACATTCAGATCGGTGTGTACTTTGCAAATCTTTATGTCACCATCTTGGACATACATGAATAGCATGAAAACGTAGCCTGATGTGCTTGAGCTTGCTATGTGACCTTGGCTCTGTGCATTAGCTATGGCACTGTGTTGTCACAGAGATGGCCATCGGGTCTAACGAACTGGGAACCACGCCAAGTTCAGTAATGAACTCCTTCATCCATATGGCTTCTTGAGCAGCCTCCGAAGCAGCTATGTATTCCGATTCAGTTGAAGATTTCGCCACAATGCTCTGCTTGGCACTCCTCCAGCTCACTACAGCACCATTCAAAATAAATACGTATCCAGACTGTGACTTCGAGTCATCTGAATGGGTGTTCCAACTAGCATCAGTGTAACCATTTACAACAAGCTGTTCATCACCTCCATAAGAAAGAACCATATCCTTAGTCCTATTCAGGTACTTTAGGATATTCTTGATCCATCCGATGTTCCATTCGGGATCACTTTGATATCCGCTAGTCAAACTAACAAAGATGTGCTATATCCGGTCTTGTACACAGCATGGCATACATGATAGAACCTATGGCCGAGGCATAGGGAATTTTATTCATCTTTTCTCTATCTTCTGCCATAGCCGGACTTTGAGTTTTACTCAAGGTCTTACTTGACAACATGGGCACGAACCCTTTCTTGCTCTCTTCCATTCTAAACTTCTTTAGAACTTTGTCTAAGTATGTACTTTGTGAAAGCGCTATTAGGCGTCTTGATCTATCTCTATAAATCTTGATGCCTAGAATATATGCCGCTTCGCCAAGATCCTTCATTGAAAAACTATTATTCAAATAAGTTTTGATGCTATTAAGAAGTTCTATATCATTCCCAATCAACAATATGTCATCTACATATAGTACTAGGAATGCTGCAAAGCTCCCACTCACTTTCTTGTAAATACAAGCTTCTCCATAAGTTTGTATAAATCCAAAGTTTTTGATTACCTTATCAAAACGTTGATTCCAACTCCGGGATGCTTGCTTCAGTCCATAAATGGAGCGCTGAAGTTTGCATACCTTGTTAGCATCTTTAGGATCGACAAAACCCTTGGGTTGTACCATATACAACTCTTCCTCAATGTCACCATTAAGGAACGCCGTTTTGACATCCATCTGGCAAATTTCATAATCGAAATATGCAGCGATTGCTAACATGATCCTCACAGACTTTAGCTTTGCTACTGGTGAGAAAGTCTCATCGTAGTCAACTCCTTGAATTTGTCGGAACCCTTTCGCGACAAGTCGAGCTTTATAGACGGTAACATTACCATCAGCATCTGTTTTTCTTTTGAAAATCCATTTGTTCTCGACAGCCTTACGGCCATCCGGTAAGTCCACCAAAGTCCATACATGGTTTTCGTACATGGATCCCATTTCGGATTTCATGGCTTCTAGCCATTTGTCGGAATCTGGGCTCACCATAGCTTCTTCATACGTCGCAGGGTCATCAGTGTTGTCCACTAACATGACGTTCAAGGCAGAGTCATACCACTCAGGAGTGGTACGAACCCTCGTTGACCTGTGAGGTTCAGTAGTAACTTCGTTTGAAGTTTCATGATGATCATCATTAGCTTCCTCTCCAGTTAGTGTAGGCGGCACAGAAACATCTTCCGATGCTGCGCTACTCTCAACTCCGAAAGAAGGTTCAATAACCTCGTCGAGTTTTACTTTCCTTCCAGTCACTTCTTTCAAGAGAAATTCCTTCTCCAGAAAGGATCCATTCTTCGCAACAAAAACTTTGCCTTCGGATCTATGATAGAAGGTATACCCAATTGTTTCTTTAGGGTATCCTATGAAGACGCATTTCTCTGCTTTGGGTTCAAGCTTATCAGGCTATAACTTCTTTACATATGCTTCGCAACCCCAAACTTTAAGGAACGACAACTTAGGTTTCTTTCCAAACCACAATTTGTACGGTGTCGTTTGAATGGATTTAGATGGTGCCCTATTTAAAGTGAATGCGTCTGTCTCTAATGCATAGCCCCAAAATGATAACGGTAAATCTGTAAGAGACATCATAGACCGAACCATATCTAAGAGAGTTCGATTACGACGTTCGGACACACCATTACGCTTTGGTGTTCCCGGCGGTGTCAACTGTGAAAGTATTCCACATTTCTTTAAATGCATGCCAAACTCATAACTCAGATATTCACCTCCAGCAGTAACGCAGAAACTTAATCTTCTTGTTACGATGATTTTCCACTTCACTTTGAAATTCCTTAAACTTCTCGAAAGTTTTGGATTTATGTTTCATAAAGTAGACATACCCATATCTACTCAAGTCATCCGTGAAAGTGAGAACATAACAATATCCACCACGCGATGCTACACTCATTGGACCGCACACATCGGTATGTATTATTTCCAATAAGTCTGTAGCTCGCTCCATTATTCCAGAGAATGGAGTCTTAGTCATTTTTCCCATTAGACATGCTTCGCATCTTTCGAGTGATTCAAGAAGTCCATCAGAATGGAGTTTCTTCATACGCTTCACTCCAATGTGACCAAGACGACAGCGCCACATATATGTAGAATTATCATTCAATTTTATTCGTTTAGCATCTATGTTGTGAACATGTGTATCACTACTATCGAGATTCAATAAGAATAAACCATTCATCTCAGGTGCATAACCATAAAAGATATTACTCATATAAATCGAACAACCTTTATTCTCAGACTTAAAAGAGTAACTGTCTCGCAATAAACAAGATCCAGATATAATGTTCATGCTTAACGCAGGCACCAAATAACAATTATTTAAATTTAAAACTAATCCCGATGGTAGATGCAGAGGGAGCGTGTCGACGGCGATCACATCAACCTTGGAGCCATTTCCAACGCGCATCGTCACCTCGTCTCTCGCAAGTCTTCGTTTATTCCGCAGCTCCTGTTTCGAGTTACAAATATGAGCAACTGGACCAGTATCAAATACCCAGGCACTACTACGATTACTAGTAAGATACACATCTATAACATGTATATCGAATATACCTTTCTTCTTGATGTTGCCGTTCTTGGATCCGCCAGTATTTGGGGCGATACGCCCAAAGGACCAAAGACCCTTGTAGTAGAAGCACTCAGTTTCAAGCTTAGGACCAGCCTTGGGCTTCTTAGCAGGTGCGGCAGCTTTCTTGCCATCCTTCTTGAAGTTGCCCTTGTTCTTAGGCTTGCCCCGTTTCTTGAAATTGGTGGTCTTATTGACCATCAACACTTGGTGCTCCTTCATGATCTCCAGTTCAGCAGTTTTCAGCATGGACGATAGTTCAGGCAACGTCTTGTTCATGAAGTGCATATTGTAGTTCATCACAAAGTTCTTGTAACTTGGTGGCAGTGATTGGAGGACACGGTGAATCCCCAATTCATTAGGAATCGGTATCCCCAACTCTCGGAGTTTGTTTGCGTGCCCAGACATGGTGAGCACGTGCTCGCTAACGGAGTTACCCTCTTCCATCTTGCATGTAAAGAACTTCTCGGAAGCTTCATAGCTTTCCATGGCATGAAGTCTCAAAAATGAGTTTGAGCTCCTTAATGATCTCAAACGGGTCATGGTGCTCAAAACGTTTTTGAAGCTCCGATTCTAAACCGTACAAGATTGCACACTGAACTGTGGAGTAGTGATGTTTCCGAGTGTCATAAACATTCTTTACGTCATCGGTGGCATCTTCTGCAGGTGGGTCACCTAGCAGTGCTTCGAGCACATAGGTCAATTGACCAGCCCTGAGGACGATCTTCAGTCCACGGAACCAGTCCGTGAAATTGCTTCCATTGTTCTTAAGCTTTTCTTTCTCTAGGAACACATTGAAATTGATGGAAACGTTCGCCATAATCTACAACAAATTTGCAAGTAGTTTAGACTAAGTTTATGATAAATAGTGTTCAAATTTAATTCTTAAATCAACTAGGTGAACTCCCACTGAAAACAACATCCCTCGAGTTGTTTTAGTGATTACACGAACCAAATCCACTACACCAAGTCCGATCATCACGTGAGATGATGTAGCTTCATCGGCGAACAATCTTCATGTTCATCATATCAATCATATGACTCATGCTCTACCTTTTGGTATTCCGTGTTCCGAGACCATGTCTGTACATGCTAGGCTCGTCAAGATTAACCTTAGTTTTTGCATGTGCAAATCTGGCTTGCACCCGTTGTATGCACACGTAGAGTCTATCACACCCAATCATCACGAGATCCTTCGAAATGACGAGTCTTAGCAACGGTGCCAACTAAGGACGAACACTTTATTACTTGATATTTAGTGAGAGGGATCATCTTATAATGCTACCGTCGTGATCTAAGCAATACAAGATGCATAAAGGATTAACATCACAGGCAATTCATAATTATTGTGATATGATATGGCCCTTTCTTCTTATGCCTTCGATCTCCATCTCCAAAGCACGGACATGATATCCATCATCACCAGCATTGCGTCAAGGTCCGTGGCGCCGCTTCATGGTTGTTCATCTTCACTAGCAACTATTACAACTACTTGGAACGAAGCTATTACAAGATGAATCGACACGCAGGTCTTAACAGAATTAAAGACAACCATTAGGCTCCTGCCGGTTGCCATATTACAACAAGGATCATTGCATACATCAAATACAATCACAATCACATGTAGGCCATATCACATCACAAAACCCCTGCAAAAACAAGTTAGACGCCTCTAAATTTCTTCGCAAGTTTTACGTGGCTTGGGGCTTTCGACTAAGAACGGATCTTACCTACGAAACTGAACCACAACGTTGATACAAGTGCTATCAAGAGGGTCACGAGATAGATCGGTACTAACCCTCGTAGAACCGAAAGCGTTACGAGATTAGATCTCGTGGATGATGTAGTCGATCACTTGCCGATCTCAAGATCGTGTGGACGATCCTTCCGGCGCCGCGTTCCGGCAGCGCTTCCGCAGACGGTCACACGCGGAGTCGGCAGACCTTCCTCCTGCTCCAAATGAGCAGTGAGGTAGTAGATCTTCTCCACGGAATCCCAGCAGCACGACGGCGTGGTGGTCGTGGTGGAGATGAGAATTCTGCAGGGCTTCGCCTGTGCCTGTGAAGAAGAAAGGTGGAGGAGAGAGGCGGCTGAGATTGGTTGTTATGATAGGAGGTACAAGAGGGGGCGCCCCCTCCCTTCTATTTAAAGGAGGGAGGCACGCCTGGGGAGGGGGAGTCCTAGTAGGACTCCCCTCCTTGGGCCGGCGGTGGGAAGGGGGGAGGAAACCTCCTCCCCTATGAATCCTTGTATTGCCCCACTTGGACTCCTTGATCCTGTTCTTGGTTTTCAAGTAAACTCCAAGAAATCCTCTAGAACCTTCCAGAACATTCTGAAACCTTCTAGAATCTCCATACAAACACTCCAGAACATTTCCTAACTTAGAAAATGATCTCCAATATATGAATCTTATTCTCCGGACCATTCCAGATCTCCTCGTGATGTCCCGGATCCATTCTGAGACTCCGAACATCATTCGGTCTCCGACGCAAATTCCACATCAACTTAAAACAACTTCAAACCTTAAGTGTGTCACCCTACGGTTCGTGAATATGCAGACATGATGAAGACATCTCTCCGATCAATAACCATTAGCGGGATCTGGAGATCCATAACGGCTCCCACATACTCAACGATGACTTCGTGATCGATTGAACCATTTTACATATGAAACCAATTCCCTTTGTCACACGATATTCTACTTATCCGAGGTTTGATCGTCAGTATCTTCATACCTAGTTCTTCCTCACATCGATAAGTACTCTTTACTGCTCCATGTTATGTCATCCCTTGTGACCCAGTCACATGCTTGCAAGCTATCTAGATGACATTCCACCGAGAGGGCCCAGAGTATATCTATCCGTCATATGGATGGACAAATCCCAATCTTGGTCTATGCGCTTCAACACATACTTTCAGAATACCCAATGACACCTTTATGACCACCTAGTTACAAAGCGGTGTTTGATGTCATCAAAGTACCCATCCGATGATGGTGATTAACATAACCTCATGGTCGAAGGATTAGGTTACTATGTATTTGAAAGCTTACAGCAATACGAACTTAATGACTTGATCTTATGCTACGCTTACTATGGGTGTGTGTCCATCACATCATTCTCCTAATGATATAACCTTGTTATTAATCACATCCAATGTCCATGATCAGGAAACCATGATCATCAATCAATCAACAAGCTAGTTCAACAAGAGGCTTGCTAGGGACTCTTTTATGTTTACAAAACACACATGTATTTAGAGTTTCCTTATAACACAATTATAGCATGGGATGTAAACATTCATCATAAACACAAAGATACAATAATAACCACTTTTATTATTGCCTCTTGGGCATATCTCCAACAGCCCGTGGGTCTAACCCTGTAGCTTTCTTAGTACGAGGTTTAGACAATGCGCTTTTTTGTTGGTTTAGCTTTGTTTAGGTCATATCTACATGGAAAACAAAGGTTGGGACCTTATAGCACATGCTAGCCCACCGGTATACCCGCAGCGGGACTATTAGCCCTACACGCCCAGGAATCTACTATGTTATCACGCTGGGTCTACCTCGTAGCTTTCTAAGTATGAGGTTCGCATAACGCTTTTTTGTTGGTTTAGCTTTGTGTAGGTCATATCTACATGGAAAACAAAGGTTGGGACCTTATAGCACATGCTAGACCCCCAGATACCCAAGCATGGATCATACTTACCCCTACACGTCAAGGAATCTACTAAGTGTTATCGCACGCATGTGAAGAAGGTCAGACCGGGGATCTAGACATTGCATCCATGGACCTTCCACCACACTTGGACACATATACTAGGTCCACGTGCAAGTTCAAGTGGGATTCTGGAGCTCCGGCGGTCCTTTTCTAGTGAAACCCTAGTCGGTGGGGCCCGCGGGTCTACCCCTGTAGCTTTCTTAGTACAAGGTTCAGACAATGCGCTTTTTTGTTGGTTTAGCTTTGTTTAGGTCATATCTACATGGAAAACAAAGGTTGGGACCTTATAGCACATGCTAGCCCCCCGGTATACCCGCAACGGGACTATTACCCCTACACGTCCAGGAATCTACTAAGTGTTATCGCACGCGGGTCTACCCCTATAGCTTTCTTAGTACGAGGTTCAGACAACGCGCTTTTTTGTTAGTTTAGCTTTGTTTAGGTCATATCTACATGGAAAACAAAGGTTGGGACCTTATAGCACATGCTAGCCCCCGGTATACCCGCAGCGGGACTATTACCCCTACACGTCCAGGAATCTACTAAGTGTTATCGCACGCGGGTCTACCCCTGTAGCTTTCTTAGTACGAGGTTCAGACAACGCGCTTTTTTGTTGGTTTAGCTTTGTTTAGGTCATATCTACATGGAAAACAAAGGTTGGGACCTTATAGCACATGCTAGCCCCCCGGTATACCCGCAACGGGACTGTTACCCCTACACGTCAAGGAATCTACTAAGTGTTATCGCACGCATGTGAAGAAGGTCAGACCGGGGATCTAGACATTGCATCCATGGACCTTCCACCACACTTGGACACATATACTAGGTCCACGTGCAAGTTCCAGTGGGATTCCGGAGCTCCGGCGGTCCTTTTCCAGCGAAACCCTAGTCGGTGGGGCCCGCGGGTCTACCCCTGTAGCTTTCTTTGTACGAGGTTCAGACAACGCGCTTTTTTGTTGGTTTAGCTTTGTTTAGGTCATATCTACATGGAAAACAAAGGTTGGGACCTTATAGCACATGCTAGCCCCCCGGTATACCCGCAGCGGGACTGTTACCCCTACACGTCCAGGAATCTACTAAGTGTTATCGCACGCGGGTCTACCCCTATAGCTTTCTTAGTACGAGGTTCAGACAACACGCTTTTTTGTTGGTTTAGCTTTGTTTAGGTCATATCTACATGGAAAACAAAGGTTGGGACCTTATAGCACATGCTAGCCCCAGATACCCAAGCTGGATCATACCCCTACACGTCAAGGAATCTACTAAGTGTTATCGCACGCATGTGAAGAAGGTCAGACCGAGGATCTAGACATTGCATCCATGGACCTTCCACCACACTTGGACACATATACTAGGTCCACGTGCAAGTTCCAGTGGGATTCTGGAGCTCCGGCGGTCCTTTTCCAGCGAAACCCTAGTCGGTGGGGCCCGCGGGTCTACCCCTGTAGCTTTCTTTGTACGAGGTTCAGACAACGCGCTTTTTTGTTGGTTTAGCTTTGTTTAGGTCATATCTACATGGAAAACAAAGGTTGGGACCTTATAGCACATGCTAGCCCCCCGGTATACCCGCAACGGGACTGTTACCCCTACACGTCCAGGAATCTACTAAGTGTTATCGCACGCGGGTCTACCCCTATAGCTTTCTTAGTATGAGGTTCAGACAACGCGCTTTTTTGTTGGTTTAGCTTTGTTTAGGTCATATCTACATGGAAAACAAAGGTTGGGACCTTATAGCACATGCTAGCCCCCGGTATACCCGCAGCGGGACTGTTACCCCTACACGTCCAGGAATCTACTAAGTGTTATCGCACGCGGGTCTACCCCTATAGCTTTCTTAGTACGAGGTTCAGACAACGCGCTTTTTTGTTGGTTTAGCTTTGTTTAGGTCATATCTACATGGAAAACAAAGGTTGGGACCTTATAGCACATGCTAGCCCCTGGTATACCCGCAGCGGGACTGTTACCCCTACACGTCCAGGAATCTACTAAGTGTTATCGCACGCGGGTCTACCCCTATAGCTTTCTTAGTACGAGGTTCAGACAACGCGCTTTTTTGTTGGTTTAGCTTTGTTTAGGTCATATCTACATGGAAAACAAAGGTTGGGACCTTATAGCACATGCTAGCCCCCCGGTATACCCTAGCTGGGATCATTACCCCTACACGTAAAGGAATCTACTAAGTGTTATCGCACGCATGTGAAGAAGGTGAGACATGGGATCTAGACATTGCATCCATGGACCTTCCACCACACTTGGACACATATAATAGGTCCACATGCAAGTTCCAGCGGGATTCCGGAGCTCCGGCGGTCCTTTTCCAGCGAAACCCTAGTCGGTGGGGCCCGCGGGTCTACCCCTGTAGCTTTCTTTGTACGAGGTTCAGACAACGCGCTTTTTGTTGGTTTAGCTTTGTTTAGGTCATATCTACATGGAAAACAAAGGTTGGGACCTTATAGCACATGCTAGCCCCAGATACCCAAGCAGCGGATCATATCCCTACACGTCCAGGAATCTACTAAGTGTTATCGCACGCGGGTCTACCCCTATAGCTTTCTTAGTACGAGGTTCAGACAACACGCTTTTTTGTTAGTTTAGCTTTGTTTAGGTCATATCTACATGGAAAACAAAGGTTGGGACCTTATAGCACATGCTAGCCCCCCGGTATACCCGCAACGGGACTATTACCCCTACACGTCCAGGAATCTAGTAAGTGTTATCGCACGCGGGTCTACCCCTGTAGCTTTCTTAGTACGAGGTTCAGACAACGCGCTTTTTTGTTGGTTTAGCTTTGTTTAGGTCATATCTACATGGAAAACAAAGGTTGGGACCTTATAGCACATGCTAGCCCCCG
Organism: Avena insularis; assembly: GCA_023614405.1. Lineage (NCBI taxonomy): Eukaryota > Viridiplantae > Streptophyta > Magnoliopsida > Poales > Poaceae > Avena > Avena insularis. The sequence goes on from CM042684.1 coordinate 382,643,253, forward strand.
GTATACCCGCAACGGGACTGATACCCCTACACGTCAAGGAATCTACTAAGTGTTATCGCACGCATGTGAAGAAGGTCAGACCGGGGATCTAGACATTGCATCCATGGACCTTCCACCACACTTGGACACATATACTAGGTCCACGTGCAAGTTCCAGTGGGATTCCGGAGCTCCGGCGGTCCTTTTCCAGCGAAACCCTAGTCGGTGGGGCCCGCGGGTCTACCCCTGTAGCTTTCTTTGTACGAGGTTCAGACAACGCGCTTTTTTGTTGGTTTAGCTTTGTTTAGGTCATATCTACATGGAAAACAAAGGTTGGGACCTTATAGCACATGCTAGCCCCCCGGTATACCCGCAGCAGGTCTATTACCCCTACACGTCCAGGAATCTACTAAGTGTTATCGCACGCGGGTCTACCCCTATAGCTTTCTTAGTACGAGGTTCAGACAACGCGCTTTTTTGTTGGTTTAGCTTTGTTTAGGTCATATCTACATGGAAAACAAAGGTTGGGACCTTATAGCACATGCTAGCCCCCAGGTATACCCGCAGCGGGACTGATACCCCTACACGTCAAGGAATCTACTAAGTGTTATCGCACGCATGTGAAGAAGGTCAGACCGGGGATCTAGACATTGCATCCATGGACCTTCCACCACACTTGGACACATATACTAGGTCCACGTGCAAGTTCCAGTGGGATTCCGGAGCTCCGGCGGTCCTTTTCCAGCGAAACCCTAGTCGGTGGGGCCCACGGGTCTACCCCTGTAGCTTTCTTTGTACGAGGTTCAGACAACACGCTTTTTTGTTGGTTTAGCTTTGTTTAGGTCATATCTACATGGAAAACAAAGGTTGGGACCTTATAGCACATGCTAGCCCCCCGGTATACCCGCAACGGGACTGTTACCCCTACACGTCCAGGAATCTACTAAGTGTTATCGCACGCGGGTCTACCCCTATAGCTTTCTTAGTACGAGGTTCAGACAACGCGCTTTTTTGTTGGTTTAGCTTTGTTTAGGTCATATCTACATGGAAAAAAAGGTTGGGACCTTATAGCACATGCTAGCCCCCCGGTATACCCGCGACGGTACTATTACCCCTACACGTCCAGGTATCTAGTAAGTGTTATCGCACGCCGGTCTACCCCTGTAGCTTTCTTAGTACGAGGTTCAGACAACGCGCTTTTTTGTTGGTTTAGCTTTGTTTAGGTCATATCTACATGGAAAACAAAGGTTGGGACCTTATAGCACATGCTAGCCCCCCGGTATACCCGCAGCGGGACTGTTACCCCTACACGTCAAGGAATCTACTAAGTGTTATCGCACGCATGTGAAGAAGGTTAGACCGGGGATCTAGAAATTGCATCCATGGACCTTCCACCACACTTGGACACATATACTAGGTCCACGTGCAAGTTCAAGTGCGATTCCAGAGCTCCGGCGGTCCTTTTCCAGCGAAACCCTAGTCGGTGGGGCCCGCAGGTCTAACCCTGTAGCTTTCTTAGTACGAGGTTCAGACAACGCGCTTTTTTGTTGGTTTAGCTTTGTTTAGGTCATATCTACATGGAAAACAAAGGTTGGGACCTTATAGCACATGCTAGCCCCCCGGTATACCCGCAGTGGGACTATTACCCCTACACGTCCAGGAATCTACTAAGTGTTATCGCATGGTTCACCTCGTAGCTTTCTTAGTACGAGGTTCGCATAACGCGCTTTTTTGTTGGTTTAGCTTTGTTTAGGTCATATCTACATGGAAAACAAAGGTTGGGACCTTATAGCACATGCTAGCCCCCAGATACCCGCAATGGATCATTACACCTACACGTCAAGGAATCTACTAAGTGTTATCGCACGCATGTGAAGAAGGTCAGACCGGGGATCTAGAAATTGCATCCATGGACCTTCCACCACACTTGGACACATATACTAGGTCCACGCGCAAGTTCCAGTGGGATTCCGGAGCTCCGGCGGTCCTTTTCCAGCGAAACCCTAGTCGGTGGGGTTCACCCTGTAGCTTTCTTAGTACGAGGTTCAAACAACGCGCTTTTTTGTTGGTTTAGCTTTTTTTAGGTCATATCTACATGGAAAACAAAGGTTGGGACCTTATAGCACATGCTAGCCCCCCGGTATACCCGCAGCGGGACTGTTACCCCTACACGTCCCGGAATCCACTAAGTGTTATCGCACGCGGGACTACCCCTATAGCTTTTTTAGTACGAGGTTCAGACAACGCGCTTTTTTGTTAGTTTACCTTTGTTTAGGTCATATCTACATGGAAAACAAAGGTTGGGACCTTATAGCACATGCTAGCCCCCCGGTATACCCGCAGCGGGACTATTGCCCCTACACGTCCAGGAATCTACTAAGTGTTATCGCACGCGGGTCTACCCCGATAGCTTTCTTAGTACGAGGTTCAGACAACGCACTTTTTTGTTGGTTTAGCTTTGTTTAGGTCATATCTACATGGAAAACAAAGGTTGGGACCTTATAGCACATGCTAGCCCCCTAGATACCAAGAACGGGATCATACCCCTACACGCCAAGGAATCTACTAAGTGTTATCGCACGCATGTGAAGAAGGTCGACTGGGATCTAGACATTGAATCCATGGACCTTCCACCACACTTGGACACAAATACTAGTTCCACGTGCAAGTTCCATGGGATTCCGGAGTCTGGTCCTTTTCCAAATAAACCCTAGTCGGTGGGGCCTGGGTTCACCTCGTAGCTTTCTTAGTACGAGGTTCGCATAACACGCTTTTTGTTGGTTTAGCTTTGTTTAGGTCATATCTACATGGAAAACAAAGGTTGGGACCTTATAGCACATGCTAGCCCCCCGTAATACCCGCAGCGGGACTATTACCCCTACACGGCCCGTGTTACTCTAAGTGTTATCGCACGCGGGTCTACCCCTATAGCTTTCTTAGTACGAGGTTCAGACAACGCGCTTTTTTGTTGGTTTAGCTTTGTTTACGTCATATCTACATGGAAAAAAAAGGTTGGGACATTATAGCACATGCTAGCCCCCCCGGTATACCCGTAGCAGGACTGTTACCCCTACACGTCATGGAATCTATTAAGTGTTATCGCATGCATGTGAAGAAGGTCAGACCGGGGATCTAGACATTGCATCCATGGACCTTCCACCACACTTGGACACATATACTAGGTCCACGTGCAAGTTCCAGTGGGATGCCGGAGCTTCGGCGGTCCTTTTCCAGCGAAACCCTAGTCGGTGGGGCCCTCGGGTCTACCCCTGTAGCTTTCTTTTCTACGAAATTCACACAACGCGCTTTTTTGTTGGTTTAGCTTTGTTTAGGTCATATCTACATGGAAAATAAAGGTTGGGACCTTATAGCACATGCTAGCCCCCAGATACCCGCTGGGATCATTACCCCTAGACGCCCAGGAATCTACTAAGTGTTATCGCACGCGGGTCTACCCCTATAGCTTTCTTAGTACGAGGTTCAGACAACGCGCTTTTTTGTTGGTTTAGCTTTGTTTAGGTCATATCTACATGGAAAACAAAGGTTGGGACCTTATAGCACATGCTAGCCCCCAGATACCCAAAGGGACTATTACCCCTACACGCCCGTGAATCTACTAAGTGTTATCGCACGCTGGTCTACCCCTATAGCTTTCTTAGTACGAGGTTCGCATAACGCTTTTTTGTTGGTTTAGCTTTGTTTAGGTCATATCTACATGGAAAACAAAGGTTGGGACCTTATAGCACATGCTAGCCCCCAGATACCCGCAGCTGGATCATACCCTACACGCCAAGGAATCTACTAAGTGTTATCGCACGCATGTGAAGAAGGTCGACTGGGATCTAGACATTGCATCCATGGACCTTCCACCACACTTGGACACATATACTAGGTCCACGTGCAAGTTCCAAAGGATTCCGGAGTTCTGCGGTCCTTTTCAAATAAACCCTAGTCGGTGGGGCCCATGGTCTACCCCTGTAGCTTTCTTTGTACGAGGTTCACACAACGCGCTTTTTTGTTGGTTTAGCTTTGTTTAGGTCATATCTACATGGAAAACAAAGGTTGGGACCTTATAGCACATGCTAGCCCCCCGGTATACCCGCAGTGGGACTGTATCCCTACACGCCCAGTGAATCTACTAAGTGTTATCGCACGCTGGTCTACCCTATAGCTTTCTTAGTACGAGGTTCGCATAACACGCTTTTTTGTTGGTTTAGCTTTGTTTAGGTCATATCTACATGGAAAACAAAGGTTGGGACCTTATAGCACATGCTAGCCCCAAGATACCAAGCCGGGACTGTTACCCCTACACGTCCAGGAATCTACTAAGTGTTATCGCACGCGGGTCTACCCTGTAGCTTTCTTAGTACGAGGTTCAGACAACGCGGTTTTTTGTTGGTTTAGCTTTGTTTAGATCATATCTACATGGAAAACAAAGGTTGGGACCATATAGCACATGCTAGCCCCCAGATACCCAAGAACGGGACTATTACCCCTACACGCCCAGGAATCTACTAAGTGTTATCGCACGCTGGTTCACCCTCGTAGCTTTCTTAGTACGAGGTTCGCATAACGCGCTTTTTTGTTGGTTTAGCTTTGTTTAGGTCATATCTACATGGAAAACAAAGGTTGGGACCTTATAGCACATGCTAGCCCCCAGATACCCAATGGACTGTTACCCCTACACGTCAAGGAATCTACTAAGTGTTATCGCACGCATGTGAAGAAGGTCAGACTAGGGATCTAGACATTGCATCCATGGACCTTCCACCACACTTGGACACATATACTAGGTCCACGTGCAAGTTCCAGTGGGATTCCGGAGGTCCGGCGGTCCTTTTCTAGCGAAACCCTAGTCGGTGGGGCCCGCGGGTCTAACCCTGTAGCTTTCTTAGTACGAGGTTCAGACAACGCGCTTTTTTGTTGGTTTAGCTTTGTTTAGGTCATATCTACATGGAAAACAAAGGTTGGGACCTTATAGCACATGCTAGCCCCCCGGTATACCCGCAGTGGGAGTGTTACCCCTACACGTCCAGGAATCTACTAAGTGTTATCGCACGCGGGTCTACCCCTGTAGCTTTCTTAGTACGAGGTTCAGACAACGCGCTTTTTTGTTGGTTTAGCTTTGTTTAGGTCATATCTACATGGAAAACAAAGGTTGGGACCTTATAGCACATGCTAGCCCCCCAGATACCCAATGGACTGTTACCCTACACGTCAAGGAATCTACTAAGTGTTATCGCACGCATGTGAAGAAGGTCAGACCGGGGATCTAGACATTGCATCCATGGACCTTCCACCACACTTGGACACATATACTAGGTCCACGTGCAAGTTCCAGTGGGATTCTGGAGCTCCGGTGGTCCTTTTCCAGCGAAACCCTAGTCGGTGGGGCCCGCGGGTCTACCCCTGTAGCTTTCTTAGTACGAGGTTCAGACAACGCGCTTTTTTGTTGGTTTAGCTTTGTTTAGGTCATATCTACATGGAAAACAAAGGTTGGGACCTTATAGCACATGCTATCCCCCCGGTATACCCGCAGCGGGACTGTTACCCGTACACGTCCAGGAATCTAGTAAGTGTTATCGCACGCGGGTCTACCCCTATAGCTTTCTTAGTACGAGGTTCAGACAACGCGCTTTTTTGTTGGTTTAGCTTTGTTTAGGTCATATCTACATGGAAAACAAAGGTTGGGACCTTATAGCACATGCTAGCCCCCGGTATACCCACAGCGGGACTGTTACCCCTACACGTCCAGGAATCTACTAAGTGTTATCGCACGCTGCTCTACCTCGTAGCTTTCTTAGTACGAGGTTCGCATAACGCTTTTTTGTTGTTTTTGCTTTGTTTAGGTCATATCTACATGGAAAACAAAGGTTGGGACCTTACAGCACATGCTAGCCCCCCAGATACCCGCAATGGATCATACTCCTACACGTCAAGGAATCTACTAAGTGTTATCGCACGCATGTGAAGAAGGTCAGACCGGGGATCTAGACTTTGCATCCATGGACCTTCCACCACACTTGGACACATATACTAGGTCCACGTGCAAGTTCCAGTGGGATTCCAGAGCTCCGGCGGCCCTTTTCCAAATAAACCCTAGTCGGTGGGCCTGCTGGTCTACCCTCGTAGCTTTCTTAGTACGAGGTTCGCATAACGCTTTTTTGTTGGTTTAGCTTTGTTTAGGTCATATCTACATGGAAAACAAAGGTTGGGACCTTATAGCACAGGCTAGCCCCTAGATACCCAAGTAGCGGGACTATTACCCTACACGCCCAGTGAATCTACTAAGTGTTATCGCACGCTGGTCTACCTCGTAGCTTTCTTAGTACGAGGTTCGCATAACGCGCTTTTTTGTTGGTTTAGCTTTGTTTAGGTCATATCTACATGGAAAACAAAGGTTGGGACCTTATAGCACATGCTAGCCCCCAGATACCCAAGCTGGGATCAATTACCCCTACACGTCAAGGAAACTACTAAGTGTGATCGCATGCATGTGAAGAAGGTCAGACTGGGGATCTAGACATTGCATCCATGGACCTTCCACCACACTTGGACACATATACTAGGTCCACGTGCAAGTTCCCGTGGGATTCTGAGTCTCTGGTCCTTTTCAAATAAACCCTAGTCGGGGGCCCATGGGTCTACCCTCGTAGCTTTCTTAGTACGAGGTTCGCATAACGCGCTTTTTTGTTGGTTTAGCTTTGTTTAGGTCATATCTACATGGAAAACAAAGGTTGGGACCTTATAGCACATGCTAGCCCCCAGATACCCGCAGCTGGGATCATACCCCTACACGCCCAGTGAATCTACTAAGTGTTATCGCACGCTGGTCTACCCTATAGCTTTTTTAGTACGAGGTCTGCATAACGCTTTTTTTGTTGGTTTAGCTTTGTTTAGGTCATATCTACATGGAAAACAAAGGTTGGGACCTTATAGCACATGCTAGCCCCCAGATACCGGCAGCGGGACTATTACCCCTACACGTCCAGGAATCTACTAAGTGTTATTGCACGCGGGTCTACCCCTATAGCTTTCTTAGTACGAGGTTCAGACAACGCGCTTTTTTGTTGGTTTAGCTTTGTTTAGGTCATATCTACATGGAAAACAAAGGTTGGGACCTTATAGCACATGCTAGCCCCCTAAGATACCCAAGCTGGGATCATACCCCTACACGCCAAGGAATCTACTAAGTGTTATCGCATGTGAAGAAGGTCGACTGGGATCTAGACATTGCATCCATGGACCTTCCACCACACTTGGACACATATACTAGGTCCACGTGCAAGTTCCAGTGGATTCTGAGTTCTGCGGTCCTTTTTCCAAATAAACCCTAGTCGGTGGGGGCCTGCTGGTTCACCTCGTAGCTTTCATAGTACGAAGTTCATACAACGGGCTTTTTGTTGGTTTAGCTTTGTTTAGGTCATATCTACATGGAAAACAAAGGTTGGGACCTTATAGCACATGCTAGCCCCCCGGTATACCCGCAGCGGGACTGTTACCCCTACACGTCCAGGAATCTACTAAGTGTTATCGCACGCGGGTCTACCCCTATAGCTTTCTTAGTACGAGGTTCACACAACGCGCTTTTTTGTTGGTTTAGCTTTGTTTAGGTCATATATAAATACAAAACAAAGGTTGGGACCTTATAGCACATGCTAGCCCCTAAGATACCCGCAGCTGGATCATACCCCTACACGCCAAGGAATCTACTATGTTATCGCACGCATGTGAAGAAGGTCAGACCGGGATCTAGACATTGCATCCATGGACCTTCCACCACACTTGGACACATATACTAGGTCCACGGCAAGTTCCAGTGGGATTCCGGAGTTCTGGTCCTTTTTCAAACCCTAGTCGGTGGGGCCCATGGGTTCACCCCTGTAGCTTTCTTTGTACGAGGTTCAGACAACGCGCTTTTTTGTTGGTTTAGCTTTGTTTAGGTGATATCTACATGGAAAACAAAGGTTGGGACCTTATTGCACATGCTAGCCCCCCGGTATACCCACAGCAGGACAATCTACTAAGTGTTATCGCACGCGGGTCTACCCCTATAGCTTTCTTAGTACGAGGTTCAGACAACGCGCTTTTTGGTTGGTTTAGCTTTGTTTAGGTCATATCTACGTGGAAAACAAAGGTTGGGACCTTATAGCACATGCTAGCCCCTAGTATACTCGCAGCGGGACTATTACCCCTTCACGTCCAGGAATCTAGTAAGTGTTATTGCACGCGGGTCTACCCCTTTAGCTTTCTTAGTACGAGGTTCAGACAACGCGCTTTTTTGTTGGTTTAGCTTTGTTTAGGTCATATCTACATGGAAAACAAAGGTTGGGACCTTATAGCACATGCTAGCCCCCCGGTATACCCGCAGCGGGACTGTTACCCCTACACGTCAAGGAATCTACTAAGTGTTATCGCACGCATGTGAAGAAGGCCAGACCGGGGATCTAGACATTGCATCCATGGACCTTCCACCACACTTGGACACATATAATAGGTCCACGTGCAAGTTCCAGTGGATTCCGGAGTCTGCGGTCCTTTTCCAAATAAACCCTAGTCGGTGGGGCCCTGGGTTCACCCCTGTAGCTTTTGTACGAGGTTCGCATAACGCGCTTTTTTGTTGGTTTAGCTTTGTTTAGGTCATATCTACATGGAAAACAAAGGTTGGGACCTTATAGCACATGCTAGCCCCAGATACCCAAGCATGGATCATACCCCTACACGCCCAGTGAATCTACTATGTTATCGCACGCTGGTCTACCCCTATAGCTTTCTTAGTACGAGGTTCGCATAACGCACTTTTTTGTTGGTTTAGCTTTGTTTAGGTCATATCTACATGGAAAACAAAGGTTGGGACCTTATAGCACATGCTAGCCCCCCGGTACCCACAGTGGGACTATTACCCCTACACGTCCAGGAATCTACTAAGTGTTATCGCACGCGGGTCTACCCCTGTAGCTTTCTTAGTACGAGGTTCGTAAAACGCCCTTTTTTGTTGGTTTAGCTTTTTTTAGGTCATATCTACATGGAAAACAAAGTTTGGGACCTTATAACACATGCTAGCCCCTCAGATACCCGCAGCTGGATCATACCCCTACACGCCAAGGAATCTACTAAGTGTTATCGCATGTGAAGAAGGTCGACTGGGATCTAGACATTGCATCCGTGGACCTTCCACCACACTTGGACACATATACTAGGTCCACGTGCAAGCTCCAGTGGGATTCCTGAGTCCTTTTCAAATAAACCCTAGTCGGTGGGGCCCATGGTCTACCCCTGTAGCTTTCTTAGTACGAGGTTCGCATAACGCGCTTTTTTGTTGGTTTAGCTTTGTTTAGGTCATATCTACATGAAAAACAAAGGTTGGGACCTTATAGCACATGCTAGCCCCCAGATACCCAAGCTGGGACTATTACCCCTACACGCCCGTGAATCTAGTAAGTGTTATCGCACTAGGGTCTACCCCTGTAGCTTTCTTAGTACGAGGTTCAGACAACGCGCTTTTTTGTTGGTTTAGCTTTGTTTAGGTCATATCTACATGCAAAACAAAGGTTGGGACCTTATAGCACATGCTAGCCCCAGATACCCGGGATCATTACCCCTACACGCCAAGGAATCTACTAAGTGTTATCGCACGCATGTGAAGAAGGTCGACTGGATCTAGACATTGCATCCGTGGACCTTCCACCACACTTGGACACATATACTAGGTCCACGTGCAAGCTCCAGTGATTCCGGAGTTCGCGGTCCTTTTCCAAATAAACCCTAGTCGGTGGGGGCTGGTTCACCTCGTAGCTTTCTTTGTACGAGGTTCGCATAACGCGCTTATTTGTTGGTTTAGCTTTGTTTAGGTCATATCTACATGGAAAACAAAGGTTGGGACCTTATAGCACATGCTAGCCCCCAGATACCCGCAGCTGGGACGTTACCCCTACACGCCCAGAATCTACTAAGTGTTATCGCACGCGGGTCTACCCCTATAGCTTTCTTAGTACGAGGTTCAGAAACCGCTCTTTTTTGTTGGTTTAGCTTTGTTTAGGTCATATCTACATGGACAACAAAGGTTGGGACCTTATAGCACATGCTAGCCCCCAAGATACCAGCAGCGGGACTATTACCCCTACACGTCCAGGAATCTACTAAGTGTTATCGCACGCGGGTCTACCCCTGTAGCTTTCTTAGTACGAGGTTCAGACAACGCGCTTTTTTGTTGGTTTAGCTTTGTTTAGGTCATATCTACATGGAAAACAAAGGTTGGGACCTTATAGCACATGCTAGCCCCAGGTATACCCGCAATGGGATCATACTCCCCTACACGTCAAGGAATCTACTAAGTGTTATCGCACGCATGTGAAGAAGGTCAGACTAGGGATCTAGACATTGCATCCATGGACCTTCCACCACACTTGGACACATATACTAGGTCCACGTGCAAGTTCCAGTGGGATTCCGGAGGTCCGGCAGTCCTTTTCAAATAAACCCTAGTCGGTGGGGCCCGTGGGTCTACCCCTATAGCTTTCTTAGTACGAGGTTCAGAAAACGCGCTTTTTTGTTGGTTTAGCTTTGTTTAGGTCATATCTACATGGAAAACAAAGGTTGGGACCTTATAGCACATGCTAGCCCCCGGTATACCCATAGCGGGACTGTTACCCCTACACGTCAAGGAATCTACTAAGTGTTATCACACGCGGGTCTACCCCTGTAGCTTTGTTAATACGAGGTTCAGACAACGCGCTTTTTTGTTGGTTTAACTTTATTTAGGTCATATCTACATGGAAAACAAAGGTTGGGACCTTATAGCACATGCTAGCCCCCCGGTATACCCGCATCGGGACTGTTACCCCTACACGTCAAGGAATCTACTAAGTGTTATCGCACGCATGTGAAGAAGGTCAGACCAGGGATCTAGACATTTCATCCATGGACCTTCCACCTCACTTGGACACATATACTAGGTCCACGTGCAAGTTCCAGTAGGATTCCGGAGCTCCGGCGATCCTTTTCCAGCGAAACCCTAGTCGGTGGGGCCCGTGGGTCTACCCCTATAACTTTCTTTGTACGAGGTTCAGACAACACGCTTTTTTGTTGGTTTAGCTTTGTTTAGGTCATATCTACATGGAAAACAAAGGTTGGGACCTTATAGCACATCCTAGCCCCCAGATACCCAAGCTGGGATCTATTACCCTACACGCCCGTGAATCTAGTAAGTGTTATCGCACGCGGGTCTACCCCTATAGCTTTCTTAGTACGAGGTTCAGACAACGCGCTTTTTTGTTGGTTTAGCTTTGTTTAGGTCATATCTACATGGAAAACAAAGGTTGGGACCTTATAGCACATGCTAGCCCCCCGGTATACCCGCAGCGGGACTGTTACCCCTACACGTCCAGGAATCTACTAAGTGTTATCGCACGCGGGTCTACCCCAATACCTTTCTTAGTACGAGGTTCAGACAACGCGCTTTTTTGTTGGTTTAGATTTGTTTAGGTCATATCTACATGGAAAACAAAGGTTGGGACCTTATAGCACATGCTAGCCCCCGGTATACCCGCAACGGGACTGTTACCCCTACACGTCAAGGAATCTACTAAGTGTTATCGCACGCATGTGAAGAAGGTCAGACCGGGGATCTAGACATTGCATCCATGGACCTTCCACCACACTTGGACACATATACTAGGTCCACGTGCAAGTTCCAGTGGGATTCCGGAGCTCCGACGGTCCTTTTCCAGCGAAACCCTAGTCGGTGGGGCCCACGGGTCTACCCCTGTAGCTTTCTTTGTACGAGGTTCGCATAACGCTTTTTTGTTGGTTTAGCTTTGTTTAGGTCATATCTACATGGAAAACAAAGGTTGGGACCTTATAGCACATGCTAGCCCCCAAGATACCCAATGGGAAATTACCCCTACACGCCCAGTGAATCTACTAAGTGTTATCGCACGCTGGTCTACCCCTATAGCTTTCTTAGTACGAGGTTCGCATAACGCGCTTTTTGTTGTTGGTTTAGCTTTGTTTAGGTCATATCTACATGGAAAACAAAGGTTGGGACCTTATAGCACATGCTAGCCCCCAGATACCCAAGCACGGGACTATTACCCCTACACGCCCGTGAATCTACTAAGTGTTATTGCACGCTGGTCTACCTGTAGCTTTCTTAGTACGAGGTTCAGACAACGCGCTTTTTTGTTGGTTTAGCTTTGTTTAGGTCATATCTACATGGAAAACAAAGGTTGGGACCTTATAGCACATGCTAGCCCCCCGGTATACCCGCAGCGGGACTGTTACCCTACACGTCAAGGAATCTACTAAGTGTTATCGCACGCATGTGAAGAAGGTCAGACCGGGGATCTAGACATTTCATCCATGGACCTTCCACCACACTTGGACACATATACTAGGTCTACGTGCAAGTTCCAATGGGATTCCGAAGCTCCGGCGGTCCTTTTCCAGCGAAACCCTGGTCGGTGGCGCCTACTGGTCTACCCCTGTAGCTTTCTTTGTACGAGGTTCAGACAACGCGCTTTTTTGTTGGTTTAGCTTTATTTAGGTCATATCTACATGGAAAACAAAGGTTGGGACCTTATAGCACATGCTAGCCCCCGGTATACCCGCAGCGTGACTATTACCCCTACACGTCCAGGAATCTACTAAGTGTTATCGCACGCTGGTTCTACCCCTATAGCTTTCTTAGTACGAGGTTCGCATAACACGCTTTTTTGTTGGTTTAGCTTTGTTTAGGTCATATCTACATGGACTACAAAGGTTGGGACCTTATAGCACATGCTAGCCCCCAGATACCCAAGAACGGGACTATTACCCCTACACGCCCGTGAATCTACTAAGTGTTATCGCACGCGGGTCTACCCCTGTAGCTTTCTTAGTACGAGGTTCAACGCGCTTTTTTTGTTGGTTTAGCTTTGTTTAGGTCATATCTACATGGAAAACAAAGGTTGGGGCCTTATAGCACATGCTAGCCCCCAGATACCCAAGAATGGGACTGTTACCCCTACACGTCAAGGAATCTACTAAGTGTTATCGCACGCATGTGAAGAAGGTCAGACCGGGGATCTATACATTGCATCCATGGACCTTCCACCACACTTGGACACATATACTAGGTCCACGTGCAAGTCATGTCCTTTTCCAAATAAACCCTAGTCGGTGGGGCCCTGGTCTACCTCGTAGCTTTCTTAGTACGAGGTTCGCATAACGCGCTTTTTTGTTGGTTTAGCTTTGTTTAGGTCATATCTACATGGAAAACAAAGGTTGGGACCTTATAGCACATGCTAGCCCCAAGATACCCAAGAGCTGGACTATTACCCTACACGCCCGTGAATCTACTAAGTGTTATCGCACGCTGGTCTACCCTATAGCTTTCTTAGTACGAGGTTCGCATAACGCGCTTTTTTGTTGTTTTAGCTTTGTTTAGGTCATATCTACATAGAAAACAATGGTTGGGACCTTATAGCACATGCTAGCCCCCCAGATACCCAAGCTGGACTGTTACCCCTACACATCTAGGAATCTACTAAGTGTTATCGCACGCATGTGAAGTAGGTTAGACCAGGGATCTATACATTGCATCCATGGTCCTTCCACCACACTTGGACACATATACTAGGTCCACGTGCAAGTTCTAGTGGGTTTCCGGAGCTCTGGTCCTTTTTCAAATAAACCCTAGTCGGTGGGGCCCATGGTCTACCTCGTAGCTTTCTTTGTACGAGGTTCGCATAACGCGCTTTTTTGTTGGTTTAGCGTTGTTTAGGTCATATCTACATGGAAAACGAAGGTTGGGACCTTATAGCACATGCTAGCCCCTGGTATACCAAAGCGGGACTATTACCCCTACACGCCCGTGAATCTACTAAGTGTTATCGCACGCGGGTCTACCCCTATAGCTTTCTTAATACGAGGTTCAGACAACGCGCTTTTTTGTTGGTTTAGCTTTGTTTAGGTCATATCTACATGGAAAACAAAGGATGGAACCTTATAGCACATGCTAGCCCCCAAGATACCCAAGCGGGACTATTACCCCTACACGCCCAGTGAATCTACTAAGTGTTATCGCACGCTGGTTCTACCCCTGTAGCTTTCTTAGTACAAGGTGTAGACAACACGCTTTTTTGTTGGTTTAGCTTTGTTTAGGTCATATCTACATGGAAAAAAAAGGTAGGGACCTTATAGCACATGCTAGCCCTCGGTATACCCGCAGCGGGACTGTTACCCCTACACGTCAAGGAATCTACTAAGTGTTATCGCACGCATGTGAAGAAGGTCAGACCTGGGATCTAGACATTGCATCCATGGACATTCCACCACACTTGGACACATATTCTAGGTCCACGTGCAAGTTCCAGTGGGATTCGTGAGGTCTGGCGTCCTTTTTCCAAATAAACCCTAGCCGGTGGGCCCGCGGGTCTACCCCTGTAGCTTTCTTAGTACGAGGTTCAGACAACGCGCTTTTTTGTTGGTTTAGCTTTGTTTAGGTCATATCTACATGGAAAACAAAGGTTGGGACCTTATAGCACATGCTAGCCCCCCGGTATACCCGCAAAGGGACTATTACCCCTACACGTCTAGGAATCTACTTAGTGTTATCGCACGCGGGTCTACCCATGTAGCTTTCTTAGTACGAGGTTCAGACAACGTGCTTTTTTGTTGGTTTAGCTTTGTTTAGGTCATATCTACATGGAAAACAAAGGTTGGGACCTTATAACACATGCTAGCCCCCGGTATACCCGCAGCGGGACTGTTACCCCTACACGCCAAGGAATCTACTAAGTGTTATCGCACGCATGTGAAGAAGGTCAGACCGGGGATCTAGACATTGCATCCATGGACCTTCCACCACACTTGGACACATATACTAGGTCCACGTGCAAGTTCCAAGGATTTTCTGAGAGCGGGCCATTCTTTTCAAATAAACCCTAGTCGGTGGGGCCCTGGGTTCACCTCGTAGCTTTCTTAGTACGAGGTTCATACAACGCGCTTTTTTGTTGGTTTAGCTTTGTTTAGGTCATATCTACATGGAAAACAAAGGTTGGGACCTTATAGCACATGCTAGCCCCCCAGATACCCAAGCTGGGATCATTACCCCTACACGTCCAGGAATCTACTAAGTGTTATCGCACGCGGGTCTACCCCTGTAGCTTTCTTAGTACGAGGTTCAGACAACGCGCTTTTTTGTTGGTTTAGCTTTGTTTAGGTCATATCTACATGGAAAACAAAGGTTGGGACCTTATAGCACATGCTATCCCCCAGATACCCGCAAGCGGGACTATTACCCCTACACGCCCGTGAATCTACTAAGTGTTATCGCACGCGGGTCTACCCTATAGCTTTCTTAGTACGAGGTTCGCATAACGCTTTTTGTTGGTTTAGCTTTGTTTAGGTCATATCTACATGGAAAACAAAGGTTGGGACCTTATAGCACATGCTAGCCCCCCAGATACCCAAGCGGGATCATACCCCCTACACGCCAAGGAATCTACTAAGTGTTATCGCACGCATGTGAAGAAGGTCGACTGGGATCTAGACATTGCATCCATGGACCTTCCACCACACTTGGACACATATACTAGGTCCACGGCAAGTTCCAGTGGGATTCCGGAGTTCGTGGTCCTTTTCCAAATAAACCCTAGTCGGTGGGGCCATGGTCTACCTCGTAGCTTTCTTAGTACGAGGTTCGCATAACGCGCTTTTTTGTTGGTTTAGCTTTGTTTAGGTCATATCTACATGGAAAACAAAGGTTGGGACCTTATAGCACATGCTAGCCCCCCCGAATACCCGCAGCCTCACTGAACCACCTACACGACCAGGAATCTACTAAGTGTTATCGCACGCTGGTCTACCCCTATAGCTTTCTTAGTACGAGGTTCGCATAACGCTTTTTTGTTGGTTTAGCTTTATTTAGGTCATATCTACATGGAAAACAAAGGTTGGGACCTTATAGCACATGCTAGCCCCAGATACCCAAGCGGGACTATTACCCCTACACGCCCGTGAATCTACTAAGTGTTATCGCACGCTGGTCTACCTCGTAGCTTTCTTAGTACGAGGTTCGCATAACGCGCTTTTTTGTTGGTTTAGCTTTTTTTAGGTCATATCTACATGGAAAACAAAGGTTGGGACCTTATAGCACATGCTAGCCCAGATACCCGCAAGCGGGATCATACCCTACACGCCAAGGAATCTACTAAGTGTTATCGCACGCATGTGAAGAAGGTCGACCGGGATCTAGACATTGCATCCATGGACCTTCCACCACACTTGGACACATATACTAGGTCCACGGCAAGTTCCAGTGATTCGGAGTTCGCGGTCCTTTTCCAAATAAACCCTAGTCGGTGGGGCCCATGGTCACCCTCGTAGCTTTTGTACGAGGTTCAAATAACGCGCTTTTTTGTTGGTTTAGCTTTGTTTAGGTCATATCTACATGGAAAACAAAGGTTGGGACCTTATAGCACATGCTAGCCCCCCGGTATACCCGCAGCGGGACTGTTACCCCTACACGTCCAGGAATCTACTAAGTGTTATCGCACGCGGGTCTACCCCTATAGCTTTCTTAGTACGAGGTTCAGACAACGCGCTTTTTTGTTGGTTTAGCTTTGTTTAGGTCATATCTACATGGAAAACAAAGGTTGGGACCTTATAGCACATGCTAGCCCCCCGGTATACCCGCAGCGGGACTTTTACCCCTACACGTCCAGGAATCTACTAAGTGTTATCGCACGCGGGTCTACCCTGCAGCTTTCTTAGTACGAGGTTCGCATAACGCGCTTTTTTGTTGGTTTAGCTTTGTTTAGGTCATATCTACATGGAAAACAAAGGTTGGGACCTTATAGCACATGCTAGCCCCCAGATACCCGCAGCTGGATCAAGTACTCCTACACGTCAAGGAATCTACTAAGTGTTATCGCACGCATGTGAAGAAGGTCAGACTGGGGATCTAGACATTGCATCCATGGACCTTCCACCACACTTGGACACATATACTAGGTCCACGTGCAAGTTCCAGTGGGATTCCGGAGCTCCGACGGTCCTTTTCCAGCGAAACCCTAGTCGGTAGGGCCCTGGGTCTACCCCTGTAGCTTTCTTAGTACGAGGTTCAGACAGCGCTTTTTTTTGTTGGTTTAGCTTTGTTTAGGTCATATCTACATGAAAAACAAAGGTTGGGACCTTATAGCACATGCTAGCCCCCAAGATACCCAAGCTGGGACTATTACCCCTACACGCCCGTGAATCTACTAAGTGTTATCGCACGCTGGGTCTACCCCTATAGCTTTCTTAGTACGAGGTTCAGACAACGTGCTTTTTTGTTGGTTTAGCTTTGTTTAGGTCATATCTACATGGAAAACAAAGGTTGGGACCTTATAGCACATGCTAGCCCCCCGGTATGCCCGCAGCGGGACTGTTACCCCTACACGTCAAGGAATCTACTAAGTGTTATCGCACACATGTGAAGAAGGTCATACCGGGATCTAGACATTGCATCCATGGACCTTCCACCACAGTTGGACACATATACTAGGTCCACGTGCAAGTTCCAGTGTGATTCCGGAGCTGTGGCGGTCCTTTTCCAGCGAAACCCTAGTCGGTGGGCCCATGGTTCACCCCTCGTAGCTTTCTTAGTACGAGGTTCGCATAACGCGCTTTTTTGTTGGTTTAGCTCTGTTTAGGTCATATCTACATGGAAAACAAAGGTTGGGACCTTATAGCACATGCTAGCCCCCAGATACGTTACCCCTACACGTCCAGGAATCTACTAACTGTTATCGCACGCGGGTCTACCCCTATAGCTTTCTTAGTACGAGGTTCACACAACGCGCTTTTTTGTTGGTTTAGCTTTGTTTAGGTCATATCTACATGGAAAACAAAGGTTGGGACCTTATAGCACATGCTAGACCCCGAGATACCAAGAATGGGACTATTACCCCTACACGTCCAGGAATCAACTTAGTGTTTTCGCACGTGGGTCTACCCTGTAGCTTTCTTAGTACGAGGTTCAGAAAATGCGCTTTTTTGTTGGTTTAGCTTTGTTTAGGTCATATCTACATGGAAAACAAAGGTTGGGACCTTATAGCACATGCTAGCCCCCAGATACCCGCATGGGATCATACCCCTACACGTCAAGGAATCTACTAAGTGTTATCGCACGCATGTGAAGAAGGTCAGACCGGGGATCTAGACATTGCATCCATGGACCTTCCACCACACTTGGACACATATACTAGGTCCACGTGCAAGTTCCAGTGGGATTCCGGAGCTCCGGCGGTCCTTTTCCAGCGAAACCCTAGTCGGTGGGGCCCACGGGTCTACCCCTGTAGCTTTCTTTGTACGAGGTTCAGACAACGCGCTTTTTTGTTGGTTTAGCTTTGTTTAGGTCATATCTACATGGAAAACAAAGGTTGGGACCTTATAGCACATGCTAGCCCCCCGGTATACCCGCAACGGGAATATTACCCCTACACGTCCAGGAATCTAGTAAGTGTTATCGCACGCGGGTCTACCCCTGTAGCTTTCTTAGTACGAGGTTCAGACAACGCGCTTTTTTGTTGGTTTAGCTTTGTTTAGGTCATATCTACATACAAAACAAAGGTTGGGACCTTATAGCACATGCTAGCCCCCAATAATAGCCGGGACTATTACCCCTACACGCCCGTGAATCCACTAAGTGTTATCGCACGCGGGTCTACCCCTATAGCTTTCTTAGTACGAGGTTCAGACAACGCGCTTTTTTTTTGGTTTAGCTTTGTTTAGGTCATATCTACATGGAAAACAAAGGTTGGGACCTTATAGCACATGCTAGCGACCCCAGATACCCAAGAATGGGATCATACTCCTACACGCCAAGGAATCTACTAAGTGTTATCGCACGCATGTGAAGAAGGTCGACTGGGATCTAGACATTGCATCCATGGACCTTCCACCACACTTGGACACATATACTAGGTCCACGTGCAAGTTCCAGTGATTCCGGAGTCTGCGGTCCTTTTCCAAATAAACCCTAGTCGGTGGGGCCCAAGGGTTCTACCTCGTAGCTTTCTTTTGTACGAGGTTCGCATAACGCGCTTTTTTGTTGGTTTAGCTTTGTTTAGGTCATATCTACATGGAAAACAAAGGTTGGGACCTTATAGCACATGCTAGCCCCCAGTATACCCAAGCGGGATCATACCCCCTACACGCCCGTGAATCTACTAAGTGTTATCGCACGCGGGTCTACCCTATAGCTTTCTTAGTACGAGGTTCGCATAACGCTTTTTTTGTTGCTTTAGCTTTGTTTAGGTCATATCTACATGGAAAACAAAGGTTGGGACCTTATAGCACATGCTAGCCCCCCTGTATACCCGCAGCGGGACTGTTACCCGTACACGCCCGTGAATCTACTAAGTGTTATCGCACGCTGGTCTACCCTCGTAGCTTTCTTAGTACGAGGTTCGCATAACGCTTTTTTGTTGGTTTAGCTTTGTTTAGGTCATATCTACATGGAAAACAAAGGTTGGGACCTTATAGCACATGCTAGCCCCCAGATACCAAGCTGGATCATACCCTCCTACACGCCAAGGAATCTACTAAGTGTTATCGCACGCATGTGAAGAAGGTCAGACCGGGCATCTAGACATTGCATCCATGGACCTTCCACCACACTTGGACACATATACTAGGTCCACGTGCAAGTTCCAGTGGGATTCCGGATTCGCTGTCCTTTTCCAAATAAACCCTAGTCGGTGGGGGCCCATGGGTCTCCCTGTAGCTTTCTTTGTACGAGGTTCAGACACCGCGCTTTTTGTTGGTTCAGCTTTATTTAGGTCATATCTACATGGAAAACAAAGGTTGGGACCTTATAGCACATGCTAGCCCCTGGTATACCCGAAGCGGGACTATTACCCCTACACGTCCAGGAATCTACTAAGTGTTATCGCACGCGGGTCTACCCCTATAGCTTTCTTAGTACGAGGTTCAGACAACGCGCTTTTTTGTTGGTTTAGCTTTGTTTAGGTCATATCTACATGGAAAACAAAGGTTGGGACCTTATAGCACATGCTAGCCCCCCGGTATACCCGCAGCGGGACTATTACCCCTACACGTCAAGGAATCTACTAAGTGTTATCGCACGCATGTGAAGAAGGTCAGACCGGGGATCTAGACATTGCATCCATGGACCTTCCACCACACTTGGACACATATACTAGGTCCACGTGCAAGTTCCAGTGGGATTCCAGAGCTCCTGCGGTCCTTTTCCAGCGAAACCCTAGTCGGTAGGGCCCGCGGGTCTACCCCTGTAGCTTTCTTAGTACGAGGTTCAGACAACGCGCTTTTTTGTTGGTTTAGCTTTGTTTAGGTCATATCTACATGGAAAACAAAGGTTGGGACCTTATAGCACATGCTAGCCCCCCGGTATACCCGCAGCGGGACTGTTACCCCTACACGTCCGGTAATCTACCAAGTGTTATCGCACACGGGTCTACCCCTGTAGCTTTCTTAGTACGAGGTTCAGACATTGAGCTTTTTTGTTGGTTTAGCTTTGTTTAGGTCATATCTACATGCAAAACAAAGGTTGGGACCTTATAGCACATGCTAGCCCCCCAGATACCCAAGAGCTGGATCATACTCCCTACACGCCAAGGAATCTACTAAGTGTTATCGCACGCATGTGAAGAAGGTCGACCGGGATCTAGACATTGCATCCATGGACCTTCCACCACACTTGGACACATATACTAGGTCCACGCAAGTTCCAAAGGATTCCGGAGTTCGCGGTCCTTTTCCAAATAAACCCTAGTCGGTGGGGCCCATGGTCTACCTCGTAGCTTTCTTTGTACGAGGTTCGCATAACGAGCTTTTTTGTTGGTTTAGCTTTGTTTAGGTCATATCTACATGGAAAACAAAGGTTTGGACCTTATAGCACATGCTAGCCCCCCAGCATACCCGCAACGGGATCATACCCCTACACGCCCAGTGAATCTACTAAGTGTTATCGCACGCGGGTCTACCCCTATAGCTTTCTTAGTACGAGGTTCAGACAACGCACTTTTTTGTTGGTTTAGCTTTGTTTAGGTCATATCTACATGGAAAACAAAGGTTGGGACCTTATAGCACATGCTAGCCCCCAGAATACCCGCAGCGGGACTGTTACCCCTACACGTCCAGGAATCTACTAAGTGTTATCGCACGCGGGTCTACCCCTGTAGCTTTCTTAGTACGAGGTTCACACAACGCGCTTTTTGGTTGGTTTAGCTTTGTTTAGGTCATATCTACATGGAAAACAAAGGTTGGGACCTTATAGCACATGCTAGCCCCTAAGATACCCGCTGGATCATACCCCTACACGACAAGGAATCTACTAAGTGTTATCGCACGCATGTGAAGAAGGTCAGACCGGGGATCTAGACTTTGCATCCATGGACCTTCCACCACACTTGGACACATATACTAGGTCCACGTGCAAGTTCCATTGGGATTTCGGAGTCTGGCGTCCTTTTTCCAAATAAACCCTAGTCGGTGGGGCCCATGGTCTACCCCTCGTAGCTTTTGTACGAGGTCTGCATAACGCGCTTTTTTGTAGGTTGAGCTTTGTTTAGGTCATATCTACATGGAAAACAAAGGTTGGGACCTTATAGCACATGCTAGCCCCCAAGATACCCAAGTGGGATCATTACCCCTACACGCCCGTGAATCTACTAAGTGTTATCGCACGCTGGTCTACCCTATAGCTTTCTTAGTACGAGGTTCGCATAACGCGCTTTTTTGTTGGTTTAGCTTTGTTTAGGTCATATCTACATGGAAAACAAAGGTTGGGACCTTATAGCACATGCTAGCCCCCAGATACCCAAGCTGGGACTATTACCCCTACACGTCCAGGAATCTACTAAGTGTTATCGCACGCGGGTCTACCCCTATAGCTTTCTTAGTACGAGGTTCAGACAACGCGCTTTTTTGTTGGTTTAGCTTTGTTTAGGTCATATCTACATGGAAAACAAAGGTTGGGACCTTATAGCACATGCTAGCCCCCAAGATACCCGCAGCGGGATCATACTCCTACACGTCAAGGAATCTACTAAGTGTTATCGCACGCATGTGAAGAAGGTCGACGGGGATCTAGACATTGCATCCATGGACCTTCCACCACACTTGGACACATATACTAGGTCCACGTGCAAGTTCCAGTGGATTCTGAGTCTGGTCCTTTTCAAATAAACCCTAGTCGGTGGGGCCCAAGGGTCTACCCTCGTAGCTTTTGTACGAGGTTCAGACAACGCGCTTTTTTGTTGGTTTAGCTTTGTTTAGGTCATATCTACATGGAAAACAAAGGTTGGGACCTTATAGCACATGCTAGACCCCCAGATACCAAGAAGGGACTATTACCCCTACACGTCCAGGAATCTAGTAAGTGTTATCGCACGCCGGTTTACCCCTGTAGCTTTCTTAGTACGAGGTTCAGACAACGCGCTTTTTTGTTGGTTTAGCTTTGTTTAGGTCATATCTACATGGAAAACAAAGGTTGGGACCTTATAGCACATGCTAGCCCCCCGGTATACCCGCAAAGGGACTATTACCCTGCACGTCCAGGAATCTACTTAGTGTTATCGCACGCGGGTCTACCCCTGTAGCTTTCTTAGTACGAGGTTCAGACAACGCGCTTTTTTGTTGGTTTAGCTTTGTTTAGGTCATATCTACATGGAAAACAAAGGTTGGGACCTTATAGCACATGCTAGCCCCCCGGTATACCCGCAGCGGGACTGTTACCCCTACACGTCAAGGAATCTACTAAGTGTTATCGCACGCATGTGAAGAAGGTCAGACTAGGGATCTAGACATTGCATCCATGGACCTTCCACCACACTTGGACACATATACTAGGTCCACGTGCAAGTTCCAGTGGGATTCCGAGTCTGGCGGTCCTTTTCAAATAAACCCTAGTCGGTGGGGCCCTGGGTTCACCCTCGTAGCTTTTGTACGAGGTTCAGACAACGCGCTTTTTTGTTGGTTTAGCTTTGTTTAGGTCATATCTACATGGAAAACAAAGGTTGGGACCTTATAGCACATGCTAGCCCCCCGGTATACCCGCAGCGGGACTATTACCCCTACACGTCCAGGAATCTACTAAGTGTTATCGCACGCGGGTCTACCCCTATAGCTTTCTTAGTACGAGGTTCAGACAACGCCCTTTTTTGTTGGTTTAGCTTTGTTTAGGTCATATCTACATGGAAAACAAAGGTTGGGACCTTATAGCACATGCTAGCCCCCCGGTATACCCGCAACGGGACTATTACCCCTACACGTCCAGGAATCTAGTAAGTGTTATCGCACGCGGGTCTACCCCTGTAGCTTTCTTAGTACGAGGTTCAGACAACGCGCTTTTTTGTTGGTTTAGCTTTGTTTAGGTCATATCTACATGGAAAACAAAGGTTGGGACCTTATAGCACATGCTAGCCCCTAAGATACCCAAGCAATGGATCATACCCTACACGTCAAGGAATCTACTAAGTGTTATCGCACGCATGTGAAGAAGGTCAGACCGGGGATCTAGACATTGCATCCATGGACCTTCCACCACACTTGGACACATATACTAGGTCCACGTGCAAGTTCCAGTGGATTCCGGAGCTCCGGCAGTCCTTTTCCTGCGAAACCCTAGTCGGTGGGGCCATGGTCTACCCTCGTAGCTTTTGTACGAGGTTCGCATAACGCGCTTTTTTATTGGTTTAGCTTTGTTTAGGTCATATCTACATGGAAAACAAAGGTTGGGACCTTATAGCACATGCTAGCCCCCAGATACCCAAGAATGGGACTATTACCCTACACGCCCGTGAATCTACTATGTTATCGCACGCTGGTCTACCCCTATAGCTTTCTTAGTACGAGGTTCGCATAACACGCTTTTTTGTTGGTTTAGCTTTGCTTAGGTCATATCTACATGGAAAACAAAGGTTGGGACCTTATAACACATGCTATCCCCAGATACCCAAGCAGGGGACTATTACCCCTACACGCCCAGTGAATCTACTAAGTGTTATCGCACGCTGGTCTACCCCGTAGCTTTCTTAGTACGAGGTTCGCATAACGCGCTTTTTTGTTGGTTTAGCTTTGTTTGGGTCATATCTACATGGAAAACAAAGGTTGGGACCTTATAGCACATGCTAGCCCCTAAGATACCCGCAGCGGGATCATACTCCCTACACGCCAAGGAATCTACTAAGTGTTATCGCACGCATGTGAAGAAGGTCGACTGGGATCTAGACATTGCATCCATGGAACTTCCACCACACTTGGACACATATACTAGGTCCACGTGCAAGTTCCAGTGGATTCCTGAGTTCCATGTCCTTTTCCAAATAAACCCTAGTCGGTGGGGCCCATGGTTCTACCCCTATAGCTTTCTTAGTACGAGGTTCAGACAACGCGCTTTTTTGTTGGTTTAGATTTGTTTAGGTCATATCTACAAGGAAAACAAAGGTTGGGACCTTATAGAACATGCTATCCCCCGGTATACCCGCAGCGGGACTGTTACCCCTACACGTCCAGGAATCTACTAAGTGTTATCGCACGCGGGTCTACCCTATAGCTTTCTTAGTACGAGGTTCGCATAACGCGCTTTTTTGTTGGTTTAGCTTTGTTTAGGTCATATCTACATGGAAAACAAAGGTTGGGACCTTATAGCACATGCTAGCCCCCAGATACCCAAGCTGGATCTATTACCCCTACACGCCAAGGAATCTACTAAGTGTTATCGCACGCATGTGAAGAAGGTCGACCGGGATCTAGCCATTGCATCCATGGACCTTCCACCACACTTCGACACATATACTAGGTCCACGTGCAAGTTCCAGTGATTCCTGAGTTCATGGTCCTTTTCCAAATAAAACCCTAGTCGGTGGGGGCCGCGGGTCTACCCCTGTAGCTTTCTTTGTACGAGGTTCAGACAAGGCGCTTTTTTGTTGGTTTAGCTTTGTTTAGGTCATATCTACATGGAAAACAAAGGTTGGGACCTTATAGCACATGCTAGCCCCCCCGATATACCCGCAGCGGGACTGTTACCCCTACACGTCCAGGAATCTACTAAGTGTTATCGCACGCGGGTCTACCCCTGTAGCTTTCTTAGTACGAGGTTCGCATAACAACGCTTTTTTGTTGCTTTAGCTTTGTTTAGGTCATATCTACATGGAAAACAAAGGTTGGGACCTTATAGCACATGCTAGCCCCCAGATACCCAAGAATGGACTATTACCCCTACACGTCCATGAATCTACTAAGTGTTATCGCACGCGGGTCTACCCCTGTAGCTTTCTTAGTACGAGGTTCAGACAACGCGCTTTTTTGTTGGTTTAGCTTTGTTTAGGTCATATCTACATGGAAAACAAAGGTTGGGACCTTATAGCACATGCTAGCCCCCGATATACCCGCAGCCGGATCAAGTACCCCTACACGTCAAGGAATCTACTAAGTGTTATCGCACGCATGTGAAGAAGGTCAGACCTGGGATCTAGACATTGCATCCATGGACATTCCACCACACTTGGACACATATTCTAGGTCCACGTGCAAGTTCCAGTGGAATTCCGGAGCTCAAGGTCCTTTTCCAAATAAACCCTAGTCGGTGGGGCCCATGGTCTACCCTGTAGCTTTCTTTGTACGAGGTTCAGACAACGCGCTTTTTTGTTGGTTTAGCTTTGTTTAGGTCATATCTACATGGAAAATAAAGGTTGGGACCTTATAGCACATGCTAGCCCCCCGGTATAACTCGCAGCAGGACTGTTACCCCTACACGTCCAGGAATCTACTAAGTGTTATCGCACGCGGGTCTACCCCTATAGCTTTCTTAATACGAGGTTCAGACAACGCGCTTTTTTGTTGGTTTAGCTTTGTTTAGGTCATATCTACATGGAAAACAAAGGATGGAACCTTATAGCACATGCTAGCCCCAAGATACCAGCCGGGACTATTACCCCTACACGCCCGTGAATCTACTAAGTGTTATCGCACGCTGGTCTACCCTCGTAGCTTTCTTAGTACGAGGTTCGCATAACGCTTTTTTGTTGGTGTAGCTTTGTTTAGGTCATATCTACATGGAAAACAAAGGTTGGGACCTTATAGCACATGCTAGCCCCCAGATACCCGCAGCTGGATCTGTTACTCCCTACACGCCAAGGAATCTACTAAGTGTTATCGCACGCATGTGAAGAAGGTCGACCGGGATCTAGACATTGCATCCATGGACCTTCCACCACACTTGGACACATATACTAGGTCCACGTGCAAGTTCCAGTGGATTCCTGAGTCTGGTCCTTTTTCCAAATAAACCCTAGTCGGTGGGGCCAAGGTCTACCCCTGTAGCTTTTGTACGAGGTTCGCATAACGCGCTTTTTTGTTGGTTTAGCTTTGTTTAGGTCATATCTACATGGAAAACAAAGGTTGGGACCTTATAGCACATGCTAGCCCCCCGGTATACCTGCAGCGGGACTATTACCCCTACACGTCCAGGAATCTACTAAGTGTTATCACACGCGGGTCTACCCCTATAGCTTTTTTAGTACGAGGTTCAGAAAACGTGATTTTTTGTTAGTTTCCCTTTGTTTAGGTCATATCTACATGGAAAACAAAGGTTGGGACCTTATAGCACATGCTAGGCCCCAGATACCCAAATGGGACTATTACCCCTACACGCCCGTGAATCTACTAAGTGTTATCGCACGCTGGTCTACCCTCGTAGCTTTCTTAGTACGAGGTTCGCATAACGCGGTTTTTTGTTGGTTTAGCTTTGTTTAGGTCATATCTACATGGAAAACAAAGGTTGGGACCTTATAGCAAATGCTAGCCCCTAAGATACCCGCAGCTGGGATCATACCCCTACACGTCAAGGAATCTACTAAGTGTTATCGCACGCATGTGAAGAAGGTCAGACCAGGGATCTAGACATTGCATCCATGGACCTTACACCACACTTGGACACATATACTAGGTCCACGTGCAAGTTCCAGTGGGATTCCGGAGCTCTGCGGTCCTTTTTCAAATAAACCCTAGTCGGTGGGGCCCGCTGGTCTACCCCTCGTAGCTTTCTTAGTACGAGGTTCGCATAACGCTTTTTTGTTGGTTTAGCTTTGTTTAGGTCATATCTACATGGAAAACAAAGGTTGGGACCTTATAGCACATGCTAGCCCCAGATACCCGCAGCTGGGACTATTACCCCTACACGCCCGTGAATCTACTAAGTGTTATCGCACGCTGGTCTACCCTATAGCTTTCTTAGTACGAGGTTCAGACAACGCGCTTTTTTGTTGGTTTAGCTTTGTTTAGGTCATATCTACATGGAAAACAAAGGTTGGGACCTTATAGCACATGCTAGCCCCCCGGTATACCAGAAGAGGGACTGTTACCCCTACACGTCAAGGAATCTACTAAGTGTTATCGCACGCATGTGTAGAAGGTCGACCGGGATCTAGACATTGCATCCATGGACCTTCTACCACACTTGGACACATATACTAGGTCCACTTGCAAGTTCCAGTGATTCGGAGTTCCGGTCCTTTTCCAAATAAACCCTAGTCGGTGGGGCCCAAGGGTTTACCCCTGTAGCTTTCTTAGTACGAGGTTCACACAACGCGCTTTTTTGTTGGTTTAGCTTTGTTTAGGTCATATCTACATGGAAAACAAAGGTTGGGACCTTATAGCACATGCTAGCCCCCAGATACCCGCAGCGGGACTATTACTCCCCTACACGCCCAGGAATCTACTAAGTGTTATCGCACGCGGGTCTACCCCTATAGCTTTCTTAGTCCGAGGTTCAGACAACGCGCTTTTTTTGTTGGTTTAGCTTTGTTTAGGTCATATCTACATGGAAAACAAAGGTTGGGACCTTATAGCACATGCTAGCCCCCCGGTATACCCGCAGCGGGACTGTTACCCCTACACGTCGATGAATCTACTAAGTGTTATCGCACGCGGGTCTACCCTTATAGCTTTCTTAGTACGAGGTTCAGACAACGCGCTTTTTTGTTGGTTTAGCTTTGTTTAGGTCATATCTACATGGAAAACAAAGGTTGGGACCTTATAGCACATGCTAGCCCCCCGGTATACCCGCAGCAGGACTGTTACCCCTACACGTCAAGGAATCTACTAAGTGTTATCGCACGCATGTGAAGAAGGTCGACTGGGATCTAGACATTGCATCCATGGACCTTCCACCACACTTGGACACATATACTAGGTCCACGCAAGTTCCAGTGATTCCTGAGTTGCTGTCCTTTTTCCAAATAAACCCTAGTCGATGGGGCCCGCGGGTCTACCCCTGTAGCTTTCTTTGTACGAGGTTCAGACAACGCGCTTTTTTGTTGGTTTAGCTTTGTTTAGGTCATATCTACATGGAAAACAAAGGTTGGGACCTTATAGCACATGCTAGCCCCCAGGTATACCCAAGCTGGGACTATTACCCCTACACGCCCGTGAATCTACTAAGTGTTATCGCACGCTGGTCTACCTCGTAGCTTTCTTAGTACGAGGTTCGCATAACGCGCTTTTTTGTTGGTTTAGCTTTGTTTAGGTCATATCTACATGGAAAACAAAGGTTGGGACCTTATAGCACATGCTAGCCCCCCAGATACCCAAGAATGGGACTATTACCCCTACACGCCAAGGAATCTACTAAGTGTTATCGCACGCATGTGAAGAAGGTCGACCGGGATCTAGACATTGCATCCATGGACCTTCCACCACACTTGGACACATATACTAGGTCCACGGTGCAAGAGTTTTCATGTCCTTTTCCAAATAAACCCTAGTCGGTGGGGCCCATGGGTCTACCCTCGTAGCTTTCTTAGTACGAGGTTCGCATAACGCGCTTTTTTGTTAGTTTAGCTTTGTTTAGGTCATATCTACATGGAAAACAAAGGTTGGGACCTTATAGCACATGCTAGCCCCCAGATACCCAAGCTGGGATCATACCCCTACACGTCCAGGAATCTACTAAGTGTTATCGCACGCGGGTCTACCCCTATAGCTTTCTTAGTATGAGGTTCAGACAACGCTCTTTTTTGTTGGTTTAACTTTGTTTAGGTCATATCTACATGGAAAACAAAGGTTGGGACCTTATAGCACATGCTAGCCCCCGATATACCCGGGACTATTACCCTACACGCCAAGGAATCTACTAAGTGTTATCGCACGCGGGTCTACCCCTGTAGCTTTCTTAGTACGAGGTTCAGACAACGCACTTTTTTGTTGGTTTAGCTTTGTTTAGGTCATATCTACATGGAAAACAAAGGTTGGGACCTTATAGCACATGCTAGCCCCCCAGTATACCCGCAGCGGGACTGTTACCCTACACGTCAAGGAATCTACTAAGTGTTATCGCACGCATGTGAAGAAGGTCAGACCGGGGATCTAGACATTTCATCCATGGACCTTCCACCACACTTGGACACATATACTAGGTCCACGTGCAAGTTCCAGTGGGATTCCGGAGCTCCTTTTCAAATAAACCCTAGTCGGTGGGGCCCATGGTTCACCCCTGTAGCTTTTGTACGAGGTTCGCATAACGCGATTTTTTGTTGGCTTAGCGTAGTTTAGGTCATATCTACATGGAAAACAAAGGTTGGGACCTTATAGCACATGCTAGCCCCTAGATACCCGCAGCTGGGACTATACCCCCTACACGCCCAGTGAATCTACTAAGTGTTATCGCACGCTGGTCTACCCTATAGCTTTCTTAGTACGAGGTTCGCATAACGCTCTTTTTTGTTGGTTTAGATTTGTTTAGGTCATATCTACATGGAAAACAAAGGTTGGGACCTTATAGCACATGCTAGCCCCCCAGATACCCAAGCAGCGGACTATTACCCCTACACGCCCGTGAATCTACTAAGTGTTATCGCACGCTGGTCTACCCCTCTAGCTGTGTTAGTACGAGGGTCAGACAACGAGCTTTTTTGTTGGTTTAGCTTTGTTTTGGTCATATCTACATGGAAAACAAAGGTTGGGACCTTATAGCACATGCTAGGCCCCAGATACCCGCAATGGGATCATACCCCTACACGCCAAGGAATCTACTAAGTGTTATCGCACGCATGTGAAGAAGGTCGACCGGGATCTAGACATTGCATCCATGGACCTTCCACCACACTTGGACACATATACTAGGTCCACGTGCAAGTTCCAGTGGGATTCCGAAGCTCCGGCGATCCTTTTCCAGCGAATGCCTAGTCGGTGGGGCCCATGGGTCTACCCCTCTAGCTTTCTTAGTACGAGGTTCAAACAACGCGCTTTTTTGTTGGTTTAGCTTTGTTTAGGTCATATCTACATGGAAAACAAAGGTTGGGACCTTATAGCACACGCTAGCCACCCAGATACCAAGCCGGGACTATTACCCCTACACGCCCGTGAATCTACTATGTTATCGCACGCTGGTTCACCCTATAGCTTTGTTTGTACGAGGTTCAGATAACGCGCTTTTTTGTTGGTTTAGCTTTGTTTAGGTCATATCTACATGGAAAACAAAGGTTGGGACCTTATAGCACATGCTAGCCCCCCGGTATACCCGCAGCGGGACTGTTACCCCTACACGTCAAGGAATCTACTAAGTGTTATCGCACGCGGGTCTACCCCTGTAGCTTTCTTAGTACAAGGTGTAGACAACACGCTTTTTTGTTGGTTTAGCTTTGTTTAGGTCATATCTACATGGAAAAAAAAGGTAGGGACCTTATAGCACATGCTAGCCCCCTACACGCCCAGTGAATCTACTATGTTATCGCACGCATGGGTTCACCTATAGCTTTCTTAGTACGAGGTTCGCATAACGCGCTTTTTTGTTGGTTTAGCTTTGTTTAGGTCATATCTACATGGAAAACAAAGGTTGGGACCTTATAGCACATGCTAGCCCCAGATACCCAGCGGGACTATTACCCCTACACGCCCGTGAATCTACTAAGTGTTATCGCACGCTGGTTCTACCTCGTAGCTTTCTTAGTACGAGGTTCGCATAACGCTTTTTGTTGGTTTAGCTTTGTTTAGGTCATATCTACATGGAAAACAAAGGTTGGGACCTTATAGCACATGCTAGCCCCCCAGATACCCGCAAGCTGGATCATACCCTACACGCCAAGGAATCTACTAAGTGTTATCGCACGCATGTGAAGAAGGTCGACTGGGATCTAGACATTGCATCCATGGACCTTCCACCACACTTGGACACATATACTAGGTCCACGGCAAGTTCCAGTGGATTCCTGAGTTCATGGTCCTTTTCCAAATAAACCCTAGTCGGTGGGGCCCATGGTCTACCCCTGTAGCTTTCTTAGTAAGAGGTTCAGACAACGCGCTTTTTTGTTGGTTTAGCTTTGTTTAGGTCATATCTACATGGAAAACAAAGGTTGGGACCTTATAGCACATGCTAGCCCCCAGATACCCAAGCCGGGACTATTACCCCTACACGCCCGTGAATCTACTATGTTATCGCACGCTGGTCTACCCTATAGCTTTCTTAGTACGAGGTTCGCATAACGCGCTTTTTTGTTGGTTTAGCTTTGTTTAGGTCATATCTACATGGAAAACAAAGGTTGGGACCTTATAGCACATGCTAGCCCCCCAGATACCCAAGCAGCGGACTATTACCCCTACACGCCAAGGAATCTACTAAGTGTTATCGCACGCATGTGAAGAAGGTCGACTGGGATCTAGACATTGCATCCATGGACCTTCCACCACACTTGGACACATATACTAGGTCCACGGCAAGTTCCAAAGGATTCCGGAGTTCAATGTCCTTTTCCAAATAAACCCTAGTCGGTGGGGCCCATGGGTCTACCTCGTAGCTTTCTTAGTACGAGGTTCGCATAACGCGCTTTTTTGTTGGTTTAGCTTTGTTTAGGTCATATCTACATGGAAAACAAAGGTTGGGACCTTATAGCACATGCTAGCCCCCAGATACCCAAGAGCTGGACTGTTACTCCCTACACGCCCGTGAATCTACTATGTTATCGCACGCTGGTCTACCCTATAGCTTTTTTAGTACGAGGTTCGCATAACGCGCTTTTTTGTTGGTTTAGCTTTGTTTAGGTCATATCTACATGGAAAACAAAGGTTGGGACCTTATAGCACATGCTAGCCCCCAGATACCCGCAGCGGGACTATTACCCCTACACGCCCGTGAATCTACTAAGTGTTATCGCACGCTGGTCTACCCCTCGTAGCTTTCTTAGTACGAGGTTCGCATAACGCGCTTTTTTGTTGGTTTAGCTTTGTTTAGGTCATATCTACATGGAAAACAAAGGTTGGGACCTTATAGCACATGCTAGCCCCTAAGATACCCGCAAGAAGGGATCATTACCCCTACACGCCAAGGAATCTACTAAGTGTTATCGCACGCATGTGAAGAAGGTCGACTGGGATCTAGACATTGCATCCATGGACCTTCCACCACACTTGGACACATATACTAGGTCCACGGCAAGTTCCAGTGGGATTCCTGAGTCTGCGGTCCTTTTCCAAATAAACCCTAGTCGGTGGGCCTGCTGGTCTACCCTCGTAGCTTTTGTACGAGAGGTTCGCATAACGCTTTTTTGTTGGTTTAGCTTTGTTTAGGTCATATCTACATGGAAAACAAAGGTTGGGACCTTATAGCACATGCTAGCCCCCCAGATACCCAAGCACGGACTATTACCCCTACACGCCCAGTGAATCTACTATGTTATCGCACGCTGGTCTACCCCTATAGCTTTCTTAGTACGAGGTTCGCATAACGCGCTTTTTTGTTGGTTTAGCTTTGTTTAGGTCATATCTACATGGAAAACAAAGGTTGGGACCTTATAGCACATGCTAGCCCCCAGATACCCGCAATGGGATCATACTCCTACACGCCAAGGAATCTACTAAGTGTTATCGCACGCATGTGAAGAAGGTCGACCGGGATCTAGACATTGCATCCATGGACCTTCCACCACACTTGGACACATATACTAGGTCCACGTGCAAGTTCCAGTGGATTCCGGAGTCTGGTCCTTTTCCAAATAAAACCCTAGTCGGTGGGGGCCCTGGTCTACCCCTGTAGCTTTCTTTAGTACGAGGTCTGCATAACGCGCTTTTTTGTTGGTTTAGCTTTGTTTAGGTCATATCTACCTGGAAAACAAAGGTTGGGACCTTATAGCACATGCTAACCCCCAGATACCCAAGTGGACTACCCCTACACGCCCGTGAATCTACTAAGTGTTATCGCACGCTGGTTCACCCCTGTAGCTTTCTTAGTACGAGGTTCAGACAACAGGCTTTTTTTGTTGTTTTAGCTTTGTTTAGGTCATATCTACATGGAAAACAAAGGTTGGGACCTTATAGCACATGCTAGCCCCCCCGGTATACCCGCAGCGGGACTGTTACCCCTACACGCCCAGGAATCTACTAAGTGTTATCGCACGCTGGTTCACCCCTCGTAGCTTTCTTAGTACGAGGTTCGCATAACGCGCTTTTTTGTTGGTTTAGCTTTGTTTAGGTCATATCTACATGGAAAACAAAGGTTGGGACCTTATAGCACATGCTAGCCCCCAGATACCCGCAGCTGGATCAAGTACTCCTACACGCCAAGGAATCTACTAAGTGTTATCGCACGCATGTGAAGAAGGTCGACTGGGATCTAGACATTGCATCCATGGACCTTCCACCACACTTGGACACATATACTAGGTCCACGTGCAAGTTCCAAAGGATTCCTGAGTTCTGGCGGTCCTTTTCAAATAAACCCTAGTCGGTGGGCCCGCGGGTCTACCCCTGTAGCTTTCTTTGTACGAGGTTCAGACAACGCGCTTTTTTGTTGGTTTAGCTTTGTTTAGGTCATATCTACATGGAAAACAAAGGTTGGGACCTTATAGCACATGCTAGCCCCCCAGATACCCCAGCTGGGATCATTACCCTACACGCCCGTGAATCTACTAAGTGTTATCGCACGCGTGTCTAGCCCTATAGCTTTCTTAGTACGAGGTTCACACAATGCGCTTTTTTGTTGGTTTAGCTTTGTTTAGGACATATCTACATGTTAAACAAAGTTTGGGACCTTATAGCACATGCTAGCCCCCCGGTATACCCTCAGCGGGACTATTACCCCTACACGCCCGTGAATCTACTATGTTATCGCACGCTGGTCTACCCTCGTAGCTTTCTTAGTACGAGGTTCGCATAACGCGCTTTTTTGTTGGTTTAGCTTTGTTTAGGTCATATCTACATGGAAAACAAAGGTTGGGACCTTATAGCACATGCTAGCCCCCAGATACCAAGCAGCGGGATCATTACCCCCTACACGCCAAGGAATCTACTAAGTGTTATCGCACGCATGTGAAGAAGGTCGACTGGGATCTAGACATTGCATCCATGGACCTTCCACCACACTTGGACACATATACTAGGTCCACGAGCAAGTTCCAGTGATTCCTGAGTTCGCATGTCCTTTTCCAAATAAACCCTAGTCGGTGGGGCCATGGTCTACCCCTGTAGCTTTCTTTTGTACGAGGTTCGCATAACGCGCTTTTTTGTTGGTTTAGCTTTGTTTAGGTCATATCTACATGGAAAACAAAGGTTGGGACCTTATAGCACATGCTAGCCCCCCAGATACCCAAGCCGGGACTATTACCCTACACGCCCGTGAATCTACTATGTTATCGCACGCTGGTCTACCCTATAGCTTTCTTAGTACGAGGTTCGCATAACGCGCTTTTTTGTTGGTTTAGCTTTGTTTAGGTCATATCTACATGGAAAACAAAGGTTGGGACCTTATAGCACATGCTAGCCCCAGATACCCAATGGGACTATTACCCCTACACGCCCGTGAATCTACTAAGTGTTATCGCACGCTGGTTCTACCTCGTAGCTTTCTTAGTACGAGGTTCGCATAACGCGCTTTTTTTGTTGGTTTAGCTTTGTTTAGGTCATATCTACATGGAAAACAAAGGTTGGGACCTTATAGCACATGCTAGCCCCCAGATACCAAGCTGGGATCATACCCCCTACACGCCAAGGAATCTACTAAGTGTTATCGCACGCATGTGAAGAAGGTCGACCGGGATCTAGACATTGCATCCATGGACCTTCCACCACACTTGGACACATATACTAGGTCCACGCGCAAGTTCCAGTGGGATTCCTGAGTTCGCTGTCCTTTTTCCAAATAAACCCTAGTCGGTGGGGCCCATGGGTCTACCTCTGTAGCTTTCTTAGTACGAGGTTCAGATAACACGCTTTTTTGTTGGTTTAGCTTTGTTTAGGTCATATCTACATGGAAAACAAAGGTTGGAACCTTATAGCACATGCTAGCCCCCAGATACCCGCAATGGGACTATTACCCCTACACGCCCGTGAATCTACTAAGTGTTATCGCACGCTGGTTCACCCCTATAGCTTTCTTAGTACGAGGTTCGCATAACGCGCTTTTTTGTTGGCTTAGCTTTGTTTAGGTCATATCTACATGGAAAACAAAGGTTGGGACGTTATAGCACATGCTAGCCCCAGATACCAAGCAGCGGGACTATTACCCCTACACGCCAAGGAATCTACTAAGTGTTATCGCACGCTGGTTCACCTCGTAGCTTTTTTAGTACGAGGTTCGCATAACGCGCTTTTTTGTTGGTTTAGCTTTGTTTAGGTCATATCTACATGGAAAACAAAGGTTGGGACCTTATAGCACATGCTAGCCCCCTACACGCCCAGAATCTACTAAGTGTTATCGCACGCTGGTCTACCCCCTATAGCTTTCTTAGTACGAGGTTCGCATAACGCGCTTTTTTGTTGGTTTAGCTTTGTTTAGGTCATATCTACATGGAAAACAAAGGTTGGGACCTTATAGCACATGCTAGCCCCCAGATACCCAAGCTGGGACTATTACCCCTACACGCCCGTGAATCTACTATGTTATCGCACGCTGGTCTACCCCGTAGCTTTCTTAGTACGAGGTTCGCATAACGCGCTTTTTTGTTGGTTTAGCTTTGTTTAGGTCATATCTACATGGAAAACAAAGGTTGGGACCTTATAACACATGCTAGCCCCCCGTAAAACCCCAGCCGGACATTTACCCCTACACGTAAAGGAATCTACTAAGTGTTCTCAGACGCATGTGAAGAAGGTCGACTGGGATCTAGACATTGCATCCATGGACCTTCCACCACACTTGGACACATATACTAGGTCCACGTGCAAGTTCCAAAGGATTCTGAGTTCGTCCTTTTCAAGTGAAACCCTAGTCGGTGGGCCCCGCGGGTCTACCCCTGTAGCTTTCTTAGTACGAGGTTCAGACAACGCGCTTTTTTGTTGGTTTAGCTTTGTTTAGGTCATATCTACATGGAAAACAAAGGTTGGGACCTTATAGCACATGCTAGCCCCCCGGTATACCCGCAGCGGGACTATTACCCCTACACGTCCAGGAATCTACTAAGTGTTATCGCACGCTGGTTCTACCCTCATAGCTTTCTTAGTACGAGGTTCGCATAACGCGCTTTTTTGTTGGTTTAGCTTTGTTTAGGTCATATCTACATGGAAAACAAAGGTTGGGACCTTATAGCACATGGTAGCCCCCAGGTACCCAAGCGGGATCATATTCCCCTACACGCCAAGGAATCTACTAAGTGTTATCGCACGCATGTGAAGAAGGTCGACCGGGATCTAGACATTGCATCCATGGACCTTCCACCACACTTGGACACATATACTAGGTCCACGTGGGTCTACCCCTCGTAGCTTTCTTTAGTACGAGGTTCGCATAACGCGCTTTTTTGTTGGTTTAGCTTTGTTTAGGTCATATCTACATGGAAAACAAAGGTTGGGACCTTATAGCACATGCATACCCATCATACTCCCTACACGCCCAGAATCTACTATGTTATCGCACGCTGGTTCTACCCCTATAGCTTTCTTAGTACGAGGTTCGCATAACGCTTTTTTGTTGGTTTAGCTTTGTTTAGGTCATATCTACATGGAAAACAAAGGTTGGGACCTTATAGCACATGCTAGCCCCCCGATATACCCGCAGCTGGACTATTAGCCCTACACGTCCAGGAACCTACTAAGTGTTATCGCACACGGGTCTACCCCTGTAGCTTTCTTAGTACGAGGTTCAAGCAACGCGCTTATTTGTTGGTTTAGCATAGTTTAGGTCATATATACATGGAAAACAAAGGTTGGGACCTTATAGCTCATGCTAGCCCCCAAGATACCCGCAATGGGATCATACCCCTACACGCCAAGGAATCTACTAAGTGTTATCGCACGCATGTGAAGAAGGTCGACCGGGATCTAGACATTGCATCCATGGACCTTCCACCACACTTGGACACATATACTAGGTCCACGGCAAGTTCCAGTGATTCCTGAGTTCGCGGTCCTTTTCCAAATAAACCTAGTCGGTGGGGCCCATGGTCTACCTCGTAGCTTTCTTAGTACGAGGTTCGCATAACGCGCTTTTTTGTTGGTTTAGCTTTGTTTAGGTCATATCTACATGGAAAACAAAGGTTGGGACCTTATAGCACATGCTAGCCCCCAGATACCCGCAAGCTGGGATCATACTCCCTACACGCCCGTGAATCTACTAAGTGTTATCGCACACGGGTCTACCCCTGTAGCTTTCTTAGTACGAGGTTCAGATAACGCGCTTTTTTGTTGGTTTAGCTTTGTTTAGGTCATATCTACATGGAAAACAAAGGTTGGGACCTTATAGCACATGCTAGCCCCTAAGATACCCGCAACGGGACTATTACCCCTACACGCCCGTGAATCTACTATGTTATCGCACGCTGGTTCTACCTCGTAGCTTTCTTAGTACGAGGTTCGCATAACGCGCTTTTTTGTTGGTTTATCTTTGTTTAGGTCATATCTACATGGAAAACAAAGGTTGGGACCTTATAGCACATGCTAGCCCCAGATACCCAAGCAATGGGATCATTACCCTACACGCCAAGGAATCTACTAAGTGTTATCGCACGCATGTGAAGAAGGTCGACCGGGATCTAGACATTGCATCCATGGACCTTCCACCACACTTGGACACATATACTAGGTCCACGTGCAAGTTCCAAAGGATTCCTGAGTTCGCGGTCCTTTTTCCAAATAAACCCTAGTCGGTGGGGGCCCATGGGTCTCACCCTCGTAGCTTTCTTTTGTACGAGGTTCGCATAACGCGCTTTTTTGTTGGTTTAGCTTTGTTTAGGTCATATCTAGATGGAAAAGAAAGGTTGGGACCTTATAGCACATGCTAGCCCCCAGATACCCAAGCTGGGATCATACTCCCTACACGCCCGTGAATCTACTAAGTATTATCGCACGCGGGTCTACCCCTATAGCTTTTTTAGTACGAGGTTAAAACAACGCGCTTTTTTGTTAGTTTACCTTTGTTTAGGTCATATCTACATGGAAAACAAAGGTTGGGACCTTATAGCACATGCGAGCCCCCGGTATACCCGCAGCGGGACTATTACCCCTACACGTCCAGGAATCTACTAAGTGTTATCGCACGCAGGTCTATCCCTATAGCTTTCTTAGTACGAGGTTCAGACAACGCGCTTTTTTGTTGGTTTAGCTTTGTTTAGGTCATATCTACATGGAAAACAAAGGTTGGGACCTTATAGCACATGCTAGCCCCCCAGTATACCCGCAGCGGGACTGTTACCCCTACACGTCAAGGAATCTACTAAGTGTTATCGCACGCATGTGAAGAAGGTCAGACCGGGGATCTAGACATTGCATCCATGGACCTTCCACCACACTTGGACACATATACTAGGTCCACGTGCAAGTTCCAGTGGGATTCCGGAGTTCCGACGGTCCTTTTCCAGCGAAACCCTAGTTGGTGGGCTCGTGGGTCTACCCTTGTAGCTTTCTTTGTACGAGGTTCAGACAACGCGCTTTTTTATTGGTTTAGCTTTGTTTAGGACATATCTACATGGAAAACAAAGGTTGGGACCTTATAGCACATGCTAGCCCCTCGAATACCCGCAGCGGGACTGTTACCCCTACACGTCCAGGAATCTACTAAGTGTTATCACACGCGGGTCTACCCCTATAGCTTTCTTAGTACGAGGTTCAGACAACTCGCTTTTTTGTTGGTTTAGCTTTGTTTAGGTCATATCTACATGGAAAACAAAGGTTGGGACCTTATAGCACATGCTAGCCCCCTGGTATACCCGCAGCGGGACTATTACCCCTACACGTTCAGGAATCTACTAAGTGTTATCGCACGCGGGTCTACCTCGTAGCTTTCTTTAGTACGAGGTTCGCATAACGCGCTTTTTTATTGGTTTAGCTTTGTTTAGGTCAAATCTACATGGAAAACAAAGGTTGGGACCTTATAGCACATGCTAGCCCCCTAGATACCGAAGCTGGATCAAGTACTCCTACACGCCAAGGAATCTACTAAGTGTTATCGCACGCATGTGAAGAAGGTCGACTGGGATCTAGACATTGCATCCATGGACCTTCCACCACACTTGGACACATATACTAGGTCCACGTGCAAGTTCCAGTGATTCCGGGTCTACCCTCGTAGCTTTCTTAGTACGAGGTTCGCATAACGCGCTTTTTTGTTGGTTTAGCTTTGTTTAGGTCATATCTACATGGAAAACAAAGGTTGGGACCTTATAGCACATGCTAGCCCCCAGATACCCGCATGGGACTATTACCCCTACACGTCCCGGTATCTACTAAGTGTTATCGCACGCGGGTCTACCCCTGTAGCTTTCTTAGTACGAGGTTCAGACAACGCGCTTTTTTGTTGGTTTAGCTTTGTTTAGGTCATATCTACATGGAAAACAAAGGTTGGGACCTTATAGCACATGCTAGCCCCCCAGTATACCCGCAGCGCGAATTTTACCCCTACACGTCCAAGGAATCTACTAAGTGTTATCACACGCATGTGAAGAAGGTCATACTAGGGATCTAGACATTGCATCCATGGACCTTCCACCACACTTGGACACATATACTAGGTCCACGGCAAGTTCCAGTGATTCCTGAGTCTGCGGTCCTTTTCCAAATAAACACTAGTCGGTGGGGCCCGCGGGTCTACCCCTGTAGCTTTCTTAGTACGAGGTTCAAACAACGCGCTTTTTTGTTGGTTTAGCTTTGTTTAGGTCATATCTACATGGAAAACAAAGGTTGGGACCTTATAGCACATGCTAGCCCCCAGATACCCGCAGCTGGACTATTACCCTACACGCCCGTGAATCTACTAAGTGTTATCGCACGCTGGTCTACCCTATAGCTTTCTTAGTACGAGGTTCGCATAACGCTTTTTTGTTGGTGTAGCTTTGTTTAGGTCATATCCACATGGAAAACAAAGGTTGGGACCTTATAGCACATGCCAGCCCCAGATACCCGCAGCGGGACTATTACCCCTACACGCCCGTGAATCTACTAAGTGTTATCGCACGCTGGTCTACCCTCGTAGCTTTCTTAGTACGAGGTTCGCATAACGCGCTTTTTTGTTGGTTTAGCTTTGTTTAGGTCATATCTACATGGAAAACAAAGGTTGGGACCTTATAGCACATGCTAGCCCCCAGATACCCAAGCTGGATCATACTCCTACACGCCAAGGAATCTACTAAGTGTTATCGCACGCATGTGAAGAAGGTCGACTGGGATCTAGACATTGCATCCATGGACCTTCCACCACACTTGGACACATATACTAGGTCCACGGCAAGTTCCAAAGGGATTCCTGAGTTCCGGTTCCTTTTCCAAATAAAACCCTAGTCGGTGGGCCCGCTGGGTTCACCCCTCGTAGCTTTTGTACGAGGTTCGCATAACGCGCTTTTTTTGTTGGTTTAGCTTTGTTTAGGTCATATCTACATAGAAAACAAAGGTTGGTACCTTATAGCACATGCTAGCCCCCCGGTATACCCGCAGCTGGACTATTACCCCTACACGACCGGGAATCTACTAAGTGTTATCGCACGCGGGTCTACCCCTGTAGCTTTCTTAGTACGAGGTTCGCATAACGCTTTTTGTTGGTTTAGCTTTGTTTAGGTCATATCTACATGGAAAACAAAGGTTGGGACCTTATAGCACATGCTAGCCTCTAAGATACCCAAGAACGGGACTATTACCCCTACACGCCCGTGAATCTACTAAGTGTTATCGCACGCTGGTCTACCTCGTAGCTTTCTTAGTACGAGGTTCGCATAACGCGCTTTTTTGTTGGTTTAGCTTTGTTTAGGTCATATCTACATGGAAAACAAAGGTTGGGACCTTATAGCACATGCTAGCCCCCAGATACCCAAGCTGGATCATACTCCTACACGTCAAGGAATCTACTAAGTGTTATCGCACGCGGGTCAACAAGGTCAGACCGCGATCTAGATATTTCATCCAACGACCTTCCACCACACTTGGACACATATCCTAGGTCCACGTGCAAGTTCCAGTGATTCTGAGTTCTGGTCCTTTTTTCCAAATAAACCCTAGTCGGTGGGGGCCATGGTCTACCCTCGTAGCTTTTGTACGAGGTTCAGACAACGCGCTTTTTTGTTGGTTTAGCTTTGTTTAGGTCATATCTACATGGAAAACAAAGGTTGGGACCTTATAGCACATGCTAGCCCCCCGGTATACCCGCAGCGGGACTATTACCCCTACACGTCCAGGAATCTACTAAGTGTTATCGCACGCGGGTCTACCCCTATAGCTTTCTTAGTACGAGGTTCAGACAACGCGCTTTTTTGTTGGTTTAGCTTTGTTTAGGTCATATCTACATGGAAAACAAAGGTTGGGACCTTATAGCACATGCTAGCCGCAGCGGGACTATTACCCCTACACGTCCAGGAATCTACTAAGTGTTATCGCACGTGGGTCTACCCTTGTAGCTTTCTTAGTACGAGGTTCAGACAACGCGCTTTTTTGTTGGTTTAGCTTTGTTTAGGTCATATCTACATGGAAAACAAAGGTTGGGACCTTATAGCACATGCTAGCCCCTAAGATACCAAGCAATGGATCATACCCCTACACGTCAAGGAATCTACTAAGTGTTATCGCACGCATGTGAAGAAGGTCGACTGGGATCTAGACATTGCATCCATGGACCTTCCACCACACTTGGACACATATACTAGGTCCACGTGCAAGTTCCAAGGGATTCCGGAGTTCGGCCATTCTTTTCCAAACCCTAGTCGGTGGGGCCCATGGGTCTACCCTCGTAGCTTTTTTAGTACGAGGTTCGCATAACGCGCTTTTTTGTTGGTTTAGCTTTGTTTAGGTCATATCTACATGGAAAACAAAGGTTGGGACCTTATAGCACATGCTAGCCCCTAAGATACCCAAGCAGGGACTATTACCCCTACACGCCCGTGAATCTACTAAGTGTTATCGCACGCTGGTCTACCTCGTAGCTTTCTTTGTACGAGGTTCAGACAACGCTCTTTTTTGTTGATTTAGCTTTGTTTAGGTCATATCTACATGGAAAACAAAGGTTGGTACCTTATAGCACATGCTAGGCCCCTGCAGCGGGACTGTTACCCCTACACGTCCAGGAATCTACTAAGTGTTATCGCACGCGGGTCTACCCCTATAGCTTTCTTAGTACGAGGTTCATACAACACGGTTTTTTGTTAGTTTAGCTTTGTTTAGGTCATATGTACATGGAAAACAAAGGTTGGGACCTTATAGCACATGCTAGCCCCCCGGTATACCCGCGGCGGGACTATTACCCCTACACGTCCAGGAATCTACTAAGTGTTATCACACGCGGGTCTACCCCTGTAGCTTTCTTAGTACGAGGTTCAGACAACGCGCTTTTTTGTTGGTTTAGCTTTGTTTAGGTCATATCTACATGGAAAACAAAGGTTGGGACCTTATAGCACATGCTAGCCCCCAGGTACCAAGCAGCGGACTATTACCCCTACACGCCCGTGAATCTACTAAGTGTTATCGCACGCGGGTCTACCCCTGTAGCTTTCTTAGTACGAGGTTCATACAACACGCTTTTTTGTTGGTTTAGCTTTGTTTAGGTCATATCTACATGGAAAACAAAGGTTGGGACCTTATAGCACATGCTAGCCCCCCGGTATACCCGCAGCGGGACTGTTACTCCTACACGTCAAGGAATCTACTAAGTGTTATCGCACGCATGTGAAGAAGGTCATACCGGGGATCTAGACATTGCATCCATGGACCTTCCACCACACTTGGACACATATACTAGGTCCACGTGCAAGTTCCAGTGGGATTCTGGAGCTCCGGCGGTCCTTTTCCAGCGAAACCCTAGTCGGTGGGGCCCGCGGGTCTAACCTTGTATCTTTCTTAGTACGAGGTTCAACCAACACGCTTTTTTGTTGGTTTAGCTTTGTTTAGGTCATATCTACATGGAAAACAAAGGTTGGGACCTTATAGCACATGCTAGCCCCCAGGTATACCCGCAGCGGGACTATTACCCCTACACGTCCAGGAATCTACTAAGTGTTATCGCACGCGGGTCTACCCCTGTAGCTTTCTTAGTACGAGGTTCAGACAACGCGCTTTTTTGTTGGTTTAGCTTTGTTTAGGTCATATCTACATGGAAAACAAAGGTTGGGACCTTATAGCACATGCTAGCCCCCCGGTATACCCGCAGCGGGACTGTTACCCCTACACGTCAAGGAATCTACTAAGTGTTATCGCACGCATGTGAAGAAGGTCAGACCGGGGATCTAGACATTGCATCCATGGACCTTCCACCACACTTGGACACATATACTAGGTCCACGTGCAAGTTCCAGTGGGATTCCGGAGCTCTGGCGGTCCTTTTCCAGCGAAACCCTAGTCGGTGGGCTCTTGGGTCTACCCCTGTAGCTTTCTTTGTACGAGGTTCAGACAACGCGCTTTTTTGTTGGTTTAGCTTTGTTTAGGTCATATCTACATGGAAAACAAAGGTTGGGACCTTATAGCACATGCTAGCCCCCGGTATACCCGCAGCGGGACTATACCCCTACACGTCCAGGAATCTACTAAGTGTTATCGCACGCGGGTCTACCCCTATAGCTTTCTTAGTACGAGGTTCAGACAACGCGCTTTTTTGTTGGTTTAGCTTTGTTTAGGTCATATCTACATGGAAAACAAAGGTTGGGACCTTATAGCACATGCTAGCCCCCCGGTATACCCGCAGCGGGACTGTTACCCCTACACGTCCAGGAATCTACTAAGTGTTATCGCACGCGGGTCTACCCCTGTAGCTTTCTTAGTACGAGGTTCAGACAACGCGCTTTTTTGTTGGTTTAGCTTTGTTTAGGTCATATCTACATGGAAAACAAAGGTTGGGACCTTATAGCACATGCTAGCCCCCCGGTATACCCGCAATTGGATCATACCCCTACACGTC
The DNA here is from genome assembly GCA_023614405.1 of Avena insularis. Classification (NCBI taxonomy): domain Eukaryota; kingdom Viridiplantae; phylum Streptophyta; class Magnoliopsida; order Poales; family Poaceae; genus Avena; species Avena insularis. The sequence continues at coordinate 382,687,525 of CM042684.1, forward strand.
AAGGAATCTACTAAGTGTTATCGCACGCATGTGAAGAAGGTCAGACCGGGGATCTAGACATTGCATCCATGGACCTTCCACCACACTTGGACACATATACTAGGTCCACGTGCAAGTTCCAGTGATTCCTGAGTCTGCCATGTCTTTTCCAAATAAACCCTAGTCGGTGGGCCCGCGGGTCTACCTCTGTAGCTTTCTTAGTACGAGGTTCAGACAACGCGCTTTTTTGTTGGTTTAGCTTTGTTTAGGTCATATCTACATGGAAAACAAAGGTTGGGACCTTATAGCACATGCTAGCCCCCCGGTATACCCTCAGCGGGACTATTACCCCTACACGTCCAGGAATCTACTTAGTGTTATCGCACGCGGGTCTACCCCTGTAGCTTTCTTAGTACGAGGTTCAGACCAGAGCTTTTTTGTTGGTTTAGCTTTGTTTAGGTCATATCTACATGGAAAACAAAGGTTGGGACCTTATAGCACATGCTAGCCCCCCCGGTATACCCGCAGCGGGACTGTTACCCCTACACGTCAAGGAATCTACTAAGTGTTATCGCACGCGGGTCTACCCCTGTAGCTTTCTTAGTACGAGGTTCAGACAACGCACTTTTTTGTTGGTTTAGCTTTGTTTAGGTCATATCTACATGGAAAAAAAAGGTTGGGACCTTATAGCACATGCTAGCCCCTAAGATACCCGGGACTATTACCCCCTACACGCCCGTGAATCTACTAAGTGTTATCGCACGCGGGTCTACCCCTATAGCTTTCTTAGTACGAGGTTCAGACAACGCGCTTTTTTGTTAGTTTAGCTTTGTTTAGGTCATATCTACATGGAAAACAAAGTTTGGGACCTTATAGCACATGCTAGCCCCAGATACCCGCAGCGGGACTATTACCCCTACACGCCCGTGGAATCTACTAAGTGTTATCGCACGCTGGTTCACCCCTCGTAGCTTTCTTAGTACGAGGTTCGCATAACGCGCTTTTTTGTTGGTTTAGCTTTGTTTAGGTCATATCTACATGGAAAACAAAGGTTGGGACCTTATAGCACATGCTAGCCCCTAAGATACCCGCAATGGACGCTACTCCTACACGCCAAGGAATCTACTATGTTATCGCACGCATGTGAAGAAGGTCGACCGGGATCTAGACATTGCATCCATGGACCTTCCACCACACTTGGACACATATACTAGGTCCACGTGCAAGTTCCAGTGGATTCCTGAGTTCGGCGGTCCTTTTCCAAATAAACCCTAGTCGGTGGGGCCCGCTGGTTCTACCTCGTAGCTTTCTTAGTACGAGGTTCGCATAACGCGCTTTTTTTGTTGTTTTAGCTTTGTTTAGGTCATATCTACATGGAAAACAAAGGTTGGGACCTTATAGCACATGCTAGCCCCCAAGATACCCAAGCGGGACTATTACCCCTACACGTCCAGGAATCTAGTAAGTGTTATCGCACGCGGGTCTACCCCTATAGCTTTCTTAGTACGAGGTTCACACAACGCGCTTTTTGGTTGGTTTAGCTTTGTTTAGGTCATATCTACATGGAAAACAAAGGTTGGGACCTTATAGCACATGCTAGCCCCCGGTATACCCGTAGCGGGATCATACTCCCTACACGCCAAGGAATCTACTAAGTGTTATCGCACGCATGTGAAGAAGGTCGACTGGGATCTAGACATTGCATACATGGACCATCCACCACACTTGGACACATATACTAGGTCCACGTGCAAGTTCCAGTGATTCCTGAGTTCATGGTCCTTTTCCAAATAAACCCTAGTCGGTGGGGCCCATGGGTTCACCCCTGTAGCTTTTTTAGTACGAGGTTCAGACAATGCGCTTTTTTGTTGTTTTAGCTTTGTTTAGGTCATATCTACATGGAAAACAAAGGTTGGGACCTTATAGCACATGCTAGCCCCCCGGATAACCGCAGCCGGGATCATTACTCCCTACACGCCCGTGAATCTACTATGTTATCGCACGCGGGTCTACCCCTATAGCTTTTTTAGTACGAGGTTCAGACAACGCGCTTTTTTGTTGGTTTAGCTTTGTTTAGGTCATATCTACATGGAAAACAAAGGTTGGGACCTTATAGCACATGCTAGCGACCCCTGTATACCCGCAGCGTGACTTTTACCCCTACACGACCAGGAATCTACTATGTTATCGCACGCTGGTTCACCCCTATAGCTTTCTTAGTACGAGGTTCGCATAACGCGCTTTTTGTTGGTTTAGCTTTGTTTAGGTCATATCTACATGGAAAACAAAGGTTGGGACCTTATAGCACATGCTAGCCCCCGGTATACCCGCAGCGGGACTGTTACCCCTACACGTCAAGGAATCTACTAAGTGTTATCGCACGCATGTGAAGAAGGTCAGACCGGGGATCTAGACATTGCATCCATGGACCTTCCACCACACTTGGACACATATAATAGGTCCACGTGCAAGTTCCAAAGGATTCCGGAGTCTGGCATTCTTTTCCAAATAAACCCTAGTCGGGGGCCTGCTGGTTCTACCTCGTAGCTTTCTTAATACGAGGTTCAGACAACGCGCTTTTTTGTTGGTTTAGCTTTGTTTACGTCATATCTACATGGAAAACAAAGGTTGGGACCTTATAGCACATGCTAGCCCCCCGGTATACCCGCAGCGGAACTATTACCCTACACGTCCAGGAATCTACTAAGTGTTATCGCACGCGGGTCTACCCCTATAGCTTTCTTAGTACGAGGTTCAGACAACGCGCTTTTTTGTTGGTTTAGCTTTGTTTAGGTCATATCTACATGGAAAACAAAGGTTGGGACCTTATAGCACATGCTAGCCCCTAGTATACCCGCAGCGGGACTGTTACCCCTACATGTCAAGGAATCTACTAAGTGTTATCGCACGCGGGTCTACCCTTGTAGCTTTCTTAGTACGAGGTTCAGACAACGCGCTTTTTTGTTGGTTTAGCTTTGTTTAGGTCATATCTACATGGAAAACAAAGGTTGGGACCTTATAGCACATGCTAGCCCCCCGGTATACCCGCAGCGGGACTGTTACCCCTACACGTCAAGGAATCTACTAAGTGTTATCGCACGCATGTGAAGAAGGTCAGACCGGGGATCTAGACATTGCATCCATGGACCTTCCACCACACTTGGACACATATACTAGGTCCACGTGCAAGTTCCAGTGGGATTCCGGAGCTCCGGCGGTCCTTTTCCAGCGAAACCCTAGTCGGTGGGGCCCGCGGGTCTACCCCTGTAGCTTTCTTTGTACGAGGTTCAGACAACGCGCTTTTTTGTTGGTTTAGCTTTGTTTAGGTCATATCTACATGGAAAACAAAGGTTGGGACCTTATAGCACATGCTAGCCCCCCGGTATACCCGCAACGGGACTATTACCCCTACACGTCCAGGAATCTACTAAGTGTTATCGCACGCGGGTCTACCCCTATAGCTTTCTTAGTACGAGGTTCAGACAACGCGCTTTTTTGTTGGTTTAGCTTTGTTTAGGTCATATCTACATGGAAAACAAAGGTTGGGACCTTATAGCACATGCTAGCCCCCCGGTATACCCGTAGCGGGACTGTTACCCCTACACGTCCAGGAATCTACTAAGTGTTATCGCACGCGGGTCTACCCCTGTAGCTTTCTTAGTACGAGGTTCAGACAACGCGCTTTTTTGTTGGTTTAGCTTTGTTTAGGTCATATCTACATGGAAAACAAAGGTTGGGACCTTATAGCACATGCTAGCCCCCCGGTATACCCGCAGCGGGACTGTTACCCCTACACGTCAAGGAATCTACTAAGTGTTATCGCACGCATGTGAAGAAGGTCAGACCGAGGATCTAGACATTGCATCCATGGACCTTCCACCACACTTGGACACATATACTAGGTCCACGTGCAAGTTCCAAAGGATTCTGAGTCTCATGTCCTTTTCCAGCTAAACCCTAGTCGGTGGGGCCCGCGGGTCTACCCCTGTAGCTTTCTTTGTACGAGGTTCAGACAACGCGCTTTTTTGTTGGTTTAGCTTTGTTTAGGTCATATCTACATGGAAAACAAAGGTTGGGACCTTATAGCACATGCTAGCCCCCCGGTATACCCGCAAAGGGACTATTACCCCTACACGTCCATGAATCTACTAAGTGTTATCGCACGCGGGTCTACCCCTATAGCTTTCTTAGTACGAGGTTCAGACAACACGCTTTTTTGTTGGTTTAGCTTTGTTTAGGTCATATCTACATGGAAAACAAAGGTTGGGACCTTATAGCACATGCTAGCCCCCCGGTATACCCGCAGTGGGACTATTACCCCTACACGTCCAGGAATCTACTAAGTTATCGCACGCTGGTCTACCTCGTAGCTTTCTTAGTACGAGGTTCAGACAACGCGCTTTTTTGTTGGTTTAGCTTTGTTTAGGTCATATCTACATGGAAAACAAAGGTTGGGACCTTATAGCACATGCTAGCCCCCCGGATACCCAAGCAATGGGATCATACCCCTACACGTCAAGGAATCTACTAAGTGTTATCGCACGCATGTGAAGAAGGTCAGACCGGGGATCTAGACATTGCATCCATGGACCTTCCACCACACTTGGACACATATACTAGGTCCACGTGCAAGTTCCAGTGGATTCCGGAGCTCCGGCAGTCCTTTTCCTGCGAAACCCTAGTCGGTGGGGCCCGCGGGTCTACCCCTGTAGCTTTCTTTGTACGAGGTTTAGACAACGCGCTTTTTTGTTGGTTTAGCTTTGTTTAGGTCATATCTACATGGAAAACAAAGGTTGGGACCTTATAGCACATGCTAGCCCCCCGGTATACCCGCAGCGGGACTGTTACCCCTACACGTCCAGGAATCTACTAAGTGTTATCGCACGCGGGTCTACCCCTATAGCTTTCTTAGTACGAGGTTCAGACAACGCGCTTTTTTGTTGGTTTAGCTTTGTTTAGGTCATATCTACATGGAAAACAAAGGTTGGGACCTTATAGCACATGCTAGCCTCCCAAGATACCCAAGCATGGACTCCCCTACACGTCAAGGAATCTACTAAGTGTTATCGCACGCATGTGAAGAAGGTCAGACCGGGGATCTAGACATTGCATCCATGGACCTTCCACCACACTTGGACACATATACTAGGTCCACGTGCAAGTTCCAGTGGGATTCTGAGTTCATGGTCCTTTTCAAATAAACCCTAGTCGGTGGGGCCCATGGGTCTACCCTTGTAGCTTTCTTATTACGAGGTTCGCATAACGCGCTTTTTTGTTGGTTTAGCTTTGTTTAGGTCATATCTACATGGAAAACAAAGGTTGGGACCTTATAGCACATACTAGCCCCAAGATACCCAAGCTGGGATCATACTCCTACACGTCCATGAATCTACTAAGTGTTATCGCACGCGGGTCTACCCCTATAGCTTTCTTAGTACGAGGTTCAGACAACGCGCTTTTTTGTTGGTTTAGCTTTGTTTAGGTCATATCTACATGGAAAACAAAGGTTGGGACCTTATAGCACATGCTAGCCCCCCAGATAACCCGAAGCGGGACTATTACCCCTACACGCCCGTGAATCTACTAAGTGTTATCGCACGCTGGTTCACCTCGTAGCTTTCTTAGTACGAGGTTCGCATAACGCGCTTTTTGTTGGTTTAGCTTTGTTTAGGTCATATCTACATGGAAAACAAAGGTTGGGACCTTATAGCACATGCTAGCCCCCAGATACCCAAGCGGGATCAAGTACTCCCTACACGCCAAGGAATCTACTAAGTGTTATCGCACGCATGTGAAGAAGGTCGACTGGATCTAGACATTTCATCCATGGACCTTCCACCACACTTGGACACATATACTAGGTCCACGTGCAAGTTCCAGTGGGATTCCGGAGCTCCGGTGGTCCTTTTCCAGCGAAACCCTAGTCGGTGGGGCCTGCGGGTCTACCCCTGTAGCTTTCTTTGTACGAGGTTCAGACAACGCGCTTTTTTGTTGGTTTAGCTTTGTTTAGGTCATATCTACATGGAAAACAAAGGTTGGGACCTTATAGCACATGCTAGCCCCCCGGTATACCCGCAACGGGACTATTACCCCTACACGTCCAGGAATCTACTAAGTGTTATCGCACGCGGGTCTACCCCTATAGCTTTCTTAGTACGAGGTTCAGACAACGCGCTTTTTTGTTGGTTTAGCTTTGTTTAGGTCATATCTACATGGAAAACAAAGGTTGGGACCTTATAGCACATGCTAGCCCCCCGGTATACCCGCAGCGGGACTATTACCCCTACACGTCCAGGAATCTACTAAGTGTTATCGCACGCGGGTCTACCCTTGTAGCTTTCTTAGTACGAGGTTCAGACAACGCGCTTTTTTGTTGGTTTAGCTTTGTTTAGGTCATATCTACATGGAAAACAAAGGTTGGGACCTTATAGCACATGCTAGCCCCCGGTATACCCGCAAGCTGGGATCATACCCCTACACGCCAAGGAATCTACTATGTTATCGCACGCATGTGAAGAAGGTCGACCGGGATCTAGACATTGCATCCATGGACCTTCCACCACACTTGGACACATATACTAGGTCCACGCAAGTTCCAAGGGATTCCGGAGTTCTGCGGTCCTTTTCCAAATAAACCCTAGTCGGTGGGGCCCATGGGTTCACCCCTGTAGCTTTCTTAGTACGAGGTTCAGACAACGCGCTTTTTTGTTGGTTTAGCTTTGTTTAGGTCATATCTACATGGAAAACAAAGGTTGGGACCTTATAGCACATGCTAGCCCCCAGTATACCCGCAGGGATCATACTCCCTACACGCCCGTGAATCTACTATGTTATCGCACGCTGGTTCACCCCTATAGCTTTCTTAGTACGAGGTTCGCATAACGCGCTTTTTTGTTGGTTTAGCTTTGTTTAGGTCATATCTACATGGAAAACAAAGGTTGGGACCTTATAGCACATGCTAGCCCCAGATACCCGCAGCGGACTATTACCCTACACGCCCGTGAATCTACTATGTTATCGCACGCGGTCTACCCCTGTAGCTTTCTTAGTACGAGGTCTGCATAACGCGCTTTTT